>CM076569.1:58149094-58684970 GCA_034641835.2 Pinus albicaulis | reverse complement strand
TTTCCTTTTATATATCATTTCTGAGTATAATTGAAATGTTATATTTCATAAGTATATATAGATGGTATACAATGATGAATGCAATATGCTAATATAACTCTGTTTAATTTCTTAAACAGAGTTATCTTTATTCGTTTCTGCACATTTCAATTTAAATAATAATACATTTTCATGGTTATTGTTAAATTGAAACAATCTTAAGTTGTATTCACATATAATTACCCGGGTTAGTGTTAGAATTTCTTTATTAGTATTTAGTTTAAATTAGATAGTTTTATTTCAGTTAATTGTCTCATTTCCCACTCATCAAATCAACCCTCACCAACCATTTGGGGTAAAGGAAAGCGGTCCTTTTGAGTGTTCAGGAATTTTTATACCAATAGGAAAAGCATCCTAGGATCCGGCGGAACCGTTTTCCCAATCATTTGAAGCAGAAGATTTACAAGCTTCACTTAATTTTAGCTAAGAAGGAGGCTTTGAAGTATAGATAACTTATTAAATCTTTATCCACAGGGCATTCACGAAACTGCTTACCCTCATTAACTTCTTCAGGCCTGCTTGAAATCCAAAATCCTAAGAGAAAGTGTGGAGAAATCATCCATACACCCACTGAAATCTAAAAATATTGGGACATAGAAATCTTGAGTCTCTTTAGTTGGGATTTAATTCATCAGTCAAAAACAAAATTTCTCAGTGTCTCATGAAGTGAATGAGTCAGAAATGTATAAGAGGTAGTGTAAGCTCAAAATTTATTCCTTCAAAACCTCTTACTAGGCTTCAAAGTGAAAAACTTGGTATTTCTCCGAAATAATTCCCTTTACCTAGTAGAGTCAAGTCAAAAATAACTCAATCGGAATCAGTAAGTGATATAAGTTCTTCATCTCATATTCAATAACCTGTTTCCGAAACCCAAACTCAACAAAGTGCAGTTGTTTCCATATCATCTACTCAATCACCATCTACTCAATCATCATCAATCTCAACATCATCTACTCCAACCACTTCTATTCAGACACCACCAGTCTCTACTACTTCTTCAACAGTTGTTA
This sequence comes from Pinus albicaulis, assembly GCA_034641835.2. Lineage (NCBI taxonomy): Eukaryota > Viridiplantae > Streptophyta > Pinopsida > Pinales > Pinaceae > Pinus > Pinus albicaulis. The sequence goes on along the minus strand of CM076569.1, from coordinate 58,683,921 downwards.
CAATAATGGCTAGACCATGGAGCTTACTACCTGAGCGTGACATGTTTTTGCATTTACTGCATGTGTTACAGACAAATCTGCAGAAGATGGCTTCAGAAAATTTAATCCAGATCTGATCCAGTGAAGAACATATCAACCAACTTTTATCATCATTGTAATTTGAATGAGTCACATGAAGGTGTTGTAATCAGAATATTTATACTCTGAGACTTGAGTAGGATCATATTCGTTACCTTGGGGATCCATAACAAGTTGGGCCATTTTTGCGAGATCATTTCTTAACAATTTTTGGAGATGACCGTCAATCACTTTAACTACTTTACTCAATGACCTCTCAAATTTGAAGATAGAACCCAAGGAACCCATTAAAGAATTCAACGCTAGATTCAACAAACTCTTGAACAAAATCCACACAGATTCACAGCCCAGTGAACAGGTCAGAATAGAGTGGTACATAACTGCCTTACCCTCAAACGTAGCAATTTTCGTAGACAAAGCTACAAAGCCTACGTTAGCTGAGAGTATGAAAGAGGCTATTGTAGTAGAAAAATGAATTACTTCTCTAGAAAAGAAAAATGCTATTGAGGAAAGGAAATTGAAGAAAGTCATCTTCAAAGATGATTCAAAGAAAAAGGCCAAAGATCCATATGACATGGAAGGTTTACAGAAAGTTCTTAAAACCATGTCAAATGAAATGGTTGAAATTAAAAAACAAGTAGGTGAAACTTCTACCAAAAAACCATTCCAAAATTTCAGAAGAAACCAAGTTGAATCTAAACCTCCTAATGCAATCTCTAATGCAGAATCAGAAGAAGAAGAAGAAGAAGAGGATACATCTTTAATATCAGATGAGGAAGATGAAAATGAAGAAATAGCTGAATTACATGGAATGTGGGATTTTATTCTCCCTAATTCTGATAGTGAGGTAGAACAAGAAGCTATGCCTATAAGTACTAGGAGTAAATCTACAGCAGAGCCTATCTGAAACAACTCCTAAAAAATCTACGCTCAGTACCAAAGAGTAATCCTGAAAGCTTTATCCATTACCTACTCAAAATACATTATCTCTTTAATCCTCCACATCAACAACAAAGACTTTATTGATATGAGATCCTATGGAATACAACATTGTTAGAAGACATGAAGATTAAAACGACATTTCCTTACATGAACTCAATAATGAAACACCGGTAGAAGTTGCTATTAAAAGAATTAAACGCTACAATATTATACTGTTGGTGTAGTTGCAAAACTTGACTAGAGAGTTGGTAAACCACAGGGTGGGAGTGGTCTCACCGTCCAGTGCTTTGTGGAGAAAATTCAAATTCTCAAACTCCTCATTTGTCCAGAGCTTATGAAATGTACAATAGAATGCATAGATTGTTTGATTGGTCTGGAGCTTCCTCAATATAATGCCTATACATTTGTGCTAAATTGAATATCGTACAACGAAGTAGCAGTTCATATTGTTCAATTGGATCGCTCTAAAGTCCAAGTTGTAGGAGAAATCAATTCAGTTACTATCAGATTAGCTTCCGATCCTAGAATTGTCCAAAGAATTGATATTTTAATTGCTGATATTCCTGAATTCTATGGATTAATTTTAAGCAGGGACTGGTCTGCAAAGCTTAATGGTTATATCTCGACTGATTATTCACATATGTGGCTTCCCTACAAAGGGAAACCAAATCAAATCAAAATCGAACGAGAAAAACATATGACACACACTGTCACTGAATTTGAACAACCTAATGAATCTGTAGCATTCAACAACAATATTCTTGGAGGTTATTCTGCTGAATCATTTCTTGGAAACTTCAAAGCACCCCGATCACCTTTTTCTATAAATACTTTTGTTTCTCAAGTAGAAAATTTTTCACAATCCGATTCTTCCAGAATTGTAAATACTTCTGATGTAATTGTAGACAGGTCAATAGATAAATCTTTGTTTTGGTCATTATATTTTGATGGATCAAAGTCTAGTGATGGAGCTAGAGGAGGATGTATTTTAATCGATCCAAATGGAGAGAAAACCATGCTGTCATGTAGGCTAGAATTTGAGTGCACTAACAATACTGCAGAATATGAAGCTTTGGTTCAAGGACTTTATAAAGCTATAGGGTTAGATGCTAAATACTTGAAAGTCTTTGGTGATTCCGAAATTGTCATAAAACAGGTTAGGAATACTATTCATTGCCTTTCAGGACATCTTAAACACTATCAAACCCTAGTACAAGATCTCACCACTCATTTTTTAGCATTCAATATTTCTCCTATTCCTAGGAATCAGAATACATCAGCTGACTTGTTAGCTAATGTTTCATCTAAACTCCTACCTGCTGAAGATTACAGTCCTGATAGGTTTTCTGTAGAATTAATTTTTCGTCCATCTGTCCCAGATAATGTTACAAATTGGAGGGTTTTCTATCATGATCAAGATATTTTAAATTTCATGACTTCAGAGAAATAATATGATGAGAAAATTATTGATGAAGATGATCATGATTTACAAATTGCTTCAAAAGGTAATGAAAATCCCATTCCAAAATCTGTTGTTAAATTGGAGGACTTATATGATATTAAAGACAGATTCAAGAAAGTCACTAATGCCAAACTTCAAAGTTCCACTTTGAAGTTTGAATTAGTGAATCTTGGTTCTGATTCCAAACCTCAAAACGTTAATTTAGGACTCAATTTAACACCAGAGGAAAGGAATGCTTTCATTAAACTCTTGAAAAAATATAAAAACGTTTTTGCTTGGAATTATGATGATTTAAAAACGTATGATACTTCGGTTATTCAACACACAATTCCAATGCTTCCTGATATTAAACCTGTTCAACAAAAGCTAAGGAAATTTCATCCAAATCTCGAAGATCAAATCAAATCAGAACTTAATAAACTTTTAAAAGCCAAAATCATTTTTCCTGTCAGGCACTCCAATTGGGTTTCCAATATGGTACCTATAAGGAAGAAGAATGGTGATATAAGAATCTGTATTGATTTCATAAATTTAAACAAGGCATGTTTAAAAGACAATTTCCCATTGCCAACCATGGAACAGATACTTCAAAAGGTAGCTGGTTCTGAACTTATGTCCTTTCTTGATGGATTTTCAGGCTATAATCAAGTCTTAGTTCATCCAAATGACAAATTGAAAACAACTTTTAGAACAAAATGGGGAACTTATGCTTATCAAAAAATGTCTTTTGGTCTAATAAATGCAGGAGCAACTTTCCAAAGAGCCATGGACATAGCGTTTAAAGGTCTGATCAATAAGTCAGTTGTTGTTTATCTTGATGACATAACAGTATTTTCAAAAAAGAGAACCAATCATCTACATGATCTAAAGCAAATATTTGAAAGATGTAGAAGGTTTGGTATTTCCTTAAATCCAAATAAATCTTTCTTTGCTTTGGATGAAGGAAAACTCTTGGGATTTTTTGTGTCAAAAGATGGTATATACATTGATCCAGATAGAGTAAAAGAAATCTTTGATATTTCTTTACCTCATAACAAAAAATCCATGCAATCATTTCTCGGACAGATCAATTTTGTAAAAATATTCATTCCTGATTTTTCTTTAATTGTTTTACATATGCAAAATATGATCAAGAAGAATTCAGTATTCAAATAGGGGCATAAAGAGAAAGAATCCTTTGAGGCAATCAAACAAGCGATCATTAATGCACCAGCATTGAGTACCCCGGATTTTTCTAAAGATTTTATTTTGTATACCTTAGCCACCGAGACATCCTATGCAGCGGTTTTAACACAGCTCAATGATCAGAAAATTGAAGCACCAATTTCTTTCTTTAGCTCAAATCTGCAAGGATTTGAACTGAATTATTCCGATGTTGAAAAACAAGCCTTCGCTGTGTTTAAATCAATCAAGCATTTCAGACCTTTTCTCTTGAAAACTCATACAAAAATCATTGTCCCATTCTCTGCAGTGAGGCAATTATTAATTCAGAGAGAAGTAGGAGAAAAACGAGCTAACTGGGTAACAACTTTGCAAGAATATGATGTTGACATTAAACCAGCTAAGATTGTTAGAGGACAAGGTTTTTGCAGACTATTGGCAGGAGCTCATAACATACCAGAAAATCAAGATTCAAATCAAGATATTCAAGTAAGTCAGATAAGTGTTACAGATTCTGAATCTCAGTATGCTGATCTTATCTATTACTTGAAAAATGAGTATGCTCCTTCTAATCTCAGTTATAAGAGTAAACGCGCTTTAAGGTTAAAGGCTATTAAATATGAGATCATTGATAATGTGTTATTTAGGAAAAATTATGATTCAATTTTATTAAGATGTCTTGAAAAGACTGAAGCTGAAAAGGTTTTGCAGGATTTGCATGATGGACCAGCAAGAGGTCATTTTGGAGGTGATACCACAGCTCACAAAATAATTCGTGCTGGCTATTACTCACCTACCCTTTTTAAAGATACACATGACTATGTAAGGAAGTGCAGAATTTGCCAAACTGCAAGTGGAAGACAAAGGAAACCAGCTTTTCCTTTGCAACCAGTGAGTATTGAGCAACCATTTGAACAATGTGGGCTTGACATTATTGGTGAGATAGTACCTCATTCTTCCAAACAGCACAAGTACATCCTTACTGCAACTGATTACTTTACAAAATGGGTAGAGGCAATCCCTTTGAAGGTAGCCAATTCTGATGCAATTATTGATTTCATAGATCAATTCATCATAACCAGGTTTGGTGTACCTCAAGCTCTTGTCTTTGATAATGCATCTTATTTTTCCAGAAATAGTTTAATAGAATTTGCAGTCAAAAGAGGTTTTAAACTGAAATATTCAATAAATTATTACCCACAAGGCAATGGTTTGGCTGAATCCACTAACAAAAATCTCATCAAAATCATTAAAAGGACTATTGATCAAAATCAAAAGAATTGGCACAAGTCTTTAATATTTGCATTATGGGTTGATCGTATCACTGAAAAAGCTTCAATAGGAACTTCACCTTTTAATTTAGTTTATGGAAAAGAAGCTGTGATACCATCAAATTTAACTCTTCCATCATTAGCCCTAGTGCAATTTATTGAAGAAAATCCTTCTTCATCCATTCAATTGAGGTATGATCAAATTCTTAAACTAGAAGAAGATAGAGATAAAGCTAAAATTGTTCATGAAAAACATCAACAGCTTGTAAAATCTTCTTTTGATGCAAGTTCTACCGGCTCAAAAATTTTGTCAATTGGTGATCTTGTTCTGAAATCGGATAAAGCACATGAAGAAAAAGGTAAGCATACCAAGTTTTAGAAAATGTGGCTTGGACCATTTTAGATCGTTGAAAAGATAGGCTCAAATACATTCAGACTCCAAGATCTAACAGGTAAGAGAGAATCTCTTCCTGTAAATGGGCTTATCTTGAAGAAATTCTTTTCATAAGGAGGTAACCCCTTCTTAAACTGTACATATTCCCTTCTGCAAAGTTTTTAATTGTTTTTGCAAATAAAGGTTGTTAATAAGTCTCTAATTGACTGTTTACTTGTTAGAAAAAATATTAGGAAGAATATTATAAATATTTATTTTGTGTAAATAAGAATTTTTAAAGAAATGATCATAGTCTTTTGATAGTTTTAAATAAGATGTTAAACTTTGAAAGATTATACCAATTATTTGCATTATCTTTTGAAAAACTTGAGGGAAATGTAAATCATTATAAGTTTATTAAGCAGAGAGAGGTTATCTATAAAATTAAAGATTATTCAAGTTTTGGTACTCAAAAAACTCTGAAAAATTGTCATCCATTGATTCTTAAGGATAAAACTATTTCACCCCATTCATTTAGGTTGTGATTTTTTAGAATATAATTCTAAGAAATTATGTTAAAATTTTTAAGAGATAAGAGGTCTCATCATGAGCCGATTTACCATATTCATAAGAAGTAAAGAAACTGACTTTACCAATATTGCACATCAAAACAGGGTAATGGCTTATAAATATAAGACAAGGGGTCTCATCACGAGCCAGCTTGTTCAGTTTAATTACAACTAGTGAATGGCATTGTTATTAACTGGCTACCAAACCAGAACAATGGCTCTTCAAAATAAAAAAATAAATAAAAGACAAAAAACATAAGATAATATGTCTTATGAATTTATCTTTTAAAAAGTCATAATCTTAGTTGAATGGGACAATGAATAGTTAATGGTTAAAAGGTAACCCTGTCGAAACTATAAACGTTTGCGGGCAGCAGAGGCAATATCTATGACAATAGAGTATATTATAAAACCAAACTTGGAGAAATTCACTTACTTCATTATTAATACCAATCAAAGCTTGAGATAACCCAAAAATGTTTTTATTCTCAAGAAATTAGAAAGAAATTGTAAATAATTTTTATTCTTTTTCATAAGTTAGATTTTATTTTTGATTATCCTAGGATAGTTTTCATTATCTTTAAAAATCTTTACTTACTAAAAATATAATATTCATTTTATTTTTTCAGAGATAACTGGTTCTTTGAGTGAATCGCCAATTGTTGTACTATACAACAACCCTCCCTTTTACTTAATTTTAGAAATAAAATTCATTTAGAAATAGGGTCCCTTTTTCTTTTTATAGAAATAAAAGACTTAGAAATAAAGATTCATTGTTTTGAAAAAGCTCATCTTTGTTTATATACAAACCAAATACAACATTCAAAACTTCTGATCCGATCAAATATAGAAGACCTTATCATAAAAAACAAATCAAGTTTAAAATTCCAATGAATAACAATCACAATCGGCGAATCGGAGAAAACCCTTAGAGGAAATTTGACATACACACTCAAATCCTCCGATGCGATTAGTTCCATCGCAAAACTTCAATCGCAAAGAGTTTAAGTTATTCATTCACATACTTCCAATGCGATGCGACCAGTCGCAATCGCATGATCGGGATACTCTTTAATAAGCTCTTTGTGGTCAAATTAAAATTCCCCGATGTGACGCGCGTTATTACAATAAACGCTTTCAAAAGAAAACAAACATTTGTTTGTTTAAACGAGAAAAATTTTATATGGTAGACCCCACCATCGGAAATCGGAGAAAGCCATTAACAATTCTTTTCGATTGAAACTCCCCGATTGCGATCTAAACAATCTAATCGGAAATCGGAAAAGTTTTCAATCGCAATCGGCCAATCGAAGAAATCTGTATTATGATATTTATGTGCCATTTGAAAACTTTCGATGCGATTGATAAATGATATTTATTACATTCGAAAAGTTCATAATAGGTAAATATTATAATATTTCACAAGCGCCAAATCTCCATTTGTACGTGGGTATTCAATAGCAAATCGAATGAATATTGGTTGATGATTTCGTTTTTAATACGTGAATGTGACCCAAAAAGAACATTTATGCGCTATACGAAACCAATAAATAAGGAATCATGAGTTCATAATCATTTCATTCAAGTTGCTTGTTTTGTCACGACTGAAAGTTTATTTTTTTGCAGAGCCAAGGAACACCAAGCCCTTTCATTCACAGACAAAGGGAAGTAATATCAAACGCAAAAATGTCGAAGAGAACGAGAAGAGCCAAGACTATTGTTCCTGTTAAGTTTGTTGAGACTCCTACAGTCTCAAAAGAGAAGCCAACAAAACTTAGATTAGTTACAGATACATCATGCCAAGGGCTCGGAAGAATGACGTGAGAAGGAGTTTACAATCTATTGGAGAAACAAAACCCCAAAGTCACAGTGGAAAAGGCATCAGTTCCAGATGAAGATAGCTCAGATTTCGACTCTGAGATTACTGAAAAAACACTTGCAAATTCATTTTTGCATCGAATTGCAGCCAGAGCAAGCATCATGCCTTATTATGATGTAATTCGATGGGTCATCGATAGTGTGAAGATACAGGACAGAACGTTTGTTTCATCTTCTGGAGTGTCTTTTGGGTCGTTTAAAGCAGAAGACATTAAGGCAATGTATCATCTTCCTGATCCTCAGAAGGTGTACAACAAATAATTTATCAAAGAGTTTGCTGATAATAATAAAGTTCAATCCGATCCTATTAAATATTGGAGGAAAAATCCTGAGAAGCACAGAAATGAAGCATCCGGTATGTATTATGTAGATTCCCTCTTACCTCCGTATTGCTATGCCGCTGCCATGATGTGTAGATTATTTGGCAATGATAATTCAGCTAGGTTTTCTATACAAATGGTCCCATTAATCCTAGCTGTTGTTAATTCCGACATTATGGACTGGGCTGTTATTCTTTCTGATAGAATGGCTAATAGAATACTCGAGTACAGACAAGATAAAACCGCTGGAAATTCCACTCCTTTTTTTTTGTGCCTATATTCTAGATGCTCTTTGTTTTAATTCCGAGTTTCCCTTGTTTGGATGGAAATGGACTCCCAAAGACCCTACCCCAATTCATATATATCATAAACTTCTTTGGAAAGTTCATTTCCAAGATAATGTGTATAGAATATGCCATGGTTTCCTTATCCCTATCTTTCAAACCATTTTCAATCGCTTCCCTCCTAGATTCTCTGATAAAGCTAAAGCCGACTTATCCTCAATCGGAGATTGGTTTGGAGAGGAGAAATTTACATACATCAGGATTTTCGGGAGTATTGTAGAACCCCATGTTCTTCCTCTTATTGTTCCAGACAAACTTCTCGCCCAAGAAATTTCCTATCAATTAACAGTTGAAGGAATATCCAGAGCTTTAAACAACAGTAAGAAGAGAATGTGGCCTCAATTCCCATTCAATTGTGGTCAGTTTACTTTAAATGACTTCAAGCATGCAGAAAAGGAAGTCGCCAAAATAAAGGGTTGTAAATTTGCAACCATTCTAGGGAGACAGTATGATCCGCGACAGATAGCCTTTAATGTTACTGCTTCAGTTTCAATTGCTCGATTTGAGCATGAACCAGATGAGTTTGATGATTTGTTTGTTTCGTTAAATGATTTTCCTCAAATTTATGATTTAGCCAAGTCTAAATTCCAAAAGGAAGAAATGAATAAATTTTTGTTATTCAGAAGTCAAAGATTGTTAAGAGTTCCTCTAGACCAACTGAGAATTCCAATACAAGGGTCAGAGATAGAGGGTACATCTGGAAAAACGCCAGGAGAAACATCTGCCGGTAAAATAATTACACAATCGGCTATTAACCAGCCAACTGTACATACTAAAAAGGTGAGAACCGATGGAAAACTTGATCCTCAAAAAGGGAATACTGACGGTAAATCCGATCAAAATACTGATCAGCAGTCCACTGCTCAAACAATAGAAAAATGCACAATTACTGATACTAATGTGCATAATAAAAAAAGAGGATCGAATAGCAAAACCATTGAGAAGGGAGAAAATACAGAGAAAGCAGACATGCAATCGAGAGGAAAAGAAACTACTGAGAAAATTATAGACTCTGTTGATCTTAATGTTTCCTCTCAATTATTGAAACAATATGATCAATTCGCTCAGCAATTGGGACTGCAGGATAAAGATAAAGAACAAGAGGAACAGGATGTCGAAATCATTCCTGAACATTTTATAGGGCAGATTGTATTGAATATTGAGGAGATCCCTCCTTTAGATGTATTTTACAGCCCTAAGCTTAAGGTTGTTGTCAGAAGACAAAGAAAAAGAAGGAAGATGGATCAGGACATGTTTTCTACTCCACAGGAAGAATTTATGAATATTGTTTACAAGAATACTGAAGTGAATCCATCTGAGGATCTCACTAAATTATCCCAATATGCAGGAGCATATAGTGCCACAACAGTAGATAAAGCTGTAGAAGTTTCTCAGATGATGACTTAGAAAGATCTCCATATAGCTTCACTTGAAGAGCAAACTAAGGAAAGTCAGCAAAAGATTACTCAATTGCAACAACAACTACAAGATCAAGAACTCAAGTCCAAAGAGTTAGAAGAACAGCTTGCTAAAGAAAAGAAGAAAGTTGATGAGTAGGTCTTAGGCAAACAAAAACAATTGAATGAAGAAATTTCCAAGTTACAAGGTTTGTTACAAAATGAGAAGAATGCGAAGATTGTACAAGAAAAGGAATTTCAAACAGCTTTAGATAGGTTCAAATATTTCCCTAAATTAAGTGAATTCAAATCAGAAGCTCTTGAAGCTAATAAACTGTTGTCTCAAAAATCGAATGAATTTTGTGCAAAACTATCACAGGCAGAACCATTTTGTGATATTACCTCATCCTTGATCCAGAACATTATTACTCTCAGACAAGAAATTGATGACGCTGATGAAAAGATTTCTGAATTTCTTACTTGGCAGGATACAGAAAAAGGAAGAGAATCTAATCTTCCTAGGATAGAAGAAAGACATAAAGAAATCTTGTTTACAGAATGGGAACATCAGATAATGAAAGTTGAGAGAGCAATATCAAGAGCTAGGGGCATGATGAGTAATATCACGCAATTTATCAATGACAGCTTGTATTCAATCAATCTCATTTCAGACTGTGTTCCTGGCAGTTTGCCTAAAGTGAAAGAAACTGAAAACAGATGGAAAGAATAAATGATGAACAAAAGTCAATAAATCGACAAACTTCAAGCGATATCTTGGGAAAATATGTGGACTTATTTAATTAAGCCAAATAATCAGCAAATGGCTATTAAAATCCTTTCAAATGTTGTCGATTGTTTAATTCTAGAATTTTCCGATGCCACCTATGCTGGGCAGCTGCATTCCGAGATGAGTCATCCACCAAGGCTCCAAGATATGCTGAAGATTTGTAACTTGGCTACATCAAGCGAGAAAGAAAAGCAATGAATCAGTTTCATTTAAGATAGCATTTCTGTTTTTAATTTGATAGATTGTAGCAGTAGTAGTAGGATTTTGTTTATGTAATTTCTTATTTAAATCCCTCTCATGCATTTAGAGAGGGATCCGGAGTTGTAATATTTTTTGGACTTGGAGCTTACATTTCTGTACTCCATTCCCTCTTATATTTTATAAAGGATCACATCTGGTGATTTTGTGCTAAAATTATCTTTGAAGTGTTGCATTTCTGTACCTTTGGATTTAATTTTACATCGGAGTTACTGGATTAGAGTATCACATTTCATTTGAAAGTCTTCAAGATGAATGAGGTATTTATATCTGTTCACTGTTGATTTCCTTTGTTATATGATATTCGCTTGAAAATTTGTTATCATTTATATACATTTGGTTTTCATAACGTTTCCTTTTATATATCATTTCTGAGTATAATTGAGATGTTATCTTTCATAAGCATATATAGATGGTATACAATTATGAATGCAATATGCTAATATAACTCTGTTTAATTTCTTAAACAGAGTTATCTTTATTCGTTTCTGCACATTTCAATTTAAATAATAATACATTTTCATGGTTATTGTTAAATTGGAACAATCTTAAGTTGTATTCACTTATAATTACCCGGGTTAGTGTTAGAATTTCTTTATCAGCAGTTAGTTTAATTAGATATTTTTATTTCAGTCAATTTAGTCCCATTTCCACTCATCCAAATCAACCCCTCACCAACCCATTTAGTTATAAGGAAACTGGTCCTTTAAATCCAGTCGGAGCCACCATACCAAACGGAAAAGGAGCTGTCCTAAGGTCCCAACCGGGTGGTTTTCCCCGATGTTTGAAGCAGAGATTTTCTAGGCTTCAACATTTTTGGCGCTAAAAGGAGGGCATGAGCTATGAATGGCAAGTAAATCTTTATCCATGGGCCATTCTGAGAGCAAAACACCCTCATTAACTTCTTCAATTTCTTCTGAAATTCAAAATCCTAGAGAAGAAATTGCAGAGAATATTCAGACACCCACTACCAAAATCTCAAAACATTCAGACAAGAAATCTCCTGAGTCTCCTGAAGTTCAAGAATTAATTCATAAATTGAAAGGATTCTCATTATCTCTTGAAGAGTCTGAAATATCTAAAGGTAGTGTAAGCTCAAAATTTATTCCTTCGAAACCTCTTACTAGGCTGCAAAGTGAAAAACTTGGTATTCCTCTGAAAGAATTTCCTTTACCTAGTAAGGGCAAGACAAAAAGAATTCAATCGGAATCAGAAAGTGATATTAGTTCATCATCTCATATTCAATTACCTGTTTCCGAAATCCCAACTCAACAAAGTATAGTTGTTTCCACATCATTTCTTCAATCATCATCTGTGCAATCATCTTCCTCTCAATCATCATCAATCTCAACATCATCTATTCCAACAACTTCTATTCAAACACCACCAGTTTCTACTACTCCTCTAATATTTGTTCCGATAATGGATAGACCATGGGCTACTCCAGGGGCAGTCAACATGGCTACACCTTTACATGATTTACCAGACAACCCTGGAAAATGGCTTCCAAAATTTAGACCAGATCTTAACATTCAAGCTGAAGAACATATCAATAAATTTATGCTTGCTGTAAATTTGAATGGAGTCACACATGAAGATGTTGTATTCAGACTATTCCCTTATACTCTTCAAGGAGCAGCAGGATCATGGTAGTTTTCATTACCTTCAGGATCCATAACAAGTTGGGCCATTTTTGCAGATCACTTTTTAACCAAATTTGGAGATGACCGATCAATAGCTACTTTACTCAATGACCTCTCAAATTTGAAGATAGAACCCAAAGAGCCCATTAAAGATTTCAATGCTAGATTCAAAAAAATCTTGAACAAAATCCACACAGATTCACAGCCCAGTGAACAAGTCAGAAGTGAATGGTATATAACTGCCTTACCCTCAAACATAGAATTTTTTGTAGATAGAGCTGCAAAACCTACATTAGCCGAGAATATGAAAGAGGCTATTGCAGTAGAAAAAAGAATTATTTCTCTAGAAAAGAAAAATGCTATTGAGGAAAGGAAATCAAAGAAAGTCAGCTTCAAAGATGATTCAAAGAAAAAGGCCAAATATCCATATGACATGGAGGGTTTACAGAAAGTTCTTAAAACCATGTCAAATGAAATGGTTGAAATTAAAAAACAAGTAGCTGAAACTTCTACCAAAAAACCACTCCGAAATTTTAGAAGAAACCAAGTTGAATCTAAACCTCCTAATGCAATCTCTAATGCATAATCAGAGGAAGAAGAAGAAGAAGAAGATACATCTTTAGTATCAGATGAGGAAGATGAGAATGAAGAAATAGTTGAATTACATGGAATGTGGGATTTTATCCTCCCTAATTCTGATAGTGAGGTAGAACAAGAACCTATGCCTGTAAGTAATAGGAGTAAATCTGCAGCAGAGCCTTTACAAACAGCTCCTAAAAAGAAAATCACAACTCCAAGTACCAAAGACAAATCCCCTGCAAAGAAAGCTTCTCCATTACCTACGCAAAATCAGCCATCTTCTTCTAATCCTCCCACATCGACAACAAAGACTTTAGTATTGACAGATCCTATGGAGTACAACATTGTCGAAGACATGAAAAAAATCAAAGCCAACATTTCCTTACATGAACTCAGCAAACTAAAACACTAGCAGAAGTTGCTATTGAAAGAATTAAACGCTACACCAATTGCTCCTTTACCAAGTGGTGTAGTTGCAAAAGCAGCTAGAGGAGCTGGTAAACCACCAGATAAGGTAGATGCTACTGATACTGTGCTCATTGGAGAAAAGTCAAATTCTCAAACTATTTTGGAAAAATAATACATATCCAACACAATGGTCCCCCTCCACCTCGCAGAGTCAGACCTGGCAGTCGAACTGGAAAATATCTATGAATCAACCTGCTGGAACGATTCCTCTCCCTCCACCTACACTTCCAGCACCATATACATTGAAACAAAATCCCCAAACCATCTTAAGACTGCAACACCCAGCCCAACCCAACCCGAACCCTAATAATATGTCGGTTCAATCTGTTCAAATAATCGAAACACTAGAACTAGAAACCGAGTTAAGGGAGTGCAACGACCTTCAACTAAGGTATGGGCGCATAATAGAATTGGAGGGAGACAAAAAATTTCAAGTTGAAAATCCATTACCTTCAGAACAAACATTGCAAAAGGAGAATGTGGTTAGACAACAAACTCATGAGCAAGCAACCACCTCTTCTCCACCATTCCCAGAATGACTAATCATACCTCGTCCAATAGAACATCCTGATTTTGATCTTCTGGGAGAACTGGAAAATTTGTGTATAAAAATCCCACTCCTCCAAGCTATCCAAGATATTTCCATTTATGCAAAGACCATCAAAGAACTATGTATAAGAAAGCCAAAGAGGAGAACAACAACTAACCCAACCGTCCAAGTAGTCGTCACTCTATCTGACTTAATATCAGGAAGAGAAGCACCTGTAAAGTATGAGGACCCAAGAAATCCTATAGTTACGGTGCAAATGAATGGACAATCATTTCCAAATGCCTTAGTTGATTTGGGAGCTGCAATCAATATCCTAACAACCACCACTTGTCAAAAACTTGGCATTACATCATTAGATCCAACAACAACCTTATTGGAATTGGTTGACCGTTCGGTAGTCAAGCCAGAAGGCACACTACATGATGTAATGGTATCTGTAGACTCCTGGGAATACCCTGCTGACTTCCTTATTATTAACCCCAAAAACCGGCTAGATGGACACCCTTTAATCATAGGTAGACCTTGGCTGGCAACTGTTGATTCTTACATTGGTTGTCGATAAGGCAGCATGACTATAACTAGAGGGAGTTATGTCAAGAATTTAGCCTTATACCCTCCAGCCCAGCCAAGCCTAACGATAATAAAAACAAAGAAATAGCCTGTATCATACCTCATAGAAAACATTATATCACCATTAACCATAGAATATGCCCTCGACTTTAAAGACCAAACAGAGGATGACATCATTAACAGATTCATTAACCAACCAAAAACCAGATCCCATTTGCAATGTCACATGATCAAGGCAGCATTTGATAATGAAGAAGAAGAAGATCCCCTGAAAGACATTCAAGATCAATCAATACCTACCACTTTTGTTTACAATAGAAAAACTATAGAAATTGAGCCAGGAAAAACTCTGAACATTAACAAAAATCTGACTACTGAACAAGAAGAGAAGATGGTCCGACTACTGAAAAAATATAAGGGAGATTTTGCATGGGATTACCCAGACATGAAAGGAATTGATCCCCAATTATGTACACACCACATTTATACAGAAAAATATGCTAGACCCATTCGCCAACCCCAACAAATATTAAACCCTCATCTTAAGGATATTGTGAAAGCTGAATTACAAAAACTTTTGGATGTAAACTTTATTTATCCAATATCTAATAGCAAGTGGGTCTCTCCACTAGTAGTGGTGCAAAAGAAGAATGGAAAGTGGAGGATATGTGTAGACTACATAGAACTAAACAAAGCAACCTGGAAAGACCACTTTCCCCTTCCTTTCATTGATCAGGTATTACATACATTAGCAGGAAAGAAATTCTTTTCTTTCTTAGATGGCTTTAGTGGATACAATCAGATTCATATTTCCCCTGAAGACCAAGATAAGACTACTTTTACCTATCCTTGGGGAACATTTGCTTACAAATTTTTACCCTTTGGTCTATGCAATGCCCCTACCACATTTCAGAGGGCCATTCTCAGCATCTTTTCAAATTTAATAAATGAAGGGCTCGAAGTATATATGGATGATTTCACACCTTATGGAGATGATTTTGAGCTAGAATTAGAAACATTGGAAAAGGTGCTACAAAGGTGTATTGCCACCAGGCTCTGCTTAAGCCATGAGAAGTGTCACATGATGATGACCGAGGGACTAATCTTAGGTCATTATATCTCAGCAGCTGGAATACAGGTAGATCCAGCTAAAATTCAGATAATTTTTTGAATACCTACTCCTACCACACAAACAGAGGTATGTAGCTTTCTAGGATTTTCTTGTTATTATAGAAGATTCATAGAGCATTATTCTCAAATAGTTGCACCTCTATACGCAATAATAGGGAATGTTGATTTTATTTGGACAGATAAATGTGACCATGCTTTTGAGGATCTGAAAAAGATTGTATCAACAGCCCCAGTGCTAAGGGGCCCAAATTGGGATTTTCCATTCCAAATTTCATCTGATGCCTCAGACATAGCTGTTGGAGTAGTCCTTGGGCAGGAAGAAGATAAAAAACCATATGAAATTTATTACATTAGCAAGAATCTGTCTCCTGCTGAATTAAACTATACTGTGACTGATAAAGAATTTTTAGTTGTAATACATGCTGTAAATAAATTTAGACATTATATAACTGGGTATCCTGTAGTTTTATATACAGATCACTCTACTATAAAAATTTTAGCAAATAAACCTGTGACAAATGGTACAGTAACAAGATGGTTGATTCTATTGTAGGAATTTGACATCACAATAAAGGACCGACCTGGAAAAGAGAATCTTGTAGCTGATTTTCTCTCACGAATGCCAAAACCAACGGACACAGAAGCAGTCGAAGATCAATTTCCAGATGAACATTTGTTTTCTGTTACTGCCAGAACCCCATGGTATGCTGATGTTGTGAATTATTTAGCATTAGGTAAATTACCTAAGCTTCTAATGCCCAATGAACGAAAATAGATAGTACAGCGTAGTACCCGATTCTCTTGGATTGGGGGCTACCTATTTCATACAGGAGCAGATATGCACATCAGAAGATGCATTCAAGAAGAACAAATATTTGACATCCTGAAAGCATGCCACGACGGGCCATGTGGCGGACATTTCGCAGATCGAAAGACTGGTCACAAGGTTTTACAAATAGGCTATTACTGGCCTACAATTTTTAAAGGTGCTAAAAAGTTTTTACAAGCCTGTGATAGCTGCCAAAGGACGGGACGCCTTGGACAGTACGATGAAATGCATTTGAATCCACAGTTATTAATCAAGCCATTTGAGCACTGGGCGCTCGATTTTGTTGGTCCTATTAACCCACCATCAAATCAGAAAACATACATACTAGTTGCAATAGAGTATGTTACTAAATGGGTTGAAGCAGAGGCACTTCCAAGAGCTATAGAGGACTCTGTAATACAGTTCCTTTTCCAAATATTTGTGCGATATGGCCTCCCAAGGGACATAATTACAGATGGAGGACCGCAATTTGTAGGTAATAAAATCGCTGCAACATTCAAAAATTACCACATTCAGCACAAAATTACAACCCCGTACCACCCACAGGCAAATGGCCAAGTAGAGAGCACGAATAAGGTGATAGAAGCAATACTTAAAAAAATAGTTGCATCACACAGAAGTGACTGAGCTTCAATATTGCCAGAAGCCTTGTGGGCATATCAAACAACATGGATAAATACCACTGGGTATTCACCATATCAATTAATATTTGGAAAAGAACCCATCTTTCCAATAGAATTTGAAATTCAAACATTAAGAACAGCCCATGAGGTGGGTTTGAATTTAAATGAGGCCAGGTCAATAGATTACAACAAATCAACGAGTTAGATGAAATTAGGCTCTCCGCCCTCTAGCACACTGCATTAATTCAACAATAGAGAGAAAAATGGCACGATGCCCTCATTAAAAAGAAAATCTTCCACGAAGGAGATTGGGCACTCCTATATGACTCCAGGTTTCAGGATTTCCTCGGAAAACTCCAGAAACGATGGCTTGGACCTTATGAGATACAGAAAGTGCATGATAATGGCACCATTATGTTAACTACCATTGATGGATCTGGACATTATTTAAAAGCAAACGGTCATCGAGTACGACTTTACCACAAACCACTTAATCAGGAATCCTTTTACCAGCAATTACGAGGAGATTCTACTATGCAGATTCTTGCTGAGGAAGATAACTCCTCCTCAGCATTCATTCACTGAACAATTCCTTTATTTCTTAAATTTGTACATAAGCTTTTCTTTTAATTTTTCTTGTATGAACTGTTTTTCGTACAGATTTTATTTTTCATGTTGTTCTTCTTAAGGAACAGCTATTGTTCCACTTAAGGAACAACAGTCATTCCTCTTAACAAGGAACAACAACCTTGTGTTCCTTTATTTTTCGTGTTGATCCTCTTAAGGAACAATTGTTGTTCCTCTTAAGGAACAGAGGAACAGCAGTCGTTCCTCTTAAGGAATAGCACGTCTGCGTTTTCATCTTTTTGTTGTTCGTTTTTAAAAAGAATAGCATTTCCACCGATTGTTTTTGATGTTCCTTTTAAAAGGAATAGCACTTCCGCCAATTTTTTTTGTTGTTCCTTTTAAAAAGGAACAGCATTTCCGCTGATTTTTTTGTTGTTCCTTTTAAAAGGAACAGCATTTCCACTAATTGTTTTTGTTGTTCCTTTTAAAAGGAACATCATTTTCGCGATTGTATTTGCTATTCCCTTTAAAAGGAACAGCCCCTTCGCCATTATTTTTCACTTTCTGTTGTTCCTTCTAAGGAACAGCGGTTTCGATTTGGAGTGTTTTTTTAAGTTGTTCCGCCAAAGGATCAGCATTTCTTGTTTGCTTTATCTGCTATTCCACTTAAGGAACAGCTGTTGTTCCTCTTAAAGGAACATCAGCTTGTGTGTTTTTATATTTTTGTTGTTCCTCTTAAAGGAACCGCAGTTTTGCGTGCAGATGTTCTTTTTGTTGTTTCTCTTAAGGAATAGCAGCTGTTATGTCTAAGGAATAGCACTTTTTGAGTGCATTTTTCTTTTTTTTTAGAACAAAATTTTGATAATTTTTGTGAATTCTTCATGATCCTTTTAAGGCAAATATACAAATTTATGCAAGGAAAAAAAAATTAGAGGTTACTGGAATCAACATATCAAGGAGAAATTGTAATCTTTAAAGAAATTGTTGTGTATTGATAAGAAAAAAAGGAAAGGACACAATTATCTATATCACTTTGTTGTCTTTATTTTCACTAAAACTAATTTGATTGATTATTTTTTATCATTTTGGTTCTCCCCTAATCCTCGTAATTCTCTTTGAATTTTATTATTGAATAATAATAAGGGCATATTTTCCTCTATTGAGATATTCAGACTTCTTCCACCATCCCTACTCTTAAGGAGTGTTGAGCCATCCTTTATACATAAATAGGCAAGTGCTATATAAAAGAAAAAGAAAAGAAAAAAAATATATCTATATGATTACTAAAAATTCTATGATATGTCAGATGGAGGATAGGGGGTCTCATCAAGAGCCAGCCTACCATGATCATAAGGAAGCAGTGAAGTGAAATTCCCATTATGGCCACCACACCAGGGATATGATCCAATGGGAAACTCAGAAAAATAAAAAGTCCTTGTAACAGGAGGTCTCATCACGAGCCGGCCTGCCCACCTTTCACTCCTTCCTAGTGAATGGCATTGTGATTCATCTGGTTCCCAAGCCAGCATAATGGCCTCCATCATGACATCACAAAGAACTTTCCTAGGCATATATAAAGGATTATGGTTCCAAGGGTGAAAAATCAACTTTGTCAAGGTTATAGACACCTTTGGGAAACAGAGCTCTGCTGATGGTATTGTAGTCATATTTTTCACAAATCAATAGAAATTATAAACCCTTTTCTTATATCTTTATCTTAATTTCAAATGATATTATGCTCCTAAACCCCTTTTTTGAACCTCTTATACATGAAATATTGTTTATAAATCAGTCATAATGGTTTAAGTGGATAATGACTGCATAAGCACTTTTATTTATGTCATATGTCCTTTTCCCTATTTGCGAATCATTACATAGCATTTCCATATCTATTCACGATTTCATAATATGCCTCAGCTTCAGTAATTCGATAACTTTTTTATCATGTCATGAATATGTACGATTGTTGTCCAGTACGCTACTCCTCCATTTGGCAGTCGAGGGAAACCTATCATATTTCAGGGGGGCGCAAGTGACTTCCAAAATACGCCTATATATGGGTCAATTCCCTATTTTCATCAGATCCCAGAAATAGCAAGTTTAACGGTATTTTACGATATGCACGAGGTGTTGTTCCATTTCCATTTCTGTGTATTATTGTGAGACATTAACAGTGTGCAGGGCTTAGACGAAATGGGAGGGCGAGCAGTACATAGTGAACCTCAAGTACTAACAGTTTCCGACGCTGCACGAGAAATTTTGGAGAGAGCAGGGTGGATTACCTACCTTACACGACTGCAGCAGCCCCATGAAACTGTGGCCATCGAATTTTTGCAGAACTTGCAGGAGGACCATTCCATAGTAAGAGGAAGGAAAATAACAATGAAAAATGCAGTAATTGCTGAGGTGTCCGATATACCAGTAGTTGGACCCATATGGACCCATAAAAAATTGAGACTTCAAGAGGCCATGAACATCTTTCGGGACGAAGGACAAAAAGGGGTCCAGCCGGCAACTCTGGGGGAACCATGGGCAGAACTGGCTAGAGTAGTGCAAAGCTACATTACATGCGATGGAAGAAAGGATGTGGTAATACCACGCCACCTCAAATTATTAGCAGTACTAAAACATAAATGTGTAGTGAATTTTCTGGCATATTTAAATTTTTTACTGCATGACACTACTTGGAGCATAAGGAAATCCTGTCATACAAGGATGGTAGTAAGCCACCATTGTTTAATTCGATTAATTAGTTACAGTCTTGCTCAGCAGCAAACTAGTTGGGAAGAATTTTTATTTTCGATAGACGGGGGAACAGCCTTACCTACCCCGAAACGAAAAAGAATCACCAGCACAGCAAACAGACCTCTAAAACGCAGACAGCCCTCCAAATTAAGAAGAAGCAGGGGAATGTTGGGAAACCTCCATATTAGCAGCAGCCAACCCTTAGAATTACCTAGTTCTGGAGATGATAAACCCCCGCAATTGGAAGGAGGATAAAATCAGGAAGACGAAGAAACTAGCTGAACCAGTGAAGAAGAAAGAGAGGAAGCGGAACCTCCCGTAACCTCCAGCGCAATTCCACCACAGAGTCCATTGCAAGAGGACGAATTGGCCCAAATTTTGGCCAATATGTGTGAGTATATGCAACCCCAGATTCCGCTCAACCTCAATATTTAGGCAAAGACATCACAGGAACATTTTTTCCACAGCAAGGATACATCCGAGGAAATGCATGACTAGGAGGAGGCAGAAGCAGAAGCCCCTCAGGAAATATCAGATCAAACTAGGGTTTCCTCCCCTGAGGAACCTAGTCAGGATAACACAAACACTAAAGAAGTGTTCCAAGCAGATAATGTGGAAACAAACCAGGACAAGGGCACAATCCCTAAGGAACAAAACCCAGCTGAGCAGCCAAGTCTAGAAAAGGAAATAGTTGTTCCTCCCAAGAAAAAGAAGAAGAAGACAAATAAAATTAAGCAGTTGCAGAAGGAATAGAAAAAGCTGCTAAAATTAGTAAAACAACTCAGACAGAAGATAAGGGTTCTGAAAAGGGGTAAAATCTCTAAAAGAACCCCGAAAATGGGGGATGCAACCATCCAAATGGAACCCTATAATACAAGGGCCATGGAGACTCAAACCGAGCCCATATTCATTGAGGATAGCAAGGAATAGCAAGCAGTTGTTACAGACACAGTTGCCCAAATCGAAAATGTACAAGTCTGTAATAAATATGTTCAAACCGAGGCACTGTCCTCTAGCAGTATGGCCAACTAGACATTTTGCAATAAAGAGACACAGACTGTAGGAACTCGATATTGCAATAAGAAAACCCAGGTAGATCTTCAACCCAAAAATGTTTTGATAAACAACAACCCTGGTATAGAAAAATTTCGAGAGGATCTAGCACAGGCTCAGCGTGCTAGAGAAAAGCTCGAAGAAGAGACTGTTCCTAGGAAGAAATACCAAGAGTTACAGCAGCAATCAAGGGACATCAATGCATCAGAGGCAGAAGCCTTCGATAAATTTCGGAAGGCAGAATAAAAATTTGAAGAGGTAAGGGATAGACTACGAACAGTCAGGAATCAAATGGATACTCTTTGTTCTCTATATACAGATGTTCTAGCATGTAGGTCCCCTGCCAAAAATTATGCTTTGTTTTTGTTATAAAGATATTTGCAGCTAAAAATTAAAGTTGTTAAGGCAGGAAAACCTATAGAATTAAAAAATGTAGATGATTTTATAAACTGCTGCAAACTCTATGGAGTAAAGTTTTAGCACCTACTCTGTGAATCTTATTTGCACAATTTTATATTGGAAGAGGAAACGGAGATAAATCCCAGTCCTTTTGTGAGTGATGTCCAATATCAAGCATTCATTTCATTTGTTGTTAACCAGTTAAAATGGCTCAAGGCCTATAACACTTTTTGGAGACAAGAAAATGGGTTAGACCTTTGGGTTAGGGGTGAACCGAGACACCCATTACAATTATGGGCTAGGAAAAAAATCTTAATGACAAAGGAGGGTGTGATCCAGACATTGGGACCCATCCACAAAGCAATCGTCCTAGATGGGGTAGAATATTTTATGTCCATCAGATACCAGGCCGTAGTAGCAGCTAAACTCTGATGGAAGATTTCCAATCGGAATATTCAAGACAGAGAGCCATTCAATTATAAATATGTTGAGTTAGTTTCCGACCACCTGGTTATCTATAGTAACCTCATCTTGAGGGAAGGCCCGTATTGGTTAGGTTGTAGATTTCGAAGCCCTATTATCTGGTATCCTACAGCAGACTATAAGGCCAAATATGAATTACCTGAAGGGCAGACAAGGCATATTTTTGAACTTTTAGCTGCAAATCATGGTTTTATACCACCTAATGAAAAACCCTCTCCAGCATATTCTCTAATTGATTTACATGTAAACTATGGTTTTCATGAGAACATGAAAAAGGTAAGCAGGGGGGTGTGTTGAGCATTGGAAAAGGTATGAACTTGCCATGTATTTCTTTATCTTTTTCCTTTAATCATAACTCCTTTATATTCTAGAATGGTAATATATTGAAGAATTATAATAGAATTAAGGAGATTAGTGATTGTTGCAAATTGATTAAAGATTGTATTTTCTTATATGCAGAAAATAGATGAAGTGGGAAGCCACCATTCGGGAGAAAAATACAAAGCATAAATAATTGTTGTCCCTTCAACAAAAGGCCATATCCAGACAAGAAAGTCGAGATCGGAGCACACAGTCAAAGAAAAGAAAGGAACAGCGCGGCATCAGCGCAAGAAGAAAAAACGATAACTGAATATAGAAGATAGAGCGAATCCCTCAGGATCTCTCGATCCTGTGGGATCGCTGCTCAAAGCTTATATGTATTTCTTGTTTCGTCCGCTGGCTGTTATAAAAGGACAACGCTTGTAGAAATCAAGGATGTATTATGATTATTCAGATTTCTTGTTGTGTTTTCACGATTTCTCATCGAATCTCGTTGGTTAAAATATAGTGTGATTGCTTGTAAACTCTATTACATATGATTAATATATAATCCAGTTGTCATTCCATTATTTGATCCTGGAGTAGTTCGGCGGTGCTTCACTAGCGGCTAAGGGCCCGGCCCTGGTGGATCCACTTGCTATCTGTAACATTACTTTCCAATTCCAGTCGTGTGATGGTTTTCTTTAGTTCTCATTTCCTTTAGTCGCATTTCTTCACAGTTTCCATGTTTTATAGCTTATTGTTTCAATGTTTTATGAAATCGGTTTGTTGCATCAGTTGTGAGTGAATTGCATTTCTATTCCTTTCCAACATAACAAGATTATATATTCCTTTGTAACTTGTATTGTTATGCTTCTCATATATAAATTTTTTTTGTTCAGAATTTGCTGTTCATTTCCATTAAATAGCTTTGTTGTTCATTTCTGATAACTAGCTTTACTGTTTATTGCTTTCTTGTAAGTATTTGGTTTGCTTTAGAATTTTATTGCAGAGAGCGTGTTTATTCTATTTCCATTAGCAGCATTATTGATTTAACTCAGTTACCATTTCCAATTAGTTGCTTTATTGTGGAGTGTAAGATCATCAATTGTAAAGGAAATTGGCTATTACTGTCTAAATTCTCAGATTGAGGATCTTGTTTATGCTTGATTTCATTTACATCAGTTGACAGAGGAAAGAGTTATTACTACTGCATCCTTGACTGATGATTGTCGAGTGAGTGATTGGATTTTAGAGCATTAAGTTTCATGTCATTGCAATTAGATTTCATTTTCAAGCATTCGTTTACTCTTGTATTTGAAAAATTGTACTGCAAATTGGAAAGCATTACTCTTAGATTAAATTGCCGCCTCAGACTGAGTACACTCTTGAGATAAAAAGTCATACCTGGATTGATAATTAATGTAGGATAAATAGGAGTTAAAAATACACCTTTTATACCTCAACACATAGTATATCCCTTCTTTGAATATTTTTATTTCTTTAGTATTTTTGAGCTGGTATCATTTTTCTTGTTTATGATCAAGTCTTTTAGAGGAATTTTATCCACATCTATGACCTCCTTTTCTAGTTCAGGGTTATGTTTTAAATTTAAATTTATTCTAAGCTTATTCCATGGTCTAGTGTGGGGTTTATTTCCACCTTTAAACATTTCATCCAAGGTGGGTTCCTTCTCAAATGAGGTATTTTCAGCTTCGGGCTCAGTCATTTTTTCCCTTAGATATATATATGTCAATTGGTTGTCTGTAGGTAGGGTTTCAGTAATAGGTAGTGTTGGGCCTTGAAATTGTCATTTACTTCCATCACATTTTCACTTATATTTCCATATTATCACCTTCATTCCACCTCCATTTCATTATATTTACCTTACCATTACCATATTGGGTTACATTTATGTTTTTCCAAACTTTATTAATTCCTAGTATTTTTAAGTGAATTTGTGGTTAAAAATTAGAAAATAATATGCACATACTTATACCTAACAAGTGGAATGAGTTTGTTGCCATGTGTAGGTCAAAAATAAGCTTCCAAAAGATTCTTATGTGGCCTCCTAAGGCCAAATTCGAATTTGGATGGAGAAGATCATGGGATCATAAGGATATGTGTCTCATTTCCTATTTGTATTGTAACTCTAAGAAGACATGTGTCTTATCACTTCCTATTTGGATTGTAACTCTAGAGATATAGGGAGAGATTCATAGACTCTCATTAATGAGATAGCTTCTCATCTTTTTTATAAATAGGGGAAGCTTTCTCCTATCAAATCATGTGTAAAATTGGAGTTATACTCAAGCTTTGAATAAATAATTAGATTGTGGCACCTTACTCATGAATGTTTCTTAATTTTGACTTGGTTTTGCTTACATATGGAGCATCTCGATTTACCGTCTCTCGTACTTTTAGATCAGCTACCCAAAATATGTGAGATTCACTTACTTTTATAAATTAAAGTTTATTTTCTTTCTTAGTATTAGTTTTAGAATGACTGTGTAATTTTTGCTTTTCTAAAAACATTTCAAAAGGATAGATTTATCTATTTTCCAATTAGATTAAGTTTGAGGTAATAGAGCTCATGTTTATTTAGTTTCCTTTCATGTTCTATTATTTAATTTCTTAGATCAAACTATCAATTCATTGTATAATTGAATGTTCCTAAAAGATCAGGCTAAGAAGGTGTTCCAAATTGGGTGATTGAATGTTCAACCTATACAATCATTGAGCTTTAATTTTACATGCTTTTACATTTCTTTTTAGATCCGCATTCAATTGTATAGTTGGGTGTTCTTAAAGATCATTTCAAGAAGGTGATTTTATCATATTTCTAAACCGAATACTTGAATACCTAACTTATGCAATTATTGAGTTTTCCCTTTGCATGCTTTAATTGCTTTCCTATATTTAAAGACTAAAGTATAATCAGTTGCTTGTACATTATCTCAAGAGGGTGATTATATCATATTGGATGTTGAAGTGATTGAACGTACCTTACTTGTTTTCCTTACATGCTTTGAAATGTTTTTTTAGATTAAAATTTCAATTCCTGCAAGTGTGATTGCGCGCGCTATATTTTCTTTTGAATTTGTTTTCTTTATTTTCGTTATTTGATTGCATAGGTTAGTTGAATTTCATTTTCATTATTTAATTTTATAGATTATATGAATTAGTTTTCGTTATTTTGTAGTTAGATTGATCTAAACTAAAAGACAATTTGTAGCACATATAGTGCACGTAGGCTTCACAAGTTTACGAAACCCCCGGGTTGACAAATTAAATAACAAGCAATCACTTTGCCCCAACATTTTAGCACTATTTCCGGGGAAGTGTGCATAGGAACTAGCTTTCAGCCTAGAGTGTATTTTATTTTTATTTTTTAGTTTTTACTAACCATTTATGGACAGAGCATCTAGAATGTAGCCCAAAGACTACATTGAGGAATGGTATCAAAAAGTGATCTCACCACAACATTTATCAATTCTCAAGAGATCCTTGTGGCAAATGAAAAGATCAAGGCAATTGTTCATATCCTTACAAACAATCAGGTACATTCTTCAAGTTTGGATATGAATATTTCAAAGATTCTAATCCGTAAATAGCTTCATTGGAAGCATGAATATACTTAAAAATAAAATAAAATAATAGTTTTTTTTAGATAGATAGGGAAAATAAAAAATAAAACCAAACTTAGCTATAATTTTAGAATTTTTTTTATTTTGTTTTCAAAACAATAATAATCAACGTTGATTAATTCATTTTGAATATATTCTAGTGATGCAGTAAGAATCACTTTGTTTTTATCACCATCAGAAATAAAATTTGTGTGTGAAAATATGAATTTATTTGACGACGTTGACTAGTATTCTCTCTTCTCGCACCTCATTGCAACCTGGAAGATCAGAAAATCAGATCAATCAATTTAAAATTTAAAATTCAAAAATTCGTTAAAAATTTTGTTGGAAATTGATCTACAATTCTATTGAAAATCATCGTTTGACTCATCATCCTTTTTTTTGATCGGTTCTGCAAATTTTAACGTTTTGCACCCTCTCAATATTTTTCTAATTTATTGAATTGCATGTGCACGATTTTTCTTTTCGAAAAAAAAAAATAAATTAAAAATATATATATGTATATATATTTTCTTAAAAATGTAACATATATCAATTTTAAAAAAAAACATTTTTATATGAAAAAAAATTAAAAACAAAAATAAAAATAAAAATAAAATAAATTCAAAACAACGAATGGCCCATGGAAAGTATGCTTGAGGCCAGCCTTTGGCTTGGTCTTACGCATATGTGCAGGCCTCCAATCCATGCAAAGACCCATGCACTACAATAAAAAAGGAACCTTCTCTTTTCCATAGTCGGTCTTCCTTAAGCAGCAGTTATTAGAAATCGATTTTAAAAGTTGCAGAGACAGACAATGAAGGTGTATCGGATGAAGAGAAGATTGAAAATTTATGATGAAGAGAAGATTGCAGAGTCAATTGCAGAGACAGAAAATGAAAGTGTATCAAATGAAGAAACCGTTGATGAAGAGAAGATTTCAGATTCCATTGTAGGTAATTGGAATGAGGGTGATCAATCTGAACTTCTCTGTGAGAGAAAATCCATCACACATCAAAACCTGCAAATAAAAAAAAAACAAACCACAAATATTTTAGTTTGTTGCAGAAGTAATTTCCAGAAAATGAAAATGCCAGAAATGCGTAATTATTAAAAACACATGATTTTAAAATGCATTTTTTGAGCAAACCGAGGCAAATTAGGAAAAACTAAAACATAGGTTTTTTCAGGAATGGGGTGAATTAGGTAACCCTCGAGTGATTTGCTATATTTCGCAGCGATTTGGGAGAAATTCAAGGTTCTTCGGAGCTCCTTTTTGCAGATTGCGTAAGGGAAAAACGATTTGTTCTGAACTGTTTAAACATGGCAAGTTGAAAGCAGAAGAATCCAAGTTAATAACAAACTCTGCTCCACATGGCATGTGGTCTAAGAGTCCAATTTGATTTAATAAATTTGATTTTAGACACATATGTGTCTCATTTCCTATGTGTCTCATCATTAAAAAAATAAATAATAATAATAATAAAATATATAAAAATTAAAAAATTAAAAAAAAATAATATATATATATATATATAAGATCAAATAAAAAATGAGAAATAAAAAAATTGCATATACAATCGATTTATTGAAGTAATTTATAAGGCGAAAAATACTTGCAAAATTTGATTGAAATAATTTTTCGTGAAAATACTTTCTTTTTTACCGCTTCAAATATTTTTGACAACATGCGTTTGCAGCACATATGAAAATTCAATTTGACAGTGACTTGCAGAACAATTGGAAGAATATTTAGATGATTTCTGAATATTTGGCATTGAAATTTTTAATATTGTTGTTGTGAAGCTTTAACTTGCAGGACACAGCGAATCTTTGTGATGCCAATCATATTACTAAGCACATTGCATGAAGTCATCCGACAACAGGGAGTTGATTTCTTTTTCATGGTTATTTCTTAAAAATGGATTTTTATCAATATCATGAATTGGACTGAATATAACACTTCTTATTTTCCTTAATTTGTTTCATTTGACATTCAATTTTTTGTGCAAGAATCGAAAAGGAATTGGCCATTTCTTTTTTAACACACTTATGTTCTTTATGTCAAGTTTTTTTGCAGGTTTCGGATGATTGAAGAAAACCAATTGTGCATAATTGGTCTTCGAAGGACCGATTTCATGAGAAACATAAGAAGAAGTCTATGTCCATATCCATCAAGACCATTACCTTTCCTCCCTTTTGAATTATAAATCCAACCAAGCAATTCAAAGCAAGCCACAGTTATTTTCCCAGCAAGAGTCAGTTGCTCATTTTCCTTTATTCACATAAATTTTCCATTACTTTTTGTGTACTCCTAACCCAAAAATAAAAGAAAGAAGCTCACTTACATGCTTATTTCCCATTTTCATTTTCCATTGTCATCTTCCATATCCATTTTCCTTCTCCTATCCTTTTCATTTCGCAAATAAACCTTGCTTCAATGCAAATTATTGAGTCCATAGTCCTTTGACTCTAAAACCCTTGCAAAAACACCTTGAGGCTTGCATGCCTTAATGGCAACTTTTCTTCCTGACGAACAATGGGATTACATTACTGTCTCTTGTTCATCGGATCTTCTAGGTACTCGACAACAGCAAAATTATTCGTACCTAGCAAGATGTGTTTGGGCATATTGACTCTCATTTTCATCAATGGTGAGAGTTCTCGTGTTTACTAGTGGCATCCATTAATGGCCACTAAGTCAACAATTTATTCCTATTCTCGACATCAGAACATCTATTCACATAGCAGGAATTATGCCAACAAATTTTGAAGACATGAAAACTATCATTTTTAGCATTTTGAAGCAAATGAAGAAGATATGCAGCTGCAGAATCAAATGGCACCTCCAGAATCAGATGACAGCAACTAAATAATATGATAGCAGTAGAATCATAGGGTAGAAACATAATCAGACGGAAACTACAGAATCATATGGTGGCTGCAGAATCAGCATCATTTTGCAGCAAATTCATCATTTTTAGTAGAAGCAATAAAAAGTCATCTTGACTCTTTTATCCATAACTGGTACAGCCACTTAAAGAAGATTATGATCAAAATTTTGCAACCACCACACATGCAACTCATCCATTTCCAAAGGGTAAGTTAAGGTATGTCATTTTCTAACTTTTTACCATAGAATTCCTTGAAAATCTAGAATGATAATTTTTGGAAAAAACACTTATTTTCTTCATTTCATAAAATTGCCAATACCATCAGTTGGGGGGGTACATTCATATTCACATTTTTCCACCTTCATATCACATTCAAAATCCCACATACTTTCAAAAAATATTAACTATTACATTATTTCTATGAGCATACAATGGATTTTCAAAAGTACTCAAAAGATAATTGGATACAAACACAATCATGGTTGTCACGCAAGAACCAACCGTCATGCAATCCAATAAAAATATATTTTGCAACAATAATCAAATTATCATTATGCAAAGTTCAAAGATCAAAATTGATTGCAACAACAAAATATGGTTGTAACACAAGAACCAACCATGTTGCAATTCAACAAGAAAAGAAAAGAAAAAACACTTTGCAGAAGTATGAAGTTATCAAATGATATCATGCAAAGTTAAGCCAAAGCTCAAGGATCAAAAAGAATTAATGTAATAGATTGCATGAGGACATGCAATAGCTTCAGTTGGGGGGGTATGTTGGCCCTTGAAATTTTCATTTACTTCCATTACATTTTCACTTATATTTCCATGTTATCACCTTCACTACACCTCCATTTCATTACATTTACCTTGCCATTACCACTATTGAATTACATTTATGTTTTTCCAAACTTTATTAATTCCTAGTATTTTTTAAGTGAATTTGTGGTTGAAAATTAGAAAATAATATGCACATACTTATACCTAACAAGTGGAATGAGTTTGTTGCCATGTGTAGGTCAAAAAGAAGCTTCCAAGAGACTCTTATGTGGCCTCCGAAGGCCAAATTCAAGTTTGGATGGAGAAGATCATGGGATCATAAGTATATGTGTATCATTTCCTATTTGTATTGTAACTCTAAGAATGCATGTACCTTATCACTTCCTATTTGGATTGTAACTCTACAGATATAGAGAGAGATTCATGGACTCTCATTAATGAAATAGCTTCTCATATTTTACATAAATAGGGGAAGCTTTCTCCTATCAAATCATGTGTAAAATTGGAGTTATGCTCAAGCTTTGAATACATAATTAGATTGCGGCACCTTACTCATGAATGTTCCTTAATTTTGACTTGTTTTTGCTTACATATGAAGCATCTCGATTTACCATCTCTCATACTTTTAGATCAGCTACCTAAAAGTGTGAGATTTATTTGCTTTTATAGAATAAAGTTATTTTTCTTTCTTAGTATTAGTTTTAGAATGATTGTGTAATCTTTGTTTTTATAAAAATATTTCAAAATGATATATTTATCTATTTTCCAATTGAATTAAGTTTGAGGCAATATAGCTCACAGTTATTTAGTTTCTTTTCATGTTCTGTTATTTACTTTCTTAGATCAAACTATCAATTCATTGTATAATTGAATGTTCCTAAAAGATCAAGCTAAGAATATGTTCCAAATTGGGTGATTGAATGTTCGACCTATAAAATCATTGAGCTTTACTTTTACATGCTTTTACATTTATTTTTAGAACCTCATTCAATTGTATAATTGGGTGTTCTTAAAGATCATTTCAAAAAGATGGTTTTATCATATTTCTAAACTGAATACTTGAATACCTAACTTATGCAATTATTGAGTTTTCTCTTTGCATGCTTTAATTGCTTTCCTAGATTTAAAGACTAAAGTATAATCGGTTGCTTGTACATCATCTCAAGAGATTGATTCTATCATATTGGATGCTAAAGTGATTGAACATATATTAGTTGTTTTCCTTTACATTCTTTGAAATGCTTTCTTAGATTAAAATTTCAATTCATGCAAGTGTGATTACGCGCACTATATTTTCTTTTGAATTTGTTTTCTTTCTTTTCATTACTTGATTCCATAGGTTAGTTGAATTTCATTTTCATTACTTGATTTCATAGATTAGATGAATTGGTTTTCGTTATTTTGTAGTTAGATTGATCTAAACTGAAAGAAAATTTCTATCACATACAGTGCATGCATGCTTCACAAGTTTATGAAACCCTCAGGTTGAAAAATTAAATGACAGGCAATCACTTTGCCCCAACAGCTAGGGTCTCCTGCGATTTCTTGATCCTATCACTTCTGGTATAAACCCTGGGTAATTTAGGAACCAAAGGGGGGGTTGTTTCTACCTTTTCCTAAATACTTATATGTACAAAATAGGTCCTCTAAGTTGAGGTTCCTGCTTCAGGGTTCTAGGTTTGTTTGATTTTCCTTTTACTTCCCTTTTTCCTACCTCAAGTTTGATTTTGAAAGATGAGGTTGAAACCATCCCCAAAACAAAAAATTATCCCAAGTTATCCCATCCCTTCTTATTTAAATTTAATTAATAGTTTTATTAGGCTATTATGGTATATAAAATTATATGATGCATTTGTTCTAGCTCGAACTCTAGCAGACATATGCTTTAATCTCTCCAACAGAAAATAAGGGGTAAAATCCTCAATTGGCCTGCAATGTGAGCCAAGAATATGAAGTGGTACATTCTGACATGATTGTAGCACCCTTCATGGGTAAAATAAGATTGGGTGATATGTAGCAACCATTTCCATTCATTTTTTAACCATGATCTATGCACCCCTGCTTTCCAGTTTTCTTCTTTAAATCCATCTTTCAGAAATAAAGGAACATCAACTCCAACTAATACATGGCTTCTGAATTCTTTCTCCATGTTTGTAAACGAACTTGTAACCTCAAAAATTAATTCCTAACTTAAATGAAATTCCTCCTATGACCACATGTTGGCCATCGAATCCTTGAGAAAATGCCTTGGAAACCTCATCATGGAAATTGCTACATTGCCTGAAAAATTCATCCCATCCAACTACCTGAAACCGTTGTTAGATCTGCGGATGCACTTCAAGCAAATCTGGAGCCTTAGGTTCTCTCCTGTTCAGTCTCCCAATCTTCCCATTTTTTTCTATCGCCATACGAGAGCATAAGAAACGATATCTCCATTTGATCGCTTGATCTCTGGGAAAGATTAATAATTCAAAATCATGAGGCATAAAGAATGAAATAAATTAAGAATTGGGTTAACTAATATTACCAAATTGGGAAAAAATTCTCATGATTTGTCAGAGTACGTCATAATAACAAACTGATAAAATCTACAAAAATATTACTAAAACAAATCATGACATTTACCCATATTACCTCTTGGCGGTGATAACCATCAACAGATCACATGACCTCACTCAACTGAATCATCATCGCAAATTTGATAAATTATTTCTCTGTCGTTGACATGGATTATGTCACCGCGAATATAAAACAAATTTTGAATTTCTTCATTTGGTGTTGATACCCTGGTTAGTGTTAGTGTAACTTTAAACTTGCAAAACTTCAATAACGTTGAAACTCCCATTGTCAATGCAATTTTAAACATGTTTATTACAAATAACGTTGACACTCCCATTGTTAGCATTTTATTCAAAAAATTACATGGTAAAAAATGTGATGACACCCCATCCATATGCTCACAAGGTATGTCCTTTTAGGACCATTCCTGTCTTGGATTAACACATCCTCAAGGAATTTCCTCTTCGACTACTCTTACTTATTGGATTCCCTACCTCATCCTCAAAGAGTATCGAAAACATGATGCTTACCCAATCCTCCATTGTTTCTTCATAATATGAAGACAAGAATGATGTTTCTATCGCTCCTTCTTACCTAGGGTCTTTCCCAAGATCCCTCTTAACTATGGACTTGTTACCAACAACATCTATCTACTCTTTGGTGGATATCATGGTACTATTAGCTGCTTGTAGGGATCCTTTATTATACATCATCATGTGATGGATGATCTTCAAATTCTTCATCATGGAGCCATCTTCTTCTATAAATTATTCATAGGGCTTCATCCATATTCTCCATCACTTTCCTTCAACGAACCATAGTGTTGAAAAAATAGTCATGTCATCCTTCTCTTCATCATAAAGTGATCTTCTAGTCTACTTCTGGCTTCCCTTCATACATCTTCCTCATCCAACTCATGTTTCTTTCAGGATCTTCCATCCAATCTTATGAGTACTAGTTGTAGGTGACTTTCTATAACCCTCTTTTGGTAGCCTTGTTTCAACCCAACCATATGCTTTCTTTCAAAAATAAAAATGAACATCAAATTAAAATTATCTTTTTATGATGGCCCTTTGTCATGACATTTTCTTACTACAATATCAACATCCTTTCACATATTTTATGTGTTAGTGTCAGTCAGTCCTTCCTGTCACCAGTGATCAAATGTGCTCTTACAATTTTTTTGTTAGGGTGTCAAGTAGAATTTTTATGGTTTCAGTAGGTCTTCGAATAAAAAATTGGTCACTAGCTAGTGTGTCTGGGTCTATTATTGCTCCTTTCAAAAAAATTCATGAGTTGGTCATTGTTATCTCTCATTTGGATGAGTCATCACTCCAAATTCATCATTTTCATCTTATTCATACCACCATGGTCTTCATTCAGCTCAGTGTCACCATTAGGTCATTAGGGTTTAAGTCACCAAAATCTGTCATTTCATTAATAAATCTAGAAAATGAAGGAGAATTAATAGGAAATTTGCTCCTAAATTTTTGTTTCACGTGTAATTTTATTTCAAAAATGATGTAATATGTTATAATTTTCCAAAGTTGCAAATGTTTCAAAGCAAAAGTGAAAATCACATGGTGGGCCACCACACCACTATGAAAAAATTAACTTCCACAAGCTATAAAATACCATCAAAATCATTTCTATCAGTTATATCATTGGAAAAGAGCTCTAACTCACCATAAAATTCTACCTCAGCACTTTCAGCATCAAAGGATACTCCAAAGAAGTGATTGGCACCTTCTCCAAGCTACCACGTTGCGTTTTCAAGCAGCCACACTGCGATTTCATCACTACGTTGTGTTTTCACTCTTTCAGCCATAAAACATGTTTCCAAGGGTTCTGAAGGGAAATTCAAGTTTTCATCATTATTCTACAAGTAATTTAAGGGCCTCGATACCTCCTATCAACATTTTTTCCCTTGTTTTTATGGTGAAAAGCCTCCATTTGTCCCCATGCTGCGTTTTGGTGGGTGAAGCTTTTGTTTTCAAGTTTGAAAGTAAAAATACCTATACCTAACACACTATACCCTCCCTCACACTTAAAAACCTCTCCCACAACCCTTACACTCCCCTAATCCCATTTCCCAAACCCCTACATCTAAACCCTAGCTACATGTTGTGTTTTAGGCAGATTCTAGGTCTAGGACTGTGTATAATTTCCCTAGAATAATTCCTTCATCTTTTTCATCCCTTTCCACTTCCCTAAGCTCCCTAAAACCCCTTTCTACTTCCCTAAATTTTCCTACCCTAATATCCCTTCCCTAATCCCTTCACCCTATCCCCTCACCTACTTCCTTTTTGTTTTGGATTTTTCCTTGCAAACTGCTAACATGGAGGGAGAAAGGAAATCTTACAACAAAGGAGGTAAAATATCAAGGTTTGAGCCACTCAATACTCATGATTTGATGTCCTCTTTACTTGCCAAGAAATGTTTTCAAAATGTAGGATGTTTAAGGTTTTGTGAGCAAATTCAGCAAGTGAAATATCATGCCAAGTTGACAAGTTTGTTTGCTACTAACCTTAGGATTGATAAGGTCAAAATTGCAGGGGTGAGCTTCACAATTTCAACTGAAGCCATAGCTACAACTACATGGATACCAAACAGTAGCAAAAAATGGTTTAAGAGCCTTGATTTGGATGTTCAAAATTACAAACCCTTCATCAAAGGTCACTACAAAGATTCCATTAAGAAAGTGTTTCCTTTTGGTCAGATGCTTGATAATTTTTCTCCATTGATGAGGGCCATTCTGAAGTAATTTACATGTGAGGGAATATTTTCTATATTGTAAAAGTATCATGTCATATTTCTCATGCACTTCATAGGGGTAAAACCTCTCAACCTATCCTACTACCTCTACAAGAGCTTGGCTAAAATGGCAAAGAAAGTGCAGCATAGAGAGAGTGAACATCAAGCCAGCCTTTTTCACTGTGCCCTCATCAAAATCATTGTCTTGCACTAGCTTGCAGATAAGAACATCACTTGGGAGACATTAATTCATTCCAATGTCTTTTTTCCCCCTGCTAGTCAGCCTACTAGCCAAGGCACGTCATCAGAAACACCAACAGCACCATCCAAGCAAAGGGAGATTGGCTCATCTAGCAGAATTTCAGTCAAGAGGACACCTAGGGCTGAGATGACTCAAACATATCAGCGAGGTAGGATGATTTTGTTTTCTCCAAACATTGTGGAAGGGGTGAAGCCTACATCATCAGAATATAGATCATCACCACAGCATGAGGCACCTTTGTAAGATGAGGAGCCTTTCCATATTGACACTAACATGGCAGACTTGGAGGTGGATTAAGAGCATAGAAAAACAGACCAAATTATCATGGATAAATATTTTGAGATCGAAGAACTAAAGGACAGCTTGTCCAAGGCCAACTTCTTGATTTCATCCCTAGAGCAGGAGAAAATTCAATTGAAGGTAAATCAACTAATTTTGAATAGACATAAAGTTGATCCTAGAAAAGAGAATGTAAAGGGAAAAGAATTAGTTGATATAAGATGATTTAGATGAGCATGAAGATCAGGTTAGAAGTAAGAGGCCTAAAAAGGGCACTTCAGCAACAAAGAGAGGCATCTCTACCAAAGACACAAATGACAGTGGATGAGCTCATGTTGGTAGACATTGAGCAAGATAGGGAGTATTGTCTTGATAGTAAATGTTCATTTGGAAAAGAAACTGAAGAGGGCTAACAAGAACAATAACATTCAGAGACACATTTCCATGCACTATTACAAGAGAAATCAGGTGTCTCATGCAAAAATCAAGCAATTGGAGGCAAAACTCAAAGAAACCCTAATGGAGGAAGAAGACAAGGGTAAGTTGGATTTTCCTGTTGATGCTTCCCTCATAGCATAAATCCATCTAAGTGCTTCATGGAGTAATTCTGGACCAATTTTGGGCAAATTTGGAGAAAATTTGAAAAAAATTGAAGATTTATGTGTTTTTGGCAATTTTTGACACAGACAGTAGATCAAAAACGTAGTGCGTCCCACACTACTCTTTTTATGGGGGCCTCCAAATGACAAATGGTATGCATATTTTGGTTTCTAATGACTGGTACATCAACTTTAGCCCCCGCAAGAGACATGTCAGCAAGTTTTGTTAGGTGAAAAGGGCCAGAAACTACTCAAAAAACACCTTTCTATCCTCTTTTTGAAAAGTTCGCTTCTTTTTTTAGAGTAACTCTGGGACAATGGATTTTTAGGGGGATAGGAGCAATATTTTCAATTCTTGAGGATTCTATCATGTATCCAACAGGAATATATTTCTCCAACATTTTTCATATTATGATTTGGACCTCGGGAAGGCCTCCAAAAGCCTCTTGCACCAATTTCATTGTGTTTTCTCCTGGCACACTGCGTTTTTGCCTAATTTCATTGTGTTTTTGCCTGCAAGTCACTTTTCTCAGTTGACTCAGTCCAGATTCAACCTCCACTGATGTTATTTTTCATTTTTTAAGTCGTGGTGATGTAATCATGTGTAGTTATGCGGGTTAGAGTAAAAATGAGGTGGATACATGCTTGTAAATGTCACCTATGGTCAAATGTATCAATTTCTCTATTTTGAGGAGAGTTTTGTTAACCTCCCTAGTATTTAGGTTTTAGGTGAGGGAATCATGTGAACTACTCCTCCACTCTAGGATTTTACCCCTGAGAGAGGTTAAATGGTTTTTTATCTATATGTATGAATTTCTTAGTCATTTTGATGGTTGGACATCAGGGTTTGAGACTATTGTAGCTTTTGCTTCAGCTTTTATTCGGAAATTAAAAGGACCAGTTATAGCCATTATCTAGGAATTCATGTGCAGTGACTTTTTTATGTTGTATTTTATTTTTTATATTATTTTATAAATGATATACATGTTCTCTTTCCATGCCTTGCTTTCTTCAGTGATCTTCCTAAAACTTTGATAAGCGGAATTATTCATAAAGCTTTGTTTTGTTTGGTTTATGTTTTCTTCCTTATGTTTTAATGAATTCATGACACATGCACATTAAGATACTCCTTCATTTTCAAACCCTACACTACATTGAAAAAACCCTAATCCCATCACTAAAGCATTTATACCTTTCTCCTTTATATATTTGCAGTTGTAACCCTTTAATATATTAACCTAGCTACATGTTTTTCATCACTAATCCAGCAGAAAAACCATCAAACTTTCAAAACCCTAGAGCTAACCTAACTATCCTAAAATCTACTCCTCATCCATTCAAACCCTTTGGTTGTGATTTCATAGAGAGAGCCCTCTCTGGTTTGGTAGGGCTAGCTACCAAACCGAAAGCTTGGTTTGAGGTTACCTTCATTGATATCCTTTCTCAGTATTGGAACATTGTGGAGGATAACAGTATGATTCCATCTCCAAGACATACATTACCAAGGTTCTTCTTTTCCAACATGCATATCAGGGTCTTTGTGCCTTCTTCATGGATATGTCACAGCTAATCCTAGATATTGATCATTTATATTATCTTACGTGACTATAGATACATCTTTCAAGAACTCCTCTTTCACCTTCTTCACATATTGCTTCCTCATGATCGTATATACATGGTTCCTTCGTCATAAGAACCATATTTTCCAACCGCCTCATATACTTCATGAGGTCATATTATGATGATTTCATCTTGTCAATATGTAGAAAATTTCAAGGCACGTTATCTTCATGCATTCATTCTAACCATTATATATGCAACCATATGATGACATGACTTTATCTATTTGTTACCAAATATATACATGCCTCTTCCTTCATGTGGTAATCTAGATTTCCTTCTAGCAGCTTCCTTTCCTTTCTCTTCTTGTTTTCCTTCTTGAGTTTAGGAAAATTCCTTTTGAAATGATCATATTCATTACATTCATAGCAATGAATTTTAGACATTAATTTTCTTTTGAAACTTATTTCGGGGCTCAAACTTTCCAAATTTCCCTTTCCTCCTATACATTGTTGCATATGCTCGTGTTTGTTCATTTGATCCAACATTGTTCTTCACCTTTAATATATTTTATTCAATATTTCACAATGACAATAGATTGATGAATGGAGTGGCTTCCTTCTTCCCATAGATGCTTGATACAAAGTTCCCCATTCATCTGGTAATGCATTGAGTACAAGGATCGTCATCTCTGGATCAGACATTTCTTCTCCAAGTTCTTGTAGTTGGTATTTAATTTTAGATACCTTCAAGAAATATGAATCTACCCCTTCTTCCCTTGATACTTTCATATTGTATAGTTTGGTTCTTAAAGTTATGATTTCTCCTGCAGTGCTCACAAAAAAAAACTTCGCCAATATGTCATATATTTCTTTAGATGTCTTCATGTTGCTACATAAGGGATGAGATAATCCTTGATTCACTCTATGATGATTCCTTGAGCTCTTATTTCTCCTTTCATATACTTTTTTATTGCTTGAGATTTCTCTTGAGAATGTTTGGTGATTGATCCCGTGACACATTCACTAACTTCATTTTCTAATAGGATCAAACATATTATCTTCTTCCATGCAAGCTAATTCAATGTCCCAAAAAGTTTATTGTTCTCCTTGCAGAAGGAATTCATTGTAGATTAAGACATAAAATATAGAATACTTACTTTTCAAGTGAGGATGCTCCTTTGATGATGATATCTTCAACTCAATGCCTTCTTGATGATGTTGACTTCCACTCTTTATTTAAAAATTGAAGATGTTTCCTTTGTGATAATTCAATATATGATATTCTTCAAGAATGATCAAACTCGCTTCTTACTTCCTTTGATGATTGTTGAATTTGTAATATTCCAATAATATTTGTAGATTCCTTGTTTTAATGGACAGTAGGGTCTATTAGGTCTTCTTCTTCTTCATAGTTTTGTTCCTTATAGATGATATGATCCTTGTGATGAGATGGATAGTCCGCCTTGATGCTCCTTAGTGTGCTCGGCCCTTATTCATCCTTATTCAACAGTGTGATCTTCAATTTGCCTCTTCTTATTGTTGTTGCCGCCTTTGCTCTGATACCATATTGAGAAATCTAGAGCACCTAGATTAGGGTGATTTCTCTTACTTTGATAACTGCATGTGATGTTGTTTTACTTAACTAGATGTAATTGTAATGAATTTATTATTTCTATTATTTATTATCGTGTTTTTATCATCAAAAAACTACCAAACTATGATGATCAATGAGACAAGAGGACACAAAATTTAGGTTGTTAGTCAGGCCCAGAACCTATCCTCTTGAGAGTAAAACTCACAAGAATTCTTCTCTTCTTATAGAATATTCAAATGATGAATTCCAAGACCTAATACCCTTGACAACGACCCCTCCAAGACCAAGTCAACTTCAAATTTTGATGATATTTTCCTTTACAAATTCAACCCAAGTCAATCTGCACCAAACTTCATATTTCTGCCTCTTCTCCATAATTTTGGCTTGTTGCTTCAGGGCTGCAATTTTCGGCCCTAATGTAATTTTTCCAATTTTTTACGTGTGGGAGATGTAGGTAAAAATAAGGTCGTATTATTGATATCTTTATCTTGATCCTCTTCCTTTATAATTTGGCTTTATAACTTGCTAATTTTATCACCAAATTTCATCATTTCAATATGATTGCAATTCTTATTCTTGCTACAAAACAGACCTTACTGACTTACCTCAAGTGCCTTGTGACCCTCCAGGAGTAACCCAACCCCTATATGTGTCCATCCCCTAAGACAACTTAAATTTTCCCTAAGCTAGAGCCCCAAACTCTCCCTTTCCAAGCTCTCCATGTGACTGGAAACCTCCAGTCACTCCCATAGGCCTGCCTCCATGCGACTATGGACTTTTCTGCTCAATTTTGTGCTAGACACTACAGAATTTAAGGCTATTTTCTAGGGTTTGGGATAAGCCTCTAACCATAAATACATATAACTTTCATAACTCATTAAATAAAATACTACAATTATTATCAACCAAAACTAAAACTAGGACTAGACATGACCATCCCTAACCGGGACTAACATTCTATCAAACACTCGGTAGATAGGAAACCTACAGGTCATGAATGCAAGTTTGAGCATAAGGGACTAAAAAATCATATGAGACTTAACAATAATGATCGTCATCCTCTCCCATTAGTTGTCTTAACATCAATTAGGTATTTCATCCATTATTCTTTCAGTTACAAGTAAAAACATGAAAAGAGCTATGACTAAAACCAGTCATGTATCCACGCTTATAAAAAACATATAAACATATGAATAACCATAATACAATAGTCGTTAAAGCCACATAATAACAATTAAATTTACCAATCAAAATCAAGAGAACTTAGGCTTCATTAAACATAGGCAAGAGCCAAACAGGTTCGGGACTTCCACGTACCACCCGACCATAGACATGGTTGAACCAAATATTTCTTTCATCTAGTCACCCTTGTGCCATATTACAATCATGAACGTGATATCTCACGGGATAAACCAATCCAAAAAAACCAAGGGAATCTAGAGGTTAAGCCACCTTCACCCTCACCATATCATGATCTCACCCAAACTAGCCTCGAGATCACAAAACCAGATCGAGCTTGGAATTCATTTGGATTCCTTCACCATCCTTGAGGAATTTTCTTGTCTTCATCCTCATGATTTACCGTGTATCTCATCATTACTGGTAAATTGATTCTTATTCCTTTGGGAATTTTCCTAATACAACCTCCACCCTAGATTTTGAAACCTTCCGGTAATTCAAAATCTCAAAACTGAGAACAATCCCATCACACCATGGTTATCCGAAAATGGAAATGAAAGGCTGAAAACCACTTTCAAAACTCCAAAAAACCATGCCACTGACAGATTAAAAAAAAAACAACAATAACATGCACATGCACATACCATGCATGTCAAAAATATCTAGGAAATCATACATGAAATTTGTTACCTGCAAGTACTCATATTTAAGCTTGCTTGTTCCAACCTTTCCTTGCTTGATCTTTCCTTTCCTTTCCTTTTCCTTCCTTTGCTTACTTGATCTCTTTCTCCTCTTGGTGCTCATCTCCTCTCTAAGACCAATTATGAAAATGAACTGACAAAAGGCTGACAAAATTCTGCCAACTGATACTCTGAGGTATTTTTATTGATGAGGCCTCTAATTTATTCAATTTTCCATTATTTTCCTTAATATTACTCCTCATATGCAACGTGTGACTTTCACCTTCCTTTTCTCCTAATTTCCTTTATTTTCATAAATAAATGTGGCAAAAATACTTTTTTCCTTTTCAAGTCCTTAGCCATTTCCTTTTCCAATTTTCCCTTATCCATAAACACATCAAGTGATTCCAACTAGGATATTTTTCCCAACATTCAGCTTGGAATAAGTGCCCCTTAACTTTGGTCTTATTTTTTCCTTTATTAAATTTTATTACATGTAATTTTAGCTCAGGTATGTTATAGAACCCTCCCCTTGGGGAACACTGTCCTCGGTGTTAAACCACACCTA
This sequence comes from Pinus albicaulis, assembly GCA_034641835.2. Taxonomy (NCBI): domain Eukaryota; kingdom Viridiplantae; phylum Streptophyta; class Pinopsida; order Pinales; family Pinaceae; genus Pinus; species Pinus albicaulis. The sequence goes on along the minus strand of CM076569.1, from coordinate 58,641,805 downwards.
TATCTTGGAAAAACCTCTGAAAATCAAACACACCTCCCATGGAGCTTTATAACTTAGCTCGATGTATTATTTACAATGAATAACCTTCTAAAAAGCAAAAATTATCATAAAAACATGACCAAATAACAACCATATTTCTTATTGGAGATTTATAACTTAGTTAATGGAAGTATTTACAATATAAACCATTCATAAATATGTACAAATACCAAAACTACTTTTCCTCAACCGAAAAACAATGAAGGATACATAGCCCATATTTGATCTTCCATCTCCCATGTAGTTTCTTCGAGCCCAAAGTGCTTCCACTACAATTTAACTTGCTCGATGGCTCTGTTATCAAGCATGAGTTGTTTCCATTACAATATGCACTAAGGTTCTGGCTGGAATTCTCCTTCTTTCTCCACCTATGATACATACCAATAAATAACATTATCAACATCCTTTATATACCTTTTAAGCAATGAAACATGGAAAAAATCATGGACTTTCAATGTTGGAGGCAGTGCATGTAGATATACCACTGGTCCAATCCTCTCAAGGATCTCAAAAGGCCCGCAATACTATGGTGCCAAATTTTCACATGATCCAATCCTCAAGGATCTCTTCTTGGGCTTGAAGCACAAATACACATGCTCCCTAACCTGAAATTCCTTAAATTACATGTGATGTTCTGCATAAATCTTTTGCATGGTGCTTCCTTTAGATTCTTCCTTATAACCTGCATTCCTTGTTCCATGTCTGCCAACATTTCCAATCCAATAAGTACCATGTTCACTGGATCACTCCAACTGATGGGATTATTATAACTGCACCCATACAGTGCCTCGAAAGGATTCATCCTGATCAGTGACTATTGATAATATGCAAACTCAACTAATGGAAGGTACTCCTCCCATCTCCTCTACTAGTGCATCACATACATCCTCAGCATGTCCTCCAATATCCTATTGACCCTATCTATCGGTCCATTTGTATGTGGGTGATAGGTTGTACTTAAGGCCAACTTTATCCCCAAACCTGAAAACATTTCCTTCCAAAACTTAGAAGTGAACTTGGCATCCATGTCTGACACAATATGCTTCAAAGCACCATGTAATCTCATAATATATGTGATGAAGATTTGTGCTACCTCACTAGTTGAATATGTAGTCTTCACTAGAATGAAGTGATCCACCTTTCTCAATCTCTCCACCACAACCATGATAGAATCATGTTGCCTCATTGTCCTCTTAAGACCTATAATAAAATCCATGTAAATGACCTCCCATTTCCATTCCGGAATCAGAATAGGCTATAGTAGGACACCTGGATGCTTACATTATTCCTTCACCTGTTGACAATCCAAACATCTAGCCACGAACTCTGCCACTTCCTTCTGTTAGTCATCAGTAATTTTTTCCTTTGTAGATGACTAAATACTTACCCTAGATTTCTAGAAACAAAATTCATGAATATTGTGAGTTCTAGAAATCTCACTGCCTTCATTATCCTTAGGATAAATTTTTCACTATTTCATTATCCCATCATGTCATGCTCGTCTCACCACTCCCATAAGACCCATCATGGGCTCATACCACTCATTTTGACTATGTTTTTCCACCCCTGACCCTAACACTCTATTTTGACATTTCCTAACTCTTCTACTTCCATCTTAGATTTCCAAGAAACCTAACATTTTCCCCCTATTCATAAAGTTCCTCAAGCATTAGTGGTCTCAAGATACCTTTCTAGGCTCTTCAGATAAATCAAAATTAGAGGTTTTAGGTCTTAAATGCATAAATTCTGTCAAAAACTCTGTTTTACACCTAAAAAAAAAACAAATCAAGTTTTCAGCCAAAGGCCAAGTCCAAAAGGCTTCCCCCTAGGTCATTTAGGTTTTCATAGTTATAGGATTATTTGGTGATCTAAATATCTTTTTTTCATGTGCCAAGAGGCTACATTCAAAAATGAAGAAGGTTGTAATATCCCTTTTTCAGGAAACTTGCTACAACGATGAGAATATCTCAGGATATTCTAAAGTTGGAGCTCCAACAATAAACAAGCACAATAATGGTGCAACAGCAACTCTCAACTGATAGAAAAATGAGAGAAATCCATAGCCATATTATTAAGAAATAGCAGCAACAACTGAGTACAAGATCTTGAGGAAATGTTATACATGATAGGCCATGTTCAACCTCAAAGAACAAGTACATAAATCATGATGAGAACACCGCTATACATATGAACTCAAGATATGACTGCACAGTTCATGAAGGGAAACTGCTACATAATAGTTTCAATACACAAATATGTCAATGTGTAGCTCAAATACAATAGGGGAAGCAAAGTGTCAACCCCTGGAAGCAAGAATACACAATCCCTAAAAGGATTTGCTGCAATACATACAGAATGGAAATTCCTCAGAAATGCCGGAGTTGTTGGGTTGCTACAGCAACTTAGAAATAGAATTGGATGGAGATGGTTGAATCTAATGCTCAAACTGAATGTGCCTCCTCCAATGGATCTTTCAAGTGAAATGTTGATCCCTTCACCAAAGATCTCTCCCTCCAATACTCTGCAAGAGCCCCACTGCAAATTCTCCTCTCAAAATAACGCAGTCACTGGATGGTACTACGCTATAGGGATATGGAAAGAGTTTTCCTTGTTGCCAAAGTCTGCAATATGCTCTAGAAAGCCTCCAAACTGATATCTCAATGAGAAGAGAGACTTTTTCTATGAAAAATAGCTAAAGAAGATGATGTAGTGAACCCTCACTGCAACACCTAGCAACACAGTGTTAATCTGTTGCAGAAATAATGTTGTCTTGATGGAGGATGCTTGGCCTCAAGCCTGGATGTGAGGAAAATGAAGAAAAATCCCTCAAGAGACCTCTCAAGAAGGAGAAGGAATCCTAAACAGGAATTCCTCCGGCAATTCTTGCTAAGCAGCGAGAATGCACAATTGTCTCATAAGACAATGAGATGAATAATACAAGCATGAGAAACAATGGTTGCCTTGTCCTCCTTTTAAACAAATGAAAGCTCCATTAGGTTTTCCTCCACCAAATTTCCCTTTCCCCATTCACACTACGTTGGCTTCCTAAGTAAGCCTCTCCTCTTATGGCAGTGATGTTGACTTGGTCAACTTAACCAAGCCTCCTTGCAAATATCCTTGTTCACACATGAGGGTGTGCAAACCAGCTCCAAATTTGATCCCTTTTCATACTTAGAGGGATTTTATTTAGGTTTTTATTATGCAATTGGTTTCCTTACCCATTTATTCTCCTCCTAGGTGAAATTGGAAAAATTAATGTTCCAAATTATTGTCGGAAAATTTTGAAACATTACAGTCCTCCCCTCCCAAATGTTGCTTGTCCTCAAGAAACTGCAAGGATAGAACTGGAAAGCCTTCTCTCAAGGCATGGATTCTATGTAGTGTTGAGGAATATCTTCCTCATGTGGATCCTCCATCCCCAAGAAATCATCCATACAAAATGAGCTACCTCCCAACTAGGCAACTCCTGGAAACTGTCCTCCACCTGTGGCTCTGACAAAGTAGGTGGGATTAAAATCTGTTCATGGTAGAAAATGTAGCCTACCCCACGTTGTCCTTATCTCCACTCATGATAAGTGTAGATAAAATGTTGATCCTGGGCTGCAAAAGTACTTGCCCTCAAGTGGCAAGATGAAGACTAGATCCCCAAGGACCTCTCCTCCAACGCTGCAAATCATGATGGCCCAAGTATCTCCATATATGATGAGTTGGAAGTCATCGACATATGGCATCTTGTCCCTCATATGGCTCACCTCATAATGAAACAAATGAGTTGATGTAGTGGCCATACCATCTCCCATGTTCCCTTTAGAACATGTAGTGCAAAGTGTGTGGGAGTCTTCTCCCTCCAAGGACACATCCACCCAATGTGTCTCTCCTCCAATCATGCTCCCAAGGAAATCTCTAGAAATATCAATCAAGGGAACCATAAGGAGAATCATGTTGGCTGCCATGTGAAGTAAATGAGAAAGACAATGGTCCCTCAAACGTAGCCAACGCAGTTTGACTCTCCACTGCCATGGAAAATAAAATGATGGGTGGCCTCCCCACCATTTTCTTGCTGCCCCATTCTCCTGGAGAAGGTGGATCATGTGATGTGAAATGTATGTATGCTCTCCATGAGAAATTTCCTCCCCATATCCTCTTAGGGAGTGAACATCCATAATGGCCTCATGTAGACCATCAAATCTAGAAGGAAGAATATCCTTCCTTTGAGAAAATCCCTGCATATATATGGTTAAGAGATGCATGTATATAGAAAAATAATCATGCAAATCGATAATACTCCCACCATATGTTTTGCTCATATAAATGGAGTGTCTCATAGATAATTCTCCCCTCATCCTCAAAGGAAAAAGAGTTGACTGTGCAAACTCATGCAACTCCTCATGTCCCATGGAGTGCCTCCTCAGGTTCTTCCAGTGGTTTCTCCCACAAGAAGCAAAGAAATGTAATATGGCCCTCATGGTTGGCCCATGGTTCCTCTTGAAATGTACAAAATGTATAGTAAGGAGAATCATGCTCCCAATGGGCACCCTCACTCTCAAGCCCACTCTCCAATAAAATCCCCCCATGAACATGTACATATCAGCAATACATGGAATCAAAAACCAATAGAAACAAGTTGTCATATGACAACCAGACAGTGGATCAAGGTCCCACACAAGGAACCAGCGTAGTGCATGCCCTGCCTACATCAAATAAAATAAAAACAAGTGCTCTCCCAGCCACTTGTTTGTTGCCACAATCATGTTACAAGAAATAAACATGGAAGTACAAGAAGGTGTCAATGGTGCACACCAAAAATCATGTGGCTTTCCCCACAAACCACTAATGAGATAGCCAATCTCAATGTTGCAAGTGGCTCTCAGTACATCATAATACAATATGCAAGAAGGAATAATCCTCCTTGGTACAATATGTTGCTCATAAAAAGACAAGAAGTACAAAACATAAGGTGGAATTATACATTCTCCATCATGCACTAGAAGACTTGAGCTGAAATGGCTCAACTTAAAATGCTCCCTTACTCTCCGTGAGTAGGAAGGTGGTTGTGACCTCCTCTCCATCATCATCCGGGATCTGCATCTCTCCATATGCTGAAATATGTCTTGTTGAATTCCCTCCCAAATGAACTCCTCTGCCAAGGCAAGATATGCATCAAAGTGCATGGAAAAGAAGTCCTCTTGTACTACATGCAACAAATTCTTCTTGAGACTAGAATATCTAGTCAACAAGACTCTGCCATGGGAATAGATGACCATATCATCCATCATATACTCATCATCTCTATCCGGGTCATCTAGAATTATGCATGCATCAAGATCCTTAGAGTACTCAACTAAGAGATGAGATCTCCAGTAAGGATCAATCCTCCTCAGGGACAGCACTGGTGATCTGGCATGTGTTGCTCTCCTCAAGCTGTTGTCTGCTACTTTGACATCCCTCATGCCAAATTTCTCCTCCGAACTCTTCACCTCTCCAAAATACAAGAGCGGTGAATCTAAAGACAAAATGTCTCTCATCAATGATAGACCAGGTGGCCTCCCTGGTGGAATGCCTCTATGCAGTGAGACATCTATGTCAAGAGTGGAATGCACATATGGTTGGGCAACCTTTCCCTTGCTCTCACAGCGCAGTACAATATTTCTCCTCTTTGCACTAGCTTTCTGAAATAGAGAAGGGTGTGTACCTCTCATTACCTGATGTTGCTCTTTCTCCCTTCCTTCTCCTTCCATATGCAATGCTACACAATCGTACTGCTTATTGATTGTGCTTGGACCTCCATGAATGAGATCCTGGGGACCTCCTTGCCAAGATGTAAGAATCCCTCTAGTTGGAGAAAGAGCTCCTCCTTCCTCTGCATGAGGTACTAGATTAGCTCTAAAAATGACAGCGTTGTTGCCCTCAGCTTCCTCAACATGATTGGGAAACATTCCAATGTTTGGATCCCCTTTTGGAAAAGGGATCTCCTTGCCTCTTTGTGTCAAGAATGAAGATATTGCCTCTACTAAAGCATTATGCAATATATCAGCCTTCTTCATAGCTTTCTGCAGTGATTCTGAGTCTATGGTTTTCTTCAATACATGAAAGGGTTTTTTTTGTTTGAATGTGTTTACTTCCTCCACATGTGTTTCAAAATTTATTCTACCAAATTTCCTCATCAAAGTTCTAATGGACATTGCATATGAAGAGGTATTTGCATTTTTCAAAGTAAAATACTCAAATAACCACCATGCATAGACTTTACCTCCCAAGTGTAGCGTTGCTACTATGATGGCTTCATCTTCAGGAATCTGATGCTACTGCAAAAAGGTGTATAGCTCTTTAATCCAAGCCTTGGCTGAACAAGTAGGAGAACCATCAAAGACAGATAGAAGAAATATATCCTCATCATGCTGCTTTCTCCTCCTTACCATGATCATGCAAAACTCTGGAAAAGTAATATGATCTCTAAACCTCTGGGTTTGAGATTGATATTCATGCAAGAAACATCCAAGAGTTCCTTTCTTCGGCATTTCTTCTTCTTCTTCTCTTCTCATGGAAAATTTTGCCATGTGATTGCACTGTGTATTGTAGGGTGTAACTGCATGCTCACATCCCCTACAAGAAAATCTAGAGTTTCACTCAACTTCAAACCCTTTTGGAGACCTTGTACAAATCTCCCTCCTTATCTTCTCAAATTCTTCATGAATTCCCAGTAAGGATCTTGGAAGAAGCTTTGTAAGATTTCTTCCCTCTTCTCTCCATATGATGGAGCTTTCATTTTCTCTCTCTCTGATATGATGGCTGAGATCCACGGGCCTGTAAGATTCCCTCTTCAGGAATATCAAAGCTTTATTCTAGAGATTGACTATAGGGGCATTTACTGGATATGTCACCTTTAGAAAAGATGAGATCCAGAGGCTACCTGGCCATCTGCAGACTCTATCTATAGAGTTCAAAATCTTCCCCTTCAGGGATTTATCACTTTGCATTGAAGCCACAAGCTGAGCCAAAGATCATGCTCTGATACCACTATAATATCCCTTTTTCAGGAAACTTGCTACAACGATGAGAATATCTCAGGATATTCTAAAGTTAGAGCTCCAACAATAAACAAGCACAATAATGGTGCAGCAGCAACTCTCAACTCATAGAAACATGAGAGAAATCCATAGCCATATTATTAAGAAATAGCATCAACAACTGAGTACAAGATCTTGAGGAAATGTTATACAAGATAGGCCATGTTCAGCCTCAAATAACAAGTACATAAATCATGATGAGAACATTTCTATACATATGAACTCAAGCTATGATTGCGCAGTTCATGAAGGGAAATTGCTACATAATAGTTTCAATACACAAATATGTCAATGTGTAGCTCAAATACAATAGGGGAAGCAAAGTGTCAACCCTTGGAAGCAATAATACACAATCCCTAAAAGGATTGGCTGCAATACATACAGAATGGCAATTCCTCAGAAATGTCGGAGTTGTTGGGTTGCTGCAGAAACTCAGAAATAGAACTGGATGGAGATGGTTGAATATGATGCTCAATCCTAGATATTGATCATTTATATTATCTTACGTGACTATAGATACATTCACGAACTCTTCTTTCACCTTCTTCATATTGCTTCCTCATGATCGTATATACATCTTCACAGTAAGAACCATATTTCCAACCGCCTCATATACTTCATGAGGTCATATTATGATGATTTAATCTTGTCAATATGTGTAGAAAATTTCACAAGTACATTATTCTCATGGAAATCATGCATTCATTCTAACCATTATATATGCAATTATAAGATATACAGACTTTATCTATTTGTTACCAAATATATACATGCCTCTTCCTTCATGTGGTAATCTAGATTTCCTTCTAGCAGCTTCCTTTCCTTTCTCTTCTTGTTTTCCTTCTTGAGTTTAGGAAAATTCCTTTTGAAATGATCATATTCATTACATTCATAGCAATGAATTTTAGACATTAATTTTCTTTTGAAACTTATTTCGGGGCTCAAACTTTCCAAATTTCCCTTTCCTCCTATACATTGTTGCATATGCTCGTGTTTGTTCATTTGATCCAACATTGTTCTTCACCTTTAATATATTTTATTCAATATTTCACAATGACAATAGATTGATGAATGGAGTGGCTTCCTTCTTCCCATAGATGCTTGATACAAAGTTCCCCATTCATCTGGTAATGCATTGAGTACAAGGATCGTCATCTCTGGATCAGACATTTCTTCTCCAAGTTCTTGTAGTTGGTATTTAATTTTAGATACCTTCAAGAAATATGAATCTACCCCTTCTTCCCTTGATACTTTCATATTGTATAGTTTGGTTCTTAAAGTTATGATTTCTCCTGCAGTGCTCACAAAAAAAAACTTCGCCAATATGTCATATATTTCTTTAGATGTCTTCATGTTGCTACATAAGGGATGAGATAATCCTTGATTCACTCTATGATGATTCCTTGAGCTCTTATTTCTCCTTTCATATACTTTTTTATTGCTTGAGATTTCTCTTGAGAATGTTTGGTGATTGATCCCGTGACACATTCACTAACTTCATTTTCTAATAGGATCAAACATATTATCTTCTTCCATGCAAGCTAATTCAATGTCCCAAAAAGTTTATTGTTCTCCTTGCAGAAGGAATTCATTGTAGATTAAGACATAAAATATAGAATACTTACTTTTCAAGTGAGGATGCTCCTTTGATGATGATATCTTCAACTCAATGCCTTCTTGATGATGTTGACTTCCACTCTTTATTTAAAAATTGAAGATGTTTCCTTTGTGATAATTCAATATATGATATTCTTCAAGAATGATCAAACTCGCTTCTTACTTCCTTTGATGATTGTTGAATTTGTAATATTCCAATAATATTTGTAGATTCCTTGTTTTAATGGACAGTAGGGTCTATTAGGTCTTCTTCTTCTTCATAGTTTTGTTCCTTATAGATGATATGATCCTTGTGATGAGATGGATAGTCCGCCTTGATGCTCCTTAGTGTGCTCGGCCCTTATTCATCCTTATTCAACAGTGTGATCTTCAATTTGCCTCTTCTTATTGTTGTTGCCGCCTTTGCTCTGATACCATATTGAGAAATCTAGAGCACCTAGATTAGGGTGATTTCTCTTACTTTGATAACTGCATGTGATGTTGTTTTACTTAACTAGATGTAATTGTAATGAATTTATTATTTCTATTATTTATTATCGTGTTTTTATCATCAAAAAACTACCAAACTATGATGATCAATGAGACAAGAGGACACAAAATTTAGGTTGTTAGTCAGGCCCAGAACCTATCCTCTTGAGAGTAAAACTCACAAGAATTCTTCTCTTCTTATAGAATATTCAAATGATGAATTCCAAGACCTAATACCCTTGACAACGACCCCTCCAAGACCAAGTCAACTTCAAATTTTGATGATATTTTCCTTTACAAATTCAACCCAAGTCAATCTGCACCAAACTTCATATTTCTGCCTCTTCTCCATAATTTTGGCTTGTTGCTTCAGGGCTGCAATTTTCGGCCCTAATGTAATTTTTCCAATTTTTTACGTGTGGGAGATGTAGGTAAAAATAAGGTCGTATTATTGATATCTTTATCTTGATCCTCTTCCTTTATAATTTGGCTTTATAACTTGCTAATTTTATCACCAAATTTCATCATTTCAATATGATTGCAATTCTTATTCTTGCTACAAAACAGACCTTACTGACTTACCTCAAGTGCCTTGTGACCCTCCAGGAGTAACCCAACCCCTATATGTGTCCATCCCCTAAGACAACTTAAATTTTCCCTAAGCTAGAGCCCCAAACTCTCCCTTTCCAAGCTCTCCATGTGACTGGAAACCTCCAGTCACTCCCATAGGCCTGCCTCCATGCGACTATGGACTTTTCTGCTCAATTTTGTGCTAGACACTACAGAATTTAAGGCTATTTTCTAGGGTTTGGGATAAGCCTCTAACCATAAATACATATAACTTTCATAACTCATTAAATAAAATACTACAATTATTATCAACCAAAACTAAAACTAGGACTAGACATGACCATCCCTAACCGGGACTAACATTCTATCAAACACTCGGTAGATAGGAAACCTACAGGTCATGAATGCAAGTTTGAGCATAAGGGACTAAAAAATCATATGAGACTTAACAATAATGATCGTCATCCTCTCCCATTAGTTGTCTTAACATCAATTAGGTATTTCATCCATTATTCTTTCAGTTACAAGTAAAAACATGAAAAGAGCTATGACTAAAACCAGTCATGTATCCACGCTTATAAAAAACATATAAACATATGAATAACCATAATACAATAGTCGTTAAAGCCACATAATAACAATTAAATTTACCAATCAAAATCAAGAGAACTTAGGCTTCATTAAACATAGGCAAGAGCCAAACAGGTTCGGGACTTCCACGTACCACCCGACCATAGACATGGTTGAACCAAATATTTCTTTCATCTAGTCACCCTTGTGCCATATTACAATCATGAACGTGATATCTCACGGGATAAACCAATCCAAAAAAACCAAGGGAATCTAGAGGTTAAGCCACCTTCACCCTCACCATATCATGATCTCACCCAAACTAGCCTCGAGATCACAAAACCAGATCGAGCTTGGAATTCATTTGGATTCCTTCACCATCCTTGAGGAATTTTCTTGTCTTCATCCTCATGATTTACCGTGTATCTCATCATTACTGGTAAATTGATTCTTATTCCTTTGGGAATTTTCCTAATACAACCTCCACCCTAGATTTTGAAACCTTCCGGTAATTCAAAATCTCAAAACTGAGAACAATCCCATCACACCATGGTTATCCGAAAATGGAAATGAAAGGCTGAAAACCACTTTCAAAACTCCAAAAAACCATGCCACTGACGCATTAAAAAAAAAAACAACAATAACATGCACATGCACACATGCATGTCAAAATATCTAGGAAATCATACATGAAATTTGTTACCCGCAAGTACTCATGTTGAACAAGTACTCATATTTAAGCTTGCTTGTTCCAACCTTCTTGCTTGATCTTTCCTTTCCTTTCCTTTTCCTTCCTTTGCTTACTTGATCTCTTTCTCCTCTGGTGCTCATCTCCACCTAAGACCACCTTCGAAAATGAACCAACAAAAGGTCGGGACAAAATTCGCCAATCGATGCTCTGATGTATTTTTATCATTCATGCCTCTAATTTATTCAATTTTCCATTATTTTCCTTCAATTTCCTCCTGACATGCAACCTACGACCTTTCACCTTCCGTTTCTCCTAATTTCCTTTATTTTCATAAATAAATGTGAAAACATTTTTTTCCTTTTCAAGTCCTTAGCCATTTCCTTTTCCAATTTCTTTTCCCTTATCCATAAACACATCAAGTGATTCCAACTAGACATTTTTCCCAACATTCACTTTGGAATAAGTGTCTTTAACTTTGGTCTTATTTTTTCCTTATTAACTTTTATTACATGTAATTTTAGCTCGTGTATGTTATAGAACCCCTCCCCTGGGGAACACTCTGTCTCCTGTACAACACACCTATATCTGGAAAACCTCCTAAAATCAAACCCACCTCCCCCATGGAGCTTTGTAACTTAGTTAGATGTATTATTTACAATGAATAACCTTCTCAAAAGCAAAAATTACTCATAAAACAAGACCAACAACAAACTATATTTCTTATTGGATATATTTATAACTTACCTCATGGTGGTATTTACAATATAAACCATACATAAATATGTACAAATACCAAAACTGATTGGCCTCAATCGAAAAACAATGAAGGATACATATCTCACATTGGATCCACCATCTCCCATGTAACTTCTTCGGGCCCAAAGTTCTTCCACTACACTGTAACTTAGTTGATGGATCTGTTTCAGATAATGAGTTGTTTCCGTTGCAATATGCACTGAGGTTTCGGCTGGAATTATCCTTCTTGCTCCACCTGTAATACATACCAATCAATAAAATTATCAACATCCTTTATATACCTTTTAAGCAATGAAACATGGAAAACATCATGGAATTTCATTGTTGGAGGCAGTGCAAGTCGATAGGCCATTGGTCCAATTCCATTAAGGATCTCAAAATGGCCCGCAATACCGTAGTGCTAACTTGGAAAATGATCCAATCCTCAAGGAGATATTCTTGGGTTTGGTACAAAAATACAGATGCTCCCCAACCCAAATTCCCAAATTGTTAGATACAAAGATGTTCTCGCATAACCTTTGCATGTCATGTGCTTCCTTTAGATTCTTCCTTATAACCTGCATTCCTTGTTCCATGTCTGCCAACATTTCCAATCCAATAAGTACCATGTTCACTGGATCACTCCAACTGATGGGATTATTATAACTGCACCCATACAGTGCCTCGAAAGGATTCATCCTGATCAGTGACTATTGATAATATGCAAACTCAACTAATGGAAGGTACTCCTCCCATCTCCTCTACTAGTGCATCACATACATCCTCAGCATGTCCTCCAATATCCTATTGACCCTATCTATCGGTCCATTTGTATGTGGGTGATAGGTTGTACTTAAGGCCAACTTTATCCCCAAACCTGAAAACATTTCCTTCCAAAACTTAGAAGTGAACTTGGCATCCATGTCTGACACAATATGCTTCAAAGCACCATGTAATCTCATAATATATGTGATGAAGATTTGTGCTACCTCACTAGTTGAATATGTAGTCTTCACTAGAATGAAGTGATCCACCTTTCTCAATCTCTCCACCACAACCATGATAGAATCATGTTGCCTCATTGTCCTCTTAAGACCTATAATAAAATCCATGTAAATGACCTCCCATTTCCATTCCGGAATCAGAATAGGCTATAGTAGGACACCTGGATGCTTACATTATTCCTTCACCTGTTGACAATCCAAACATCTAGCCACGAACTCTGCCACTTCCTTCTGTTAGTCATCAGTAATTTTTTCCTTTGTAGATGACTAAATACTTACCCTAGATTTCTAGAAACAAAATTCATGAATATTGTGAGTTCTAGAAATCTCACTGCCTTCATTATCCTTAGGATAAATTTTTCACTATTTTGTTATCCCATCATTTCATGCCTCGGCTCACCACTCCCGGAAGACCCATCATGGGCTCATACCACTCATTTGTCCTATGTTTTCCCTAACCCCTAACACTCTAAATTTACATTGCCCTAACTCCCCACTACTTCCATCTTAGATTGCCAAGAAACCTAAAATTTTCCCCCTATTCATAAAGTTCCTCGGCATTTAGTGGTCTCAGATGCTCCCAGGCTCTTGAGGATAAATCAAAATTAGAGTTTTAGATGCAAGTATAAATTATTAAAACTCTGTTTTACACCTAAAAAAAAAACCAAATCAAGTTTTTATTATTATTAAAGGCCAAGTCCAAAAGGCTTCCCCCTAGGTCATTTAGGTTTTCATAGTTATAGGATTATTTGGTGATCTAAATATCTTTTTTTCATGTGCCAAGAGGCTACATTCAAAAATGAAGAAGGTTGTAATATCCCTTTTTCAGGAAACTTGCTACAACGATGAGAATATCTCAGGATATTCTAAAGTTGGAGCTCCAACAATAAACAAGCACAATAATGGTGCAACAGCAACTCTCAACTGATAGAAAAATGAGAGAAATCCATAGCCATATTATTAAGAAATAGCAGCAACAACTGAGTACAAGATCTTGAGGAAATGTTATACATGATAGGCCATGTTCAACCTCAAAGAACAAGTACATAAATCATGATGAGAACACCGCTATACATATGAACTCAAGATATGACTGCACAGTTCATGAAGGGAAACTGCTACATAATAGTTTCAATACACAAATATGTCAATGTGTAGCTCAAATACAATAGGGGAAGCAAAGTGTCAACCCCTGGAAGCAAGAATACACAATCCCTAAAAGGATTTGCTGCAATACATACAGAATGGAAATTCCTCAGAAATGCCGGAGTTGTTGGGTTGCTACAGCAACTTAGAAATAGAACTGGATGGAGATGGTTGAATATGATGCTCAAACTGAATGTGCCTCCTCCAATGGATATTTCAAGTGAAAGTATAATCCCTTCACTAAAAATCTCTCCCTCCAATACTCTGCAAGAGCCCCACTACAAATGCTCCTCTCAAAATAATGCAGTATCTGAATGGAGCTGTGTTGTAGGGCTATGGAAAGAGTTGGCCTTGATGCTAAAGTCTACAATATGCTCCGGAAAGCCTCCAAACTGATATCCCAAAGGAAAGAGGGACTCCTCCTCTAAAAAATAGCTGAAGGGGATGGCGTAGTGAACCTTCACTGCAGCACCCAGCAACACAACATTAATTTGCTGCAGAAATAATGTTGTCCTGATGGAGGATGCTTGGCCTCAAGCCTGTATGTGAGGAAAATGAAGAAAAATCCCTCAAGAGACCTCTCAAGAAGGAGAAGGAATCCTAAATAGGAATTCCTCCGACAATTCTTGCTAAGCAGCAAAGAATGCACAATTGTCTCACAAGACAACGAGATGAATAATCATAAGCATGAGAAACAATGGTTGCCTTGTCCTCCTTTTAAACAAATGAAAGCTCCTCTCCATGGGTCCCACTTCTTTAGGGTTTTCTCCACCAAATAACCCTTTCCTCATTCATACTATGCTGGCTTCCTAAGTAAGACACTCCTCCTATGGCAGCGTTGTTGACTTGGTCAAACTTAACCAAGCCTCCTTGCAAATAACCTTGTTCACACATGAGGGTGTGCAAACCAGCTCCAAAGATGATCCCCTTTCATATTATGAGGGATTTTATTGAGAATATCATTATGCATGGGCCTCCTTACCCACTTATTCTCCTCCTAAGTGAAATCAGCAAAATTTAATGTTCCAAATTATTGTCGGAAAATTTTGGAACATTACAATCCTCCCGTCCCAAATGTTGCTTGTCCTCAAGCAACTACAAGGATAGAATTGAAAATCCTTCTCTCAAGGCATGGAGTATATGTAGTGTTGAGGAGCATCTTCCTCATGTGGATCCTCCATCCCCAAGCAATCATCCATACAAAATGAGCTACCTCCCAACTAGGCAACTCCTGGAAACTATCCTCCACCTTTTGCTCCGGCAAAGTAGGTGGGATGAAAATATGCTCATGGTAGACAATGTAGCCTACCCCACGATGTCCTTCTCCACACTCAAGATAAGTGTAGAGAAAGTGCTGATCCTGGGCTGCAAAATACTTGCCCTCAAGTGGCAAGACGAAGACTAGATCCCTAAGGACCTCTCCTCCAACGCTGCAAATCATGCTGGCCCAAGTCTCTCCAAATATGATGAGTTGGATGTCATCATCATAAGGCATCTCATTCCTCATATGGATCACCTCATAAATAAACAATTGAGCTGCTATAGTGGCCATACCATCTCCCATGCTCCCTTTAGAACATGTAGTGCAAACTATGTGGGAGTTTTCTCCCTCCAAGGACACATCCACCCAATGTGTCTCTCCTCCAATCATGCTCCCAAGGAAATCTCTAGAAATATCAATCAAGGGAACCATAAGGAGAATCATGCTGGCTGCCATGTGAAGTAAAGGATTAGGACAATGGTCCCTCAAATGTAGCCAACGCAGTTTGACTCTCCACTGCCATAGAAAATAAAATGATGGGTGGCCTACCCACCATTTTCTTGCTGCCCCATTCTTTTGGAGAAAGTGGATGATGTGATGTGAAATGTATGTATTTTCTCCATGAGAAATTTCCTCCCCATCTCCTCTTAGGGAGTGATCATCCATAATGGCCTCATGTAGACCATCAAATCTAGAAGGAAGAATATCCTTCCTTTGAGCAAATCCATGCACATATATGGTTAAGAGGTGCATATATATAGAAAAATCATTATAAAAATAAAAAATACTCTCACCATATGTTTTTCACATATAAATGGAGTGGCTCATAGATGAGTCTCCCCTCATCCTCAAAGGGAAATGAGTTGACTGTGCTAAATCCTCCAACTCCTCATGATCCATGGAGTGGCTCCTCAAAGTCTTCAAGTGGTTTTTCCCACAAGAAGGAAAGAAATATAATGTGGCCCTCATGGTTGGCCCATGGTTTCTCCTGAAATGTACAACATGTATAGTAAGGAGAATCATGCTCCCAATGGGCATCCTCAATCTCAAGCCCACTCTCCAATAAAAGCCTCCCATGAACATATACAAATCAACAATACATGGAAGCAAAAACCAATGGAAACAAGGTGTCACATGACAACCAGAAAGTAGATCAAGGTCCCACACAAGGAACCAGTGCAGTGCATGTCCTGGCTGCATCAAATAAAACAAAAACAAGTGTTATCCCAGCCACTTGTTTGTTGCCACAATCATGTCACAATATATAAACATGGAAGTACAAAAAGGTGTCAATGGTGCACACTAACAATCATGTGGCTTTCCCCACAAACCACCAGTGAGATAGCCAATCTCAATGCTACGAATGGCTTCAAGTACATCATGATACAATATGCAAGAAATAAAAATCCTCATTGGTACAATATGCTACTCATAAAATGACAAGAAGTACAAAACATAAAGTGGAATTGTACATTCTCTATCATGCACTAGAAGACTTGTGCTGAAATGGATCAACTGAAAATGCTCCCTTACTCTCCATGAGTAGGAAGGTGGCTGTGAAATCCTCTGCATCATCATCCAAGCTCTACATCTATTAATATGCTGAAATATGTCTTGCTGAATGCCCTCCCAAATGAACTCCTCTACGAAGGCAAGATATGCATCAAAGTGCATGGAAAAGAAGTCCTCCTGTGTTGCATGCAACAAATTCTCCTTGAGACTAGAAATTCTAGTCAAGAAGACTCTACCAAGGGAATATATGACCATATCACCCATCATATCACATCATATTTACCCAAGTAATCTAGAATCATGCATGCATAAAGATCCACGGAGTACTCAACTAAGTGCTGAGATCTCCTGTAAGGATCAATCTTCCTCTAGGACAGTGCTGGTGATCTGGCATGTCTAGCTCTCCTCAAGATGCTTTCTGCTACTTTGAAATCCCTCATGCCAAAGTTCTCCTCCAAACTCTTCACCTCTCCAAAATACAAGAGCGGTTAATCCAAAGACAAAATGTCTCTCATCAATGATAGATCAGGTGGCCTCCCTGGTGGAATGGCTCTATGCAGTGAGACATTTATGTCAAGAGTGGACTGCACATATGGTTGGGAAATCTTTCCCTTGCTCTCACAGCACAATACAGTGTTCCTCCTCTTTGCACTAGTTTTCTGAAATAGAGAAGGGTGTGTGCCTCTCATCACCTGATGCTGCTCTTCCTTCCTTCCTCCTTCTTCCAGCTATAGTGCTACACAATCATGCTATTCATTGATTGTGCTTGGACCTCCATGAATGAGATCCTGGGGACCTCCTTGCCAAGATGCAAGAATCCCTCTAGTTGGAGCTAGGGCTCCTCCTTCCTCTGCATGAGGTACTAGATCAACTCTAGAAATGACAGCGATGTTGCCCTCAGCTTCCTCAACATGAGTGGGCAACCCTCCAATGGTTGGATCCTCTTTTAGAAAAGGGATCTCCTTGCCTCTTTGTGTCAAGAATGAAGATATTGCCTCTACTAAAGCATTATGCAATATATCAGCCTTCTTCATAGCTTTCTGCAGTGATTCTGAGTCTATGGTTTTCTTCAATACATGAAAGGGTTTTTTTTGTTTGAATGTGTTTACTTCCTCCACATGTGTTTCAAAATTTATTCTACCAAATTTCCTCATCAAAGTTCTAATGGACATTGCATATGAAGAGGTATTTGCATTTTTCAAAGTAAAATACTCAAATAACCACCATGCATAGACTTTACCTCCCAAGTGTAGCGTTGCTACTATGATGGCTTCATCTTCAGGAATCTGATGCTACTGCAAAAAGGTGTATAGCTCTTTAATCCAAGCCTTGGCTGAACAAGTAGGAGAACCATCAAAGACAGATAGAAGAAATATATCCTCATCATGCTGCTTTCTCCTCCTTACCATGATCATGCAAAACTCTGGAAAAGTAATATGATCTCTAAACCTCTGGGTTTGAGATTGATATTCATGCAAGAAACATCCAAGAGTTCCTTTCTTCGGCATTTCTTCTTCTTCTTCTCTTCTCATGGAAAATTTTGCCATGTGATTGCACTGTGTATTGTAGGGTGTAACTGCATGCTCACATCCCCTACAAGAAAATCTAGAGTTTCACTCAACTTCAAACCCTTTTGGAGACCTTGTACAAATCTCCCTCCTTATCTTCTCAAATTCTTCATGAATTCCCAGTAAGGATCTTGGAAGAAGCTTTGTAAGATTTCTTCCCTCTTCTCTCCATATGATGGAGCTTTCATTTTCTCTCTCTCTGATATGATGGCTGAGATCCACGGGCCTGTAAGATTCCCTCTTCAGGAATATCAAAGCTTTATTCTAGAGATTGACTATAGGGGCATTTACTGGATATGTCACCTTTAGAAAAGATGAGATCCAGAGGCTACCTGGCCATCTGCAGACTCTATCTATAGAGTTCAAAATCTTCCCCTTCAGGGATTTATCACTTTGCATTGAAGCCACAAGCTGAGCCAAAGATCATGCTCTGATACCACTATAATATCCCTTTTTCAGGAAACTTGCTACAACGATGAGAATATCTCAGGATATTCTAAAGTTAGAGCTCCAACAATAAACAAGCACAATAATGGTGCAGCAGCAACTCTCAACTCATAGAAACATGAGAGAAATCCATAGCCATATTATTAAGAAATAGCATCAACAACTGAGTACAAGATCTTGAGGAAATGTTATACAAGATAGGCCATGTTCAGCCTCAAATAACAAGTACATAAATCATGATGAGAACATTTCTATACATATGAACTCAAGCTATGATTGCGCAGTTCATGAAGGGAAATTGCTACATAATAGTTTCAATACACAAATATGTCAATGTGTAGCTCAAATACAATAGGGGAAGCAAAGTGTCAACCCTTGGAAGCAATAATACACAATCCCTAAAAGGATTGGCTGCAATACATACAGAATGGCAATTCCTCAGAAATGTCGGAGTTGTTGGGTTGCTGCAGAAACTCAGAAATAGAACTGGATGGAGATGGTTGAATATGATGCTCAAACTGAATGTGCCTCCTCCAATGGATCTTTCAAGTGAAAGGCTGATCCCTTCACCAAATATCTCTCCCTCCAATTCTCTGCAAGAGCCCCATTGCAAATGCTCCTCTCAAAATAACGCAGTCACTGGATGGTACTACACTGTAGGACTATGGAAAGAGTTGGCCTTGGTGCCAAATTCTACAATATGCTCTAGAAATCCTCCAAACTGATATCTCAAAGAGAAGAGAGACTTCTTCTATGAAAAATAGCTGAAGGAGATGATGTAGTGAACCCTCACTGCAACACCTAGCAACACAGTGTTAATCTGTTGCATAAATAACGTTGTCTTGATGGAGGATGCTTGGCCTCAAGCCTGGATGTGAGTAAAATGAAGAACAATCCCTCAAGAGACCTCTCAAGAAGGAGAAGGAATCCTAAATAGGAATTCCTCCGGAAATTCTTACTAAGCAACAAGAATGCACAATTGTCTCATAAGACAATGAGATGAATAATACAAGCATGAGAAACAATGGTTGCCTTGTCCTCTTTTTAAACAAATGAAAGCTCCATTAGGGTTTCCTCCACCAAATGTCCCTTTCCTCATTCACACTGCGCTGGCTTCCTAAGTAAGCCTCTCCTCTTATGGCAGCACTATTGACTTGGTCAACTTAACCAAGCCTCCTTGCAAATATCCTTGTTCACACATGAGGGTGTGCAAACCAGCTCCAAAGTTGATCCCTTTTCATACTTAGAGGTATTTTATTGAGGTTTTTATTATGAAATGGGTTTCCTTACCCATTTATTCTCCTCCTAGGTGAAATTAGAAAAATTAATGTTCCAAATTATTGTCGGAAAATTTTGGAACATTACAAAGGTCAAGTAACTTTTGTCCAAATATGATTAAAATCCTTCAAGGAAGACCTCCTTGGTCAAGCACAAATTTTGCAAGTGACAGCTGCCCTTGTTCACATTTCTGCAAGAATGATTGAGATGGCCATCAGCATAAAATTAGGTAAAGTAAGAGGCTAAGTCATCACTAAAGACAGCCACAGCAAAGGAGAGGCAGTGGGCCTATGTACAAAGAAAATCAGGGTTTTTGGGACTGATTGGCAAAAGAAATGTTTCCAAGAAAGGAGCTAGTGCAAAGACCACAAGGACAAAGGCACCACAACACAACCAAACACACATTGAAGATTTTTTAGAAATTAGAAATGAAGAAGGGAAAAAGGTGAGGTGAACTAAACATAAATGAATGAACTTGAAAGGGCTATAGATATCTTAGAAGATAACACTACTTATTCTTCTCTAACAGCCATAAAACCTAAAAGTTTGGAAAGATAGACAAAACAGGTCAAATGAAGAGGATAAGTCCTCCTTCATAATAGCAAAGGGTCTCCAAAGGCTTTTCAAGGTGGTTTCTAGGTTTTGTCAAGGCAACAATGCTTCACTGCACCAAAGGGAGAAGGAATACAAAGGGCATCAGTATGAGAGAAAACAAACCTTAAGTTACTGTCAAGTGCCCTCAAAATGGTCAAAAGAGGGAAATCGTGAGGTCAAGATTTCAAGTCCATACAATTTCCTTCAAAGGTCAAAGGAGTGAAATTATGAGTTTTGGGTTACAAGATAAAAACTGATATAAGTAGGAGTTTGTTGTTGAGTGGCTGAAAGTTATCAAACTCCAAAAAAGTGATAAAAGGGAACAAAAACACTGTGTTATGGCACCTGCAGCAAGTCAGAAGTGGCCAAGGGAAAATATAGTAAGCATGATGTACACATATTTTCCAAAAATGACATATCGTTGTCAATCAACAAGAACATGAAAACACATATGTTAGGTCAATTACACCCAAGAATTCCAAAAAGGGTAAGGACAATGGTTTCAGTTTATCAGAAGAGACATTTTGGACAGTGCCCAAACTTTCAAAGATAAAAAGGGGACCTCTTCATCCTTTCAGTACACCATCACCAAAGAAAATAACTTAAGAAAGTTGTAAGTCACTTGCAAAAAGAGTCAAAGAGATATCAGTGAAAATTATAAAGTGACCAAAGTCAAACATAGCAAAGTGGGTTTTTTAAGTTTAATTTATTTTCCAAGGGGTATAAAAGGCCCTCTCATTCGTCCCCCCATCTCATTTTTCTATCACAAAAAGAATAGAAAACTTGCAGGAGAAGAACAGAGTTTTTGGTGATTTTTCGGGCAAAGGCTATTGGTGTTGCGCAAATCAGTGGTGCTACGCAAATGCAGGCTGGCGTTGCGCTAATCAGTCCTCGTCCTGTTCAAATTTACAAGGTGTTTCCCTAATCAATGGTGGAACTACGTAAATCCTAGGCGCTGCACAAATACGAACCCGACTCGCCCGAAGACTGACAACTGTACTGAACATCGGGCACTGCGCTAACCCACAGGCAAGGCTGCCGGCGCTGCGCTAACAGGCCAACCCGACTGCTCGGGCAGGGCGCTGCACTAATGCAGAGGGCCTCCAACAAGAAAAATCTCTTGCCGTAAGTCTCAAATTCATCATCCAAGCTGCCTTCAAGGTCTGCAAAGGAGCTAAGAGTTGGTAGGGGACATTCCCTCCTTGTCCCCAAGAAATTTTCAAATAAATTTTAGACTTTTTTTGGCTGTAAAGTGATTAAACCCTAGGTCTTACATGAAAATTGAGCCTCTGTTTTAAACCTCCTTAAACCAGTTAAATGTCATTTTAAGGAGGGTGAGTTAGTGAGGTCACAATTCATAATTCAAGGTGAACCCTCTTAAAAACTCCAAAGCAAGCAGTCCTAAAAAACCTAGCCTCCACATCACTCATTCACTACAAGTTGACTTCACCATCGTCTTCATCTTGCTCCTCCAAACCCTAGTTTTTCAAACAAACATCTCCTATCACCATGTCAGGAGCAGAAAACAACAGTAGCAGTGAAATAGGTCAAGGGCCTAGGAGGCCAAATCACAAGGGAGGAAAAGTGAACAGAGTTGAACCCCGAAGCACAATAGCAATCACCTCATCTCCTATGATCCTCTCATGTTTCCATAATATGGGATGATTTCAATTTTGTGAGAAGGTCAAACAAGTGAAAATCCACCCAGAGCTTACAAGGCTTCTCATTCTCAACTTTCACAACAAACACTCAAGCCTTGCAGAAGTAGATTTTGAGATCTCAGCAGATACCATCTCTGATGCCACAGGTATCCCTGCTGTTGGTGAGAAGTGGTTTAAGAAGGGAAAAATGGACAAGGAATTTTTTGAGCCATTTTTCAAAACTAGGATAGAGGAGGCAGCGAGACATTTTTCCCTTTCTCACACCTCAAACAGATATTTTAACCCTTGATGATGGTTATCATGAAGTACTTAACCTGTGAGGGGAGATACTCCAGGCTCTACTCCTACCGTGTCAGACTCCTCAGTCAGGTTTCAGTCAAGTTTCCAGTCAATAAATGTGTCAAAGGTTTTGTGTTATCTGTTGAAATAATGACTCCATCGCCCAATGGATGAAGGCACTGTCTAACTCTTCCAGAGATCTGTCGTTCTTGGCATCTCCTTGGAGCCACCATCCCCATTGGAGCCAATGTTAGAGTCGGTCCTTACAGCCCTCCGTCATAGATCATTTCGCTTTTTGCATATCATTTTTAGGTGTCTCGCTCACTTCACTTCGTTGCATTTCGCTAGGGGCATGCCATTGACTGACGAGAGGGTTTGGTCTTCTTGTATTCACTCATGCTTGTGTTCACGTCATTCATGGTCATAAATGATTATTTTGGTCAACAAGAGTCTTTTAGTTTTAGATTCTAGGGTTCCGTCTTTTGATATGTTTAATAAATGCTCGCAGGCCATGAGGATGGTTTTTGAAGAGGTTCTTAGTTCAAATTGTCATCATCAAACACATTCGAGGACGTTTCTTGTTCAAAACTCTGTTTTGAACAAGAAATTGTCAAATTCATTCTTTGTAACAATCATGTATTTTTTTTCACCATAAAAAATTTCAATGCAGCCTCTGGTCTTTGCCGAAGTCCAAACGCCAACATCCCTGCAAAAATCAAATCATTTCATCAGTCCAAACTCAGAAAATCAGTAAAAAGCCAAAAGACAGAAGTTCAATGAAATGATAAAGTGCCAAATGAAAAACATTACAAAGTGGGTTGTGGAGGAAGTAAAAATTAAAACCAACTCTTGCAAGATATGTTCCAAGGCTATGTAAATCATTTTTGTCAAATTACATTCACAAATTTTCAGAGCAAAGCCGAATTTGGAGGTTGAAAAGCGAATTTCAGTGTTGAAGGGCCGTGACTGTGTGTTGACATTTTGTGCGCGATGCATACAAAGGAGGGTGCGGCGCATAGAATGCGCGCAGCGCACTGGGCGTAGTTTGTCAGTGTATTTTTGTGTGGGCGCGGTGCACTGGGAGTGCGCGCGGCGCATTGAGCCATCAAGCTTGAAAATTCATCCAAACTCTACAATTTTTCAAATTCGAATAATCTCACAGCTTCAAGTAAGTTATCCACGCATGCCAAATGTTTTTTGGATATGCTATGGTGGTTTAAAGGTGGAGAAAACAAATGTTTGAATGGTCAAAAGTTTAAACCCCATGTTTACATCCAAAATTGCTCCAAGGGTTTAAATGGAAGTCTTTCAAAACGTGGAAGTTGGTGTTTCAAACTTGTTTCAATAACATATATGCTCTTGTTATGGAAAGTCATTATTGTCACTATTAGATTTACCATAGTCCCATATTCATTGTTCCCATATCCCTTTATACTTTTGATCCCCATGTGAAATTCCAAAACCTACTTGTTACCTCTTTCCCTTCCATTGATTAAATTTTAAGTTTTCATAAGGATCAATAGTTGTTTTCATGTTTTTGACTGCACTTTTTCCATTTGAATAACTCTTATGTCTATCACATGGCAAGTCCCATTAATATCACCCATTCCCATACCATTTGTAAAGGTATGTAATCCCAACATTTTCCAAAGCAGTGAGTAAATTGTTTGTCTTTTCCAAAGCCATTTGAAAATCCTTTAGCCCACTGTTTATACCTCCCACAGTTCCTCATTTCATGCTTGAAACAGTTGGCATATTTGATTTTGAAAGGAAAAACACCATTTCATCATTTTAGACATACACCTAACTCTTGTTTTCACCATACCTATATCAGCATATATTTTTCAAATACCTTGTTTTCAGCATCATGTTAGATAAAAATTCATCATATGAGTAGGGATATGAGCAGGACAGTGATTCAACCGTAGGGCATCACATGGGATGAGTTCATTTCCCGTGACTTCTTTGCAGCGCCACAGCCGCCTCCCGAGGTAGTTCATGATGAGGGAGAGCCTTCACACCAGTTTGATATTCCTGAGACTGAGCATATCAGTGCTCCAGTGTATGTGACATATCAGCGAGGCCACAGAGCCTTATTTACAGCTACACGACGAGTACTATCTCCACCCGGGGTGGAAGGGGTCTCGTTGACTTCATCAGCAGCGCGAGTACTATCTCCACATGGTGTGGAAGGGGTCTCACCTTCGACATCAGCACAGTTACAGGTTCAGGACAGAGGCAAGAGGCCTATGCACGATGAGGGCCCTTCAGGAGGCCGAGACACTGATTTTATACTCATCGATGTTGATGCGAGCTCTCCAAGCTTGAAACTGAAAGAGATCATCCAGGAGAAAAAGGCCGAGATTGACACGCTGACTGAGAAATTGCAGAGAGCACAGTGGGTGATAAAATACTTGGAGCAGCGGAACAAACAGCTGGAGGATCAACACACACTTGTAGAGTTGCGGCGAATCCGTGAAGATCGACAATTGGCCCGGAAGAGATCAGGTGACATGACACCGGTTGAGCGAGAAACTTGCCTCACACATGTTAACATTCATCTGGAGAAGTTTTTGGCAAAGGCCAATAGAGAAAAATACATGCTCCGTCATATGAAAAATCACTATTGGGCCCGCACGCACGTTTGCAGAGCAAAAATGAAGATCTTGAAGGCAAGGTTGAGCAAAGCACTGAAATGGCAAAAGAGGCCTGATCCACTCCGGATTTTGGCTGAGGCTTCATTGGCTGAGCATGAGGCATGATGGGGGATCTTCACTCCAAATTTCATAAAATTTGGAGAAATTTTTGTCATTTTGAAAATTTTTGGTCACAAAACAGGTTTTTCCGCCAAACTCGTCGCGCCACCCGACGCGCGCTTACGTTTGAGACATCTTCTGGAGGAAAGTTTTGCATTTTTGGATTTTTCATGGTAAATTATGCATGTTCAGGAATTTCCGAAGCATTTCATCAAGTTCTGGATGATCAAAAGGGCCAAAAACACCATGAAAACCACCTTTCTGCCACCTTTTGCACCAACAGGAAGTACTTCTGGGAGAATGAATTTTTGGAGGTGAAAATGAGCTCCAAATTGAAACATTCCACTTGTTTTGGATAGCAGACATCCATGGCTTTCCAACGAGCTATCATGAGATCAATTTGGACTCTGAGAAGTGCCCCAAAATCAGGCTCAAAGTAGCGCGACGCATAGAGCTTTGGAGCGCGGCGCATAGAGGAATTCGGCCAATCTTTCACCTTCCAGCTCAGGAATTCGGCCAGTTTTGACTAGTTTCACCTCTTGATGTAATTTTTTATCTAGCTTGATTTATTTTGGTAACCATTATTTAATTTTGGCATGTATTTACTTGTTCTAGATGATTCATTCACTAAAAAGTGAAAATCAAGTGAATGGATCAATTTCCTAGCATATAGAGGCAAGTTGTTTGACTGCCTAGATTTTAGCTCTTTGTTTAGAATTGGTTCAAACTGATCCTAGAAGAATGAGCTAGACCCCTAGAGGCATGGGAAGGGGTTAGACTTGTCTATTTATTGTATTTTCTGAGACACTTTCAGGGTTGGACTCTTGGGAAAAGTTTGGCACACTATTGTACATATTTTCTGCATTTTTGGCTAAGGAAAGATCAGAGGTTTTGCAGCACCTGTTGGGATTCTTGTGGCTTTCAGTTTTTTATGGTGTTTTCTATCATTTATTTTTAAGCTCTTTAATGTTTAATGTATGCCATTCCCTTCTTTTTCTTCTGAAACTAAATGAATGAGTTAATGAGGTAGAATTCATTGATTCCAGTGCTCTGCCTTAGACTTTTGTTTAGTTTTATATGTTTTCGCCTGTTTGGAGAGGATCCTTGTTCTCCCTTGCCCTCTTCAGCTCCTTGTCATTCTGATCCATCCACACACATAATCAAAAGCATCAAGACTACTGCCTACCTTGCCCCAACTCGAAATCTGCGAAGATCTGGCCTCATCCCCAAGCCCAAAATTGTTTTTCCCATTTTTTCAACAAAAAACCCAAAAAATTTAAATCAAACTCTTCCATTTTTTTACTAGCCTAAAATCAGTATTCCTTATTAGTCATCTCAGCCCCTTTGAATATCTTTTGCCGAGATAGACCCGGAGAGAGCCCTCTCCTTTCCTCGTATGGCTAGCTACGAGGCTGACCTTGGTTTGATGTTGCCTTGAGTTTTACCTTATTTCAGCCTAAGGTAGATTCGAGCGCTAACATAGTGGTGAACATACTGGGGAAAAATCTCAATGGTTTGCTTGTTGGTGTGTTCATTTCATGAGTTATATATGGAGTCTGAAGTCACGCCAGGTAGCTTTCGAAACGCTTTTTCTATGCATTAGCGGAAGTAGATAAACGTTGCTTCAGTCGATCTCTGGTTTAGCTTGTGAATGCGGCACTTGATTTGCGAATTACCCCAGTACACTTGTTCGTTCTAGACTTTTGGATGATTGAGTCTAGAAGTCGATAGGCTGAAAATAATCGGTTGTGTCCTTTGGATTTTTTAATAGATCAATACACTGGCTTCAAAAAGGCATACTAGATCAAATCATGATCCAAATCCGCCTCTAGTATATGAAAACCCCAACTTAATCCCAAGAAATTTCCGTCGAGAAGCGCCCATCATTCCTTTGGTCAAATCTCACTCATACCCCACTGTTTTTTAATACATTGAAGATATTGAGTTTGACGATCAGTTTGAGTTAACATTGTTTGAAACCAATTCCGAAAGCGCTACTGGTTCTACCGTCATCAATCCCGAGTTTATCAAGTATCTAGAAGTTGAAAAATCAAATATATTTATTGATAATTATATTTTGAATCTTCAAAACTCCATTGTGGCAACCAACATCCCTGAATTCATTGAATCTGCATCCAAATCTCTTGGGCCATCTGAAATTGCATATGGTTCACAGATTCCCACTGAACCTTCCTTTATCCCTACCATTCCCGTACAGCCTGAGATCTCTGATTAGCAATCAGCGGTAGTTCCTCCTCCATCTCCACCGCATACACCTCATTCATCTACTGCTCCCATTCCACCTGTTTCTCCAAGACAGATTATAAATCCGCCGAGAGCCATGGCTGCTCGATTTACTCCTCTTGTGTTACCGCAACAGTTGAATGATATCCCTGCAGATTATCAGAGTAAGATTCCAATATTTTATGGCACTCCGCAGAGTCTTCCGGCACAACAGCATGTAGATAAGATGACAGACTTTTTCGATCTTCATGAGATCGATGAAGAGAATGTAACCATGAGACTTTTTGTGCAAACTTTAGGAGGGGAGGTAAGAAAATGGTTTAGAGCTTTGCCAGCAAGAAGCATTACTACAATGGCAGAACTTCACCAACAGTTTCTAGATCGTTGGGAAATTAAAAAAGATCCACTTCAGATCAATGCCAAGTATAATAGCATCAAGCGCAATCCTGGTGAGTTCGTTCAAGACTATATTGTCAGATTCAATACATTTTATAATGCAATTCCATATGACTTAAGACCATCTAGAAAGTTAGCTCTCCTTAAATTCCTGGATGGTTTCGATCCGGAGATGGCTTATTCATTACGAGACAGAGATCCGCCTACCTTGGAAGATATGCAGAAGATCGCTGTTAGTGTTGAGGCGAATCTAAATGATAAGAGAGCTAGGTTGAAAGCAGAGAAGAGAGTGACCATAAAGGAAGAAGCTTCCACATCTACATTATAACAGCACTTGCTTCACGAAATGGAAAAAATGTTCAAAAGAATGACGCTTGATAAGCCCGAACCGCAGATTCGAAATCCCAACTACCGTGGCCAGCAGCGGCCAAAGTTCAGAATTAAACAGCGTGAACAGAGAGCACAAGAGCCGGCAGCCCAGCAGCAAGTTAAAACACCTCTTCAACAAAACTTTTTGGGTCAAGATTCAGACGATGACAATGACGTAGTAGGAGAGCAAAACCACTTCTTTACTCCCGATGATCTACCCATCTATATCACTGAAGATGAAGAGTATGCAGAAAGTTCAGCTGCACATAAAGATGAGGATTTTATTTTAGCAAATGATGTAGCTCTGGAGGAAGAATCAGATGAATACCAAAGAGGGTATATGAATGCTTTGTCTGCTCAGCAGAATAAATACTCATTAAGAAACAGATATGTGCCCATAAACCCAATTCAGAAGAGAAAAGAGGCTTCAGCACCAAAGATGGATTCACCTGTAGCACAGAAGAAAGGAAAAGAGACAATTGATCCCGCAACTAACAAATCATCATCAGCAGAAAAGTCAAATCAACCAAGCATAATGAAGGATAAGGCTGAAAGGAAAGAAGTTCCAGTCAAAGAGGTTGAAAAGGTTTTAGCTTTTAGTTTGGAGAATGAAATTTCTAAATTGAAAGTATCTATTCCCTTGACAGAAATTATGAAGAACAGCAGTTATCGAGGTCAAGTCTCTAAAATTCTGAATTTTGATCCAATGTTTGACATAGTGAATATTGAAGATGATCAGCCTGAATTGATATTTGGGCCTGCTTTAGATGGTGAGTCCCCCGATAGCGATGTTCCTCCCTTTTATATCAGTTTGAGGTTGCATGAATTTGTATTGCATAATGCCATGTTCGATTCCAGTGCTTCGCACAATCTTATGCCAAAAGCGATCATGGAAAAGTTGGGTTTAGACATTACAAGGAAGTACCATGATTTGTACTCATTTGATTCCATCCGAGTGAGATGTATCGGGCTCATCAAAGATTTGGTTGTTAGTTTAGATCAGATTCCTGCGAAGAATGTCTTGATGGACGTGGTTGTGGCGGACATTCCTCCTCGATTTGGGATGCTCCTTTCTAGATCTTGGGGAGCAAAGTTGAAAAGTACACTACAGCTAGATTTCTCCTATGCAACAATTCCTGTCTTTGGCCAAATGAGAAAGTTATATCGAGAACAGAAGATGAAATACATGATAACAAGCAAGGAGAAACCAATCAATCATCCTGTAAATTATGTACATACAGACTTAGAGTCTTTTGTTTTGTTTGCTGATAGTTTTAATGATATAGATAGTCAGTTAGTTAAAGCAGAAGATATACCAGAGATTACCGAGAATTTCAGAGAAGTTCTGCAGAAAGAAAGATGAGAAAAGCAAGCTACTGTTGAGCAATCAGCTAAAGACGATGGGCAGCAAACAGAAAAAACAGAGCTGGCGCAATTTCATCACTTAGAGGATGATGAAGATGGTCTTTGGACCATGGATTTCGATGGCGCAGTGGGTAGTGATGGTGCTGGAATTGGTGTTTGGATACGCAGTCCATTTTCCGCTCTGAATAAGGTCCCGAGCAATGTGCGAGTATGTTCCTACAAACTAGCATTTGATTGTTCTAACAATGAGGCTGAGTATGAGGCTCTGATTGCTGGACTAAAGATTCTAAGAAAGCTGAACACGAAAATAATTTCAGTCTATGGTGATTCTGAATTGGTGATAAAATAGGTAAAGGGTGAGTTTCAAGCCAAGCATCCTCGCATGAGGGCTTACCGTAATGCAGTTTTAGACATTTTGAAGTTATTTTCAGACTATACCTTGACGTGTGTGCCTCGCATCCAAAATGGTGTTGTTGATGGACATGCTAAAGCAGCAAGCAATTTAAAAATCCCAATGAATTCCAACAATAAGTTTGAGATCCATGTGAAGCACCGCCCTACCATTCCGGATAATCAGAGATGTTGGCAAGTTTTTCAGGACGATGAGGAGATTAATGATTTCCTGCAAAACAAGGGTAAGTTTAAAGATACCTCCATAGATACAGAACATGATGATGCTAATGATTATATGCAAATAAATCAAATGGAAGTGTTGCAGCTTAAGGATAACATCATTCCTAAAGGATTGATTCCTTTAGAGGAACTCTTTGATCAAGATGACGTAGCCCGCAAACCGACATTGAGGCCGACTGAAAAAGGTGTTGAAGAAGTAAATATTGGGACAACTGAAAACCCCAAGATGGTAAAGTTATCCAAGTCATTGTCACCGGAGGTAAGAGCTGAGTATGTGAGATTGTTGTCTTCATTTTCTGATGCTTTCACGTGGGATTACTCAGATTTAAAAACGTATGACACTAATATCATTCAACATACTATCCCTATTAAACCAAATCAGAAGCCTTTCCGTCAGAAGTTGAGGAGAATCAATCCGAAGCTGCTACCATCGATTGAGAAGGAGGTAAACAGGTTGTATAAGTCAGGAATCATATTACCTATCAGATTTTCTGATTGGATTTCCAATTTGGTGCCCGTGAGGAAAAAGACAGGTGAGATCCGTTTGTGTATTGATTTCAAAAATTTGAATAAGGTGTCATTGAAGGACAATTATCCGCTGCCAAAAATGGACCATATACTGCAGAGAGTAGTTGGAGCATCAAGGATGTCACTACTCGACGGCTATTCAGGATATAATCAAATTTTAGTGCATGAGGACGATCGTGACAAAACTGCGTTCACCACTCCATGGGGAACATTTCATTATGCCAAGATGTCGTTTGGTTTGAAAAATGCAGGTGCCACTTTTCAGCGTGCAATGGAAATGGATTTCGCCAATGAGAAAGATGTATTTTTGGTTGTTTACCTTGATGATTTGACTATGTTTTCAAATTCTGATGAAGAACATTTGTATCATTTGAAAGTTGTTTTCCAGAAGTGTAGAAAATATGGCATTTCATTGAATCCGAAAAAGAGCTTGTTTGCCATGGATGAAGGAAAACTTCTTGGCCACATCATATCGAAAGACGGCATCCGTATAGACCCAACACGTGTTGAAGCAATCCAGCAAATTGAACAGCCCCGGAACAAGAAATAAATACAGTCATTTAATGGTAAGATTAATTTTTTGTGTCGTTTCATTCCAAATCTTGCTGAGCATCTTAGAGAGATCACAAACATGCTGAAAAAGGACAGCCAAGTGAAGTGGACAGAAGAGGCGGTGAAATCATTCAATTTGGTAAAGTTAGCTCTTTCTTCAACTCCCATTTTAATCAGCCTGGATTACACACAGGACTTCATTTTGTTTTCATTTGCTTCTGAGCACACTTTGGCAGCTGTTTTAATGCAGAAAAGAGATGGAGTTGAGAATCCCATTGCTTTTTTCAGTCGAATTATAAGGGACGGAGCTTTGAAATACAACATTATTGAGAAACAAGCACTTGCTCTTGTGAAGGCCTTGAAATATTTTCGTGTGTATATACTACATTCCCACATTATAGCTTATGTTCCTAACGCAGCTGTCAAAGATGTATTGGTACAAGCAGATCCGGAAGGAAGACGGGGTAAGTGGATCGCTGCGTTGTTAGAATATGATGTGGAGATTAAACCCACCAAGTTGATTAAAGGACAAGGACTAGCAAAGCTCATGGCCGAAACAAATCTGCATGCTTTAGACATAAATTTGATCACTGCTATGTCTGATGAGGATGAGGAAAGTACATCATTTCAGGTATCTGATATCTTTATTTCTTCCCCTTGGGATGCTGACATTTTATATGTACTTCAGAATTTGTCTCAACCACCCAGGATGCCTAGAAATAAAAGTAGAACCTTGAATTTGAAGGCTGCAAAGTTTTGTATATTGAATTCTGCATTATATTGGAAAGACCCCGGTGGAATGTTATTGAATTGTTTGGTAGAGGAAGAAGCCAAAAGAGTTTTGGAGGACTTTCATAAAGGGGACTGCAGAGGCCATATATTTTGGAAAACCACAGCTAATAAGATTCTGAGAGCAGGATACTATTGGCCTACTTTATTTTTTGATGTATATAAGGCTGTTAAGAATTGTCACGAATGTCAAATTTTTGAAGGGAAGCAGAAATTACAGCCTTTGCCTCTTAAACCAATTGAAGTCAGTGCACCATTTTAGCAGTGGGGGTTGGATTTCATTGGAGAAATCCATCTGGCATCTTCAGGACAGCATAGATGGATATTGACAACAACGGATTACTTCACGAAGTGGATCGAGGCAATTCCCACCCGACAGGCTACGGATGCGGTAATTATTTCTTTTCTTGAGAATAACATTCTATTACGTTTTGGTTGTCCTATTAAGATAATCACAGATAATGTAGCAGCCTTCAAGTCAAAAAGGATGGTTGAATTTTGCAATAAATATAACATCAGCTTGGGACATTCGACTGCCTACCATCCGCAAGGAAATGGTTTGGCGGAGTCTTCAAATAAGTCTTTGGTAAATATCATTAAGAAACTGCTGGAAATCAATAAGAAAGGCTGGCACAAGAAATTAGTAAATGCGCTTTGGGCTGATAGGGTAAGTCAGAAAAAATCCATCGGTATGTCTCCCTTTGAGTTGGTGTATGGAGTAGACACAATTTTTCCCACTTCTCTTGCTGTCCTGGTAGTCAAATTGCTTCAGGAAGCTAGTAGTGATGAAGATCCCATGCAGCGAAGGATAAATCAGATGATTCATTTACAGCAAACACGGGAGGAGGTCTTTCAAAATACATTCAAGTTGCAGGAGTGCATTAAGAAGATTTATGATAGGAAGGCGAAAGCAGATAAGTTTCAGTTGGATGAGGTGGTCCTGAAGTGGGATGCTCGGAATGAGGAAAAAGGCAAGCACGGCAAGTTTGAAAGCCTTTGGAAGGGCCCTTTTAGGATTGCAGCGTATCGTGGTCAGAACACCTTTCTTCTCAAGGAAATGAAAGGGGATGATTGTCCTGGAGGGCCGATTAATGGTCGGCTGCTCAAGCGATACCATTTCTGAGTATTTTCTCCTGATTTCATTGTCATTGTATATATCGTTCTACTTTTGTTTCATCGCAAGTGTGTACTAATCTCTTTTCTTCAGTCTGGGGCCCGAAGCGAAGGCTATAATTCTGAAGAAGGAGGTTAGTTGGTTTGAAGTTTGTCAAGTTAGTTTTATCAGTCATTTCAGTTTTAAAGTTGAGTCGGTTTCATTCAGGTTTCAGTCAAGTTTTCAGTCAATAAATGTGTCAAAGGTTTTGTGTTATCTGTTGAAATAATGACTCCATCGCCCCATGGATGAAGGCACTGTCTAACTCTTCCATAGATCTGCCGTTCTTGGCATCTCCTTGGAGCCACCATCCCCATTGGAGCCAATGTTAGAGTCGGTCCTTACAGCCCTCCGTCAGAGATCATTTCGCTTTTTGCATATCATTTTTAGGTGTCTCGCTCACTTCACTTCGTTTCATTTCGCTAGGGGCATGCCATTGACTGACGAGAGGGTTTGGTCTTCTTGTATTCCCTCATGCTTGTACCTGCTGGGCTAATTAAAACTCCTCAAAATTCATCGAAGTTAAGTTCACGTCATTCATGGTCATAAATGATTATTTTGGTCAACAAGAGTCTTTTAGTTTTAGAGTCTAGGGTTCAGTCTTTTGATATGTTTAATAAATGCTCGCAGGCCATGAGGATGGTTTTTGAAGAGGTTCTTAGTTCAAATTGTCATCAAACACATTCGAGGACATTTCTTGTTCAAAACTCTATTTTGAACAAGAAATTGTCAAATTCATTCTTTGTAACAATCATGTATTTTTTTTCACCATAAAAAATTTCAATCCAGCCTCTGGTCTTTGCCGAAGTCCAAACGCCAACATCCCTGCAAAAATCAAATCATTTCATCAGTCCAAACTTAGAAAATCAGTAAAAATCCAAAAGACAGAAGTTCAATGAAATGATAAAGTGCTAAATGAAAAACATTAAAAAGTGGGTTGTGGAGGAAGTAAAAATTAAAACCAACTCTTGCAAGATATGTTCCAAGGCTATGTAAATCATTTTTGTCAAATTACATTCACAAATTTTCAGAGCAAAGCCGAATTTGGAGGTTGAAGAGCGAATTTCAGTGTTGAAGGGTCGTGACTGTGTGTTGACAGTTTGTGCACGACGCATACAAAGGAGGGCGCGGCGCACTAGGCGTAGTTTGTCAGTGTATTTTTGTGTGGGCGCGGCGCACTGGGAGTGCGCGCGGCGCATTGAGCCATCAAGCTTGAAAATTCATCCAAACTCTACAATTTTTCAAATTCGAATAATCTCACAGCTTCAAGTAAGTTATCCACGCCTGCCAAATGTTTTTTGGATATGCTATGGTGGTTTAAAGGTGGAGAAAACAAATGTTTGAATGGTCAAAAGTTTAAACCCCATGTTTACATCCAAAATTGCTCCAAGGGTTTAAAGGGAAGTCTTTCAAAACGTGGAAGTTGGTGTTTCAAACTTGTTTCAATAACATATATGCTCTTGTTATGGAATGTGATTATTGTCACTGTTAGATTTGCCACAGTCCCATATTCATTGTTCCCATATCCCTTTATACTTTTGATCTCCATGTGAAATTCCAAACCCTGCTTGTTACCTCTTTCCCTTCCATTGATTAAATTTTAAGTTTTCATAAGGATCAATGGTTGCTTTCATGTTTTTGACTACACTTTTTCCATTTGAATAACTCTTATGTCTATCACATGGAAAGTCCCATTAATATCACCCATTCCCATACCATTTGTAAAGGTATGTAATCCCAACATTTTCCAGAGCAGTGAGTAAATTGTTTGTCTTTTCCAAAGCCATTTGACAGTCCTTTAGCCCACTGTTTATACCTCCCACATTTCCTCATTTCATGCTTGAAACAGTTGGCATATTTGATTTTGAAAGGCAAAACACCATTTCATCATTTTAGACATACACCTAACTCTTGTTTTCACCATACCTATATCAGCATATATTTGTCAAATACCTTGTTTTCAGCATCATGTCAGAGACAAATTCATCATATGAGCAGGGATATGAGCAGGACAGTGATTCAACCGCAGGGCATCACATGGGATGAGTTCATTTCCCGTGACCTCTTTGCAGCGCCACAGCCGCCTGCCAAGGTAGTTCATGATGAGGGAGAGCCTTCACACCAGTTTGATATTCCTGAGACTGAGCATATCAGTGCTCCAGTGTATGTGACATATCAGCGAGGCCACAGAGCCTTATTTGCAGCTACACGACGAGTACTATCTCCACCCGGGGTGGAAGGGGTCTCGTTGACTTCATCAGCAGCGCGAGTACTATCTCCACATGGTGTGGAAGGGGTCTCTCCTTTGACATCAGCACAGGTATAGGTTCAGGACAGAGGCAAGAGGCCTATGCACGATGAGGGCCCTTCAGGAGGCCGAGACACTGATTTTATACTCATCGATGTTGATGCGAGCTCTCCAAGCTCAAAACTGAAAGAGATCATCCAGGAGAAAAAGGTCGAGATTGACACGCTGACTGAGAAATTGCAGAGAGCACAATGGGTGATAAACTACTTGGAGCAGCGGAACAAATAGCTGGAGGATCAGCACACACTTGTAGAGCTGCGGCGAATCCGTGAAGATCGACAATTGGCCCGGAAAAGACTAGGTGACATCACACCGATTGAGCGAGAAAATTGCCTCACACATGTTAACATTCATCTGGAGAAGTTGTTGGAAAAGGCCAATAGAGACAAAGACATGCTCCGTCATATGAAAAATCACTATTGGGCCCGCACGCACGTTTGCAGAGCAAAAATGAAGATCCTGAAGGCAAGGTTGAGCAAAGAACTGAAACGGCGAAAGAGGCCTAATCCACTCCGGATTTTGGCCGAGGCTTCGTTGGCTGAGCATGAGGCATGATGGGGGATATTCACTCCAAATTTCAGCAAATTTGGAGAATTTTTTGGTCACAAAACAGGTTTTTCCGCCCAACGCGTCGCGCCACCCGATGCGTGCTTACGTTTGAGACATCTTCTGGAGGAAAGTTTTGTATTTTTGGATTTTCATGGTAAATTATGCATGTTCAGGAATGGCCAAAGCATTTCATCAAGTTCTGGATGATCCAAAGGGCCAAAAACACCATGAAAACCACCTTTCTACCACCTTTTGCACCAGCAGGAAGTACTTCTGTGAGAATGAAGTTTTGGAGGGGCAAATGAGCTCCAAATTGAAAAATTCCACTTGGGTTGGATAGCAGACATCCAGGGATTTCCAACGAGCTATCATGAGCTCAATTTGGACTCTGGGAAGTGCCCCAAAAGCAGGCTCAAATTAGCGCGACACATAGAGCTTTGGAGCGCGGCGCATAGAGGAATTCAGCCTATCTTTCACCTTCCAACTCAGGAATTCGGCCAGTTTTGACTAGTTTCACCTCTTGATGTAATTTTTGATCTAGCTTGATGTATTTTGGTAACCATGATGTAATTTTGGCATGCATTTACTTTTTCTAGATGATTCATTCACTAAAAAGTGAAAATCAAGTGAATGGATCAGTTTCCTAGCATATAGAGGCAAGTTGTTTGGCTGCCTAGATTTTAGCTCTTTGTTTAGAATTGGTTCAAACTGCTCCTAGAAGCATGAGCTCGACCCCTAGAGGCATGGGAAGGGGTTAGACTTGTCTATTTATTGTATTTTCTGAAGACACTTTCAAGGTTGGACTCTTGGGAAAAGTTTGGCACACTATTGTACATATTTTTTGCATTTTGGCTAAGGAAAGATCAGAGGTTTTGCAGCACCTGTTGGGATTCTTGTGGCTTTCAGTTTTGATGGTGTGTTCTCTCAGTTATTTGTAAGTTCTTTAATGTTTAATGTATGCCATTCCCTTCTTTTGCTTCTAAAACTAAATGAATGAGTAAATGAGGTAGAATCCATTGATTCCAGTGCTCTACCTTTAAATTTGTTTAGTTTTATATGTTTTCGCCAGTTTGGAGAGGATCCTTGTTCTCCCTTGCCCTCTTCATCTCCTTGTCATTCTGATCCATCCATACACATAATAAAAAAGCATCAAGACTACTGCCTACCTTGCCCCAATTTGAATTCTGCAAAGATCTGGCCTCATCCCCGAGCCCAAAATTGTTTTTCCCATTTTTTCAACAAAAACCCAAAAAATTTAAATCAAACTCTTCCATTTGTTTACTAGCCTAAAATCAGTATTCCTTATTAGTCATCTCAGCCCCTTTGAAGATATTTTGCCGAGATAGACCCGGAGAGAGCCCTCTCCTGTCCTCGTAGGGCTAGCTACGAGGCTGAGCTTGGTTTGATGTTGCCTTGATTTTTACCTTATTTCAGCCTAAGGTAGATTCGAGCGCTAACACAGTGATTATGACATTGATAACAGTGTAGAAGATGAAGATGAGGGTAACCTAGTCATGATGACATTAAAACAAGGGAAGAGTCTCATGGTCTAAATGATGATCACAGCCATGGCAAGGAGACCAACAAAATCACCATCACACCTCTTGCATGCACATACCAAAGAGGGCCAAGGAAAGTGTTTGCTGCCTCCAGAAGGCAAGGGACCTTGCCACCTACATCATCTCAAATGCTTTACAAGGGAAAATAAAATATGGAAAAGGGTAAGAAAGGTAAGGGGAGAAATCAAACTACTCAAAAGCCCCAATTCATTGACCTAGACAGTGATAATGAAGATGAGGAGGTGGCCACTAGACTGTTGCTCCAAAGAAAAGATGCACAGATCAGGGAGTGGGAGAGGGATTTTGAGATGGCACAAGGTATTATTTAGTATTACAATAATGAACACAAGTACTTTAAGAAGATAAAGAGAGGCCTTGCTCTCTAGAAAAATATGACCAAGTACTATGCAATGAAAAACAAACTTGCTTGTGCCAAACTCAAGAAAGCCCTCATTGAAGTCAAAAATTTAAAAGAGGAAAGGGGTCATGAAAACCTTGGAGTTCTGGCTTCAACTTCTCAATAGGTCTCCCAAACCCCTTGAAGGAGGCTTCCACCAATTTTGAATGAATTTTGGCAACTTTTTCTTTTTTGTGATTTTGAAGGCCTATTAGTGCAGTGCCACTAGCACTACGCTAATCACTGGAGCATCCTCAGAGGGGAAACTTGACATTTTTGGACTTCTCATGGCTATCACATTATTCTCACCATGTTTCATAGAAATTGGAGTAGTTTTTACCCCTCAAAAGGTCAAAAAACCCCTCATTTTTCACCTTTCCGCCTCTATTTCAAACCTGGCGTTGCACTAATAGCAGTGTTGGTATTTTGGAATTTTAAATAGGCTATAGGAGCTGGATCAGGAAACTAAAAGCATTTATGGAAATTATACTCATCAGGCTTTCCAATGAGTTATCACGGAGAAACATCCGACATTGAGAAGGGATCCAAAACTTAGTTGCAAAAGTACCTATTTTCTGCCTGAGGTGGTGCTGTGCAAATGGACTGTGTAGTGCGTTTTTTGCCAAAAGTCAACAAAAAACACTCATTTACTGTAAAATCATATTTTGGTGTTTTTTAAGGCAACCCGCTCTATAATTAGGTGCTAGAAGTTATTTTTGCATTTATTCTATGGGATATTTTGTGCCTTGGGCCTTGCATGGTCTCTTGGGCATTTATGACATTTATGAGTGATTTTGACATTTTCCAACCCTATATAGGGTTTTTTCCCTCCTTTGCTGAGTTAAATAGAGCATGAGGGCTTCATTTTAAATGTTGGCATTTGATGAGCTTTGAGATAAATACATGGTTTTTTGAGGTTGAAGATCAATTTGGTGTTGTGGAGCTTGTGGATGATTTTCTTTGATTGATGATGATGAAGCTTGCTTGCAGGATCCCTGGGCTTGGTTAATAGTGATGTGTCTCTAATTTTTTCATGTTTTCTTATTTATCATTATGTTTCATCCTTATATATGCAGTAGAATAGAAAATTATAGGCTAAGAAATTTTGTTTGAAGCACCTTTGTTTTCCTCTGCTAGGACATTTTAAGGAATTATTGATTGCTCCTTAGACCCCCTAAGATTTTTTATTTCATCAATGGATTAATATACTAGTTTCCAAATATTTTTTATGGCAAGCCCTGGTTATTTGATGTTATATAAACTCTGTTTTGAAATCTCTCTTTGAAGTATTACTTGTTAAGTTAAGCCAAGGAGGTCTTATTCTGATTGCCCTTTTTCCATGCCTATCAGTTTGCCTCAAATTTCTTTATAGCTTGATCAACAATGTTTAGGAGTTCCCTCTTTGATTGATTAAATTTATTTTGTTATCTTAAATGTTTTCTAAAGCTTGAAGGTGAAATCACTAGAAGTTAAATGAGTTTATCGCCTTCTATATTTCATTGGAATGTTTGTCTTGAATGTCTATTTGTTTAAGTATTTTCATTGAGTTAATGGTTTGTCCTATCTCATGAATATTATCTTTTTTTTATCAGTATTTGATACCTTCTTGTTTATGGGTATTTGACAAAGGATTCTTAACTACCCTTTGCCCTACCTTGTTTCCCCAACTTAATGTCCATTTCACTTCACACATACCTTAAGGATCCATTAACCACACTAGATTTTCCTTGTAATGAACTTTGACTCTTTGTTTAGATATCCATGACTTTCATAGACTCCATAGCCCAATGATTTGATGATCTCTCACTCCACATATTCTACCTATTTCATCTTATCCAACCAAAATAAACAACAAACCCTACACTTAACAACTAGCCTAAAATCAAACCCTAAAATCAAACAAGTTCACATCCTTTGCGTACAATAGAGAGAGCCCTCTAGGAGTCCAGGAAGGCTAGGTCCTAGGACGCCAAAGACTATTCTGATGTTACCCTGTGCATTTGGTCTACCAATCTTCCAAATCACGGGACACTAACACCTTCATCAAATAAGGCCAATAGTATAAATTCTTCACCATCATTAATGTCTTTCGATATCCTGGGTGACTTGAGTATGGATCAACATGAAACTCCCTCAAGATAAGCATTTTGAGCTCACTGTCATCTGGCACATAGATCATGTCCATGAATCTTACCAAACCATTTTTCATGAGATGATATTCTGCATTCTGATCACTTGTGCCTGCACCTTTACCTATACATGTACATGCACCTATACATGTACATGTACTATGTTGTAACCTATGCCTGAGCTCCATATACTTGTCATACTTCTATCTTGCCTATAATATATGATCATGTAATTTTCACCCATAGGAACTCATAGCTGCTACATGATTCACCTGTACTTTCATGTTGAGAGCATATACAACCTTGTTCTTATTTCCCTGAATGTATCTGATCTCGAAGTCAAACTCATTAAGGTTGGCCAACCATCTAGATTTCTTGACATTCAGATTCGGTTGGTAAAATAGATACTTCAAACCACTGTGATCGCTCATCAGTATGAATATCCTGCCAAGAAGATAATGCCTACACATGTTCAAAACATGAATAATAGTTCCCAATTCAAGATTATGAGTCATGTAGTTTTTCTCGTGCTCATTTAATTTCTTGGACTCATAGAATACCATATGTCCCTCCTGCATAATGACTCCACCAAGTCCTTGTTTACAAAAATTTGTACCCACTACGAACTCTTTATTAGGATCTGCGATCTCAAGAAATGGATCATTGGTCACCAACTACCTCAACTGCTCAAAACTAGCGGCAAATTCTTCTGTCCACTCAAAATTCTTAGCTTTTCTTTGCAAATATGTAATAGGATATGAAATTTGTGAGAAGTTCCTGATGAACTTCCTATAATAGTATTCTAATCCCATAAATGATATTACTTCCTCTACATTCTTACAATCTTCCCACTCCATGATGGCCTTTATCTTTTCCGGATCTACGGTTATGCCTTCCTTGTGAAAAAACATGTCCCAAATAGTGTACCTATGTCTAAAATAAACTACACTTTCTAATCTTAGCAGATAACTGATGATCTCTTAGAAATCTCAACACTGTTGATAAATTCTTGGAATTCTCTTCCTCATTCTTAGAATATACCAATATTTAATCAATGAATACAATAACAAACTTGTCTAGATAAGGATGCAACACACTATTCATAAAACACATAAATGTAATTGGAGCATTAGTCAAACCGAATGGAACTACAACAAACTCATAATGCCCATACCTGGTCCTAAAGGTAGTCTTGTAGATGTCATATTCTTTGATGCATACCTAATGGTATCTCAATCTCAAATCGATATTTGAGAACATTGTTTCTCCTTTCAACTAATCAAACAAATCATCAATCGTCGGAAATGGATAACTATTCTTGATCGTCACCTTGTTCAGCTGCCTATAATCAATGAAAAAGTTGAGTACCATCCTTCTTCTTTACGAACAACATTGGTGCACCCCAAGGTGATATACTCGACCTAATGTATTTCTTGTCAAGCACTTCCTTCAGCTACAACTTCAACTCTACTAAATCTGGCATGCTCATCTTGTAAGGTTCCTTTGATGCTGGTTCTACCCCTGGCACCAAGAGTCAATAGAAAATTCCACTTCCTCGTGAGGAGGTAACTTTGGAATCTTTGCTCGGAACAAATCCTGAAACTGCTGCAATATAGGATACATATGGAATATTTTTTCATCCTCAACATCCTTAACCTTGTCACTGGAAATATGCACTGCAAACATCACATAACCTTTTCTGCAACTACGCTTAGCCTCCATAGTGGTGACCATCCTCACTAATGTAGGATTTTTATTTCCCTGCAGAATTCTCTTTTCTCCATTATCATCCAGGCACTCAATGGCCTTGTCATAACAATCCACTTTGGTCCTATGAAGGTACATCCAACTCATACCCTAAATCATGTTATATGATCTCAATGGAATTACATTTAAATGTGTTGTTGTAGGCATATCATTTAACCCAAATGAAAAATATCTTACCCTATGGTGAACTCTCTTCTTAGTACCTATATCAAACTGCACCAACCAATATTATGCATGCACTTATTTTCTCAAGCCACACTTCTCCACCAGGTCAGGCTTAACATAACTATAATTAGATCCAGGATCAATCAAAATACAAATAAATTGGTCACAAACCTTACTTTCCATCTTGATAGATGCTTGGTGATCTTCCTACATATTATCCATAGTTGCATAAATCTGAGGAATGCTATCACCAACATCCCAAACTGTTTGGGCCTCCTAGGTGTTGAAAAGTGCAACTAGGATGGGTCTTCATGTTGACTATGTAATTATGTATTTATGTAAATAAGAATACAAAGATAATAAAATATATTTTTAGTATGCTTGCCTCATGGGTTTCATGAGCAAGGTTTTATTATAGGTCAATAGACTTATTTTTTATGTGTATTAGGATTTGTCTTCTGGTTATAAATGTAATTAAGAGTCATGTATATGAAGATTCTAGTCAAAGTGATATGCCTCAATACCTTCTCATTTAACTGAGAAGAAATGGCTCAAGACAGCCCTCGAATCAACCTCCTCCATGCTGGAATTCAAGCACTACAAGTTGACCAAGAATTTGTGGTTAAGTCGGCCTACAAGCATATTATGAGGTCATCCTAAAAGAGATGAAGAAAGGTCACTATATAAATGAATGTTTGTATTTCATTTAGTGGAGTTATTTTTGGTCAAGTCTAATATTTTAATGTGGATCACAGGAATGTATAGCAAGTATTCTAACTGAAGAAAAGAGGATATATCTGAAGCAGCAAAGTGTGGATTAGTTTGGGTAATCTTTGGTGATGTATGTCTCAAGTAAATGCGAGAACAGTGCAGTATATATCTAAAGTAAATGAGAGAACTGTGCAGTAGCAAGTGTAAGAAAAGGAGCCAAAGGAAACACAATATCAATTCTATAATTTATGCGTAGAAGGGACTATGGATAGTCTGAAGAAAGGAACATAGTTATAGCAAAGTGCGAAATAAGGTAAGGGTTGTTCAAGTAAAGTTTACAGTACAAGAGAAATGGAGATATATACATTGTGAAGAAGGCATGAGTACGATCCAGGGCTGCATCTAAAGAATAGGTACATAAATATGCATCTATGTCTTGTACGTAAAAGTTAGATAAGAATAAGCCAAGGTAAAGGAGAGATTTAAGACTAGAAACCGAGTTCTCTAAGGTTGGTGCTGAACGATGTAGGCTGGTGCAGGAAGGTGCGGAAAGAAGGATCAGCTCAAGGGGTCATTGAAGATGT
Source organism: Pinus albicaulis (assembly GCA_034641835.2). NCBI lineage: Eukaryota > Viridiplantae > Streptophyta > Pinopsida > Pinales > Pinaceae > Pinus > Pinus albicaulis. Next base: position 58,598,344 of record CM076569.1, on the reverse strand, counting down.
AGTGACAAGGTCTTGAAGGCATATAAGGTTAAGGGTCTCTGTCATGGTCATGGTAGTTGTCATTTGAAAGTCTATAAGAATGATTTCTTACTGGTTTTCCTCTCCATGAGGCAGAGGTTTTGTCCCTGCCTTAAAGAGCCTAAATTTGTGTCCCTTGTGTTTGGATAATTCACTTGATGAAAGACATAAGATAAGGAAGAGAAGACATAAGTAAGAAGAATAAGATCACAAGTAATTATCAAGAAGATAATTTTGAATTAATCATCACCCTACCAACTTCTCGACATGGAATCAGAGCTAATTTGTTGAACACAAGGGCTACTTGACAAGAAGACACTCAAGGAAGAAAAGATCAAAGTTTTGGTTAAAATTTCAGATCAATTTGCAAGGAAGATACTTCAAAGTATCCACTAATCAAGAAGATAATCTTTTTCATCAAATATTTATATTCAAAACATCGTTTGAAAATACTTCGTCTTTTTGGAGACATCCTTTATCATCAAGAATCCAATATCACGTAAATTGGATAATTCAATCTAAGAAGAAGTTCCTCTCTTCATCTTCATCATCATCAAGGAAGATGCTAGAAGAATAAATTCACCTTACTCAAGTAAGTGTTTATGACCTTATTTAAGTCTGTAAAAATGACTTATTGTATAGAGAGCAACAAATTGGTTAGGTTATCAAACTTTAATACATGGAAGAAAATGACAAATTTGAATATAATTGAAAATGAAGTTATGGGCTTCATCGAAGGAACTACAATTCAACCTCAAAAAGAATACATTCTAGCATATATCAATTACATGAAGGGAGACATAGGAGTCTGAAGGATTCTTATAAAATCCATAAAGGACTCTATCATTCCCTATGTATAAAAGCTAGAACCCTCAAAAGAAATATATTATAAATTGGTGGAACTTTTCTTGAAAGGTTCTACAAAGGAAATAATATCCCTGAGACAAAAATTATACAAATTGAGAATGTCAAGAAAGGAAGGAATAATTCCATATCTGATGGATATTTTCGCAATACGAGATCAACTACATAAATTGGGAGATGTAATGTCTGATGGAGAAATACTCACTATGGTACAAAACGCTTTACCAAAAGAATGGACAGGTTTCACTTCAAGCATAGATGGTAAAGAAGAAGCCATGCCATTCCAAGGTCTAGGTAAGATAGAAGAATCAATATTTAAAGCAGGATCAAGTGTATGGAATCAATCCTTTGCAACCATGTCTAGGAAGAAAGGAAGATTCGGTAAACTTGGTCCTCAGAATAAGACAAGAAATATGGACAAAGCATGATGCTTTGGATGTAATGATTTTGGGCATTATAAATGAGATTGTACTAAATCTGGAAAGGACAAGAAGAATAAGGAAGATCCCATGTCACAGATATAAGGGATGAACTTGATACAAAGAAATCTAAGAAAGAAGAAGCAAAAAATCTCTATTATGACTGAGATCATCTTTCTCTTTAAGTGATTTATGTTGGTTGTAAAATAGTATTATAGGAAGCAATGTATATTAAAAGTGTCATGAGGGACATTGATAACATATTTCTGTTATCTTTTTGGGAGCGCTAGGGTTTCAGCAATGGTGGATCGCTAATCTCTGCAGGCCGGGCTTGCTTCAGGCCACGCGGGTGCCATGATGGGACTGGGGTCCTGACCTGTCAGGGTCCCGCTCCACCTTTTGGTTTTTTCTGCGTCTAGTCATATTGTGTGTTTACCGGTTTTGGAAAACGACAGGCGTTAACCCCAACCGCCCCGCCTTACACTTCTTTCCTGTTTGTTTTTCACTGGAACGTTGTTTTTACCCCCTTCGAAGCCTCCAGTATCTACGGTATCGGTTAGGGTTTTTATTACTTTGCAGGGATGGGGTTCGACCGTGAATTGGTCGATTTGGAACCGGCGCCGGAGGACCTTCTCACGGTTTGGGGGCACGACGTCTCGGTTCATAATCTGGAGCGCTTTTTTCCGAAGGCAACAGCAAAACAAGGGGGTTTATCCAATGAGCTCGGGGTTGTTTGTTCCACCTTCAGATCCGCTATTCCTGTCTCGACAGTGAACAGAAAGGCTGGCTGCGACGGTCTTCCTTCAGAGGGAGTTGTCTCAAAGGGTGAATGCTCTGAAAAGGTCAGTTTAAACTCTTTTGGGACTCCTCCTAACTCATCGCGGCTCTTTTTATCTGATTTTGCTGGTTTTCCACCTCTCTCGGGAGGGTTAGAGGATGTGGTGGCCAGCTACAGCCTCCATGTCTCGAAAGGGTCCCTTGATGTGAAGGGAAAATCCGGGGAAAGTTTCGATTCAGGAGCAGTATTCCCTTGGGCTTTTGGAAGTGATTCGGGGGCCCCTGCTCAAGGGTTTCCGTCGGCTTTAAGCGCTTTTAGAGTTTCAGTGCCCTCGTTGGAAGAGAATCGGGAGCCGCCTTTGAATGATACCTCTGTTGGAGCAGTCGGAGTAAGAGAAAGGCATGAAAACGTTTCGGGTGTGGTTAAAGCTGGTTTAAAGGGATGCCCACCAGGGGAGTGTGCTTCTGGGGGGCCAGAGCTACAGAGAAGTCCCCTTCGGGAACGCAGTCTTCGAAGGCAAGACAAAAGCTATGTGATTTATGTGCAAATAGGGGCTTGGAGGAGAGGAACCCGGGTCCGCCAGGCGGGGAGACGGCTGACAAACAACATCATTCCGATCCAGAGGAAGGTGAGGTGCAGGTCACCAAGGTGGGTGCTAAGAGAAAAAAGCAGGGTCCAATTCGAAAGAAGGAGCCCCAGCCTTGCTGCACTATAGGAGTGGACATTCGAGTGGAAGAGGCTATGGCAGCCTCAGAGACAAGGCTCGTTGGCAGAGTGCGAGGGCGGAAATTCTCTGCCAACTACATTAGGGAATGGGTTCTTTCAGAGTGGGAAAACGCTCCGGGCATGCCTGTGGAGATAAAGGCCCTGGAGAGAGGCTGGTTTACCTTGCGGTTTGCCCAAAAGGAACATGTTAACTGGGTCCTAGACAGAAACTGGAGCTTTGGAAAATGACCAGTCTTTCTCCAAAGATGGACACCTTTATTCGATGCTCAGGTGGAGAAGCTGAATGAATCTCCAGTGTGGGTCAAACTACCAAGGTTACCTATTCAGTTTTGGTTTGACACGGTCTTCATGGCCATAGGGAATACTTTGGGGAAGTTTCTGGATTTCGATAGATCGTTTGAACAGTCAGATGATCTCAGTGTGGCGCGGATTCTCGTAAGTCTAAACCCCCGGGAAGGGCTTACTGAAGCTATGACCTTAAAGTACAGGGAGATGGAGTTTGTACAGCAGCTGGATTATGAAAACTTACCCTTCCGGTGCCATCGCTGTCATGTCTATGGGCACCTGGCCAAAGACGGTCCACTGGGCCACCGCCGTCGCAAGAATACTCTCAAGCTGCCCCGAAAACCGGTGGCCTTCCCTGTCTCAAAGCCTGGTATAGATCCCACACAGGATTTAATGGTGGAAGATGGGTTGGAGGTTGAAACCCCCGGTGCCCCGCTGCAGCGGGAGGATTTTGTCCGAGCTCAAGAGTCTGGTCCTGAGCTGTCCGACGCCCCGGTTCTCACGACAGATGTTGGGATAGCAACGGTTACTCAGGCGGGTATGCCTTCTTTTTCCCCCATTGCATCTGTTTCTAGTTTTGCTTCTGTATCAGTTTGTTCGAAGCCTAGCCCCTCTGGGCAGCTTCAGATGGAATTTTCTTGTTTAAACCTAAATCCTCCTTTGGTTGATAGCTTAGTGGTTTCGGTACCCTTATCCATTGGAGACCCTTTGCCTCCTTGCTCCGAGCCTTCTGCTCCATGCCCTCCTCTGGACTCGGCCCCTCCCTTGAGCGCTCCTCCCTACAACCTGAGGTCTTTGGCTATTCGTACAGGGAAAGAAATTGCTCCTGGTGGTCTTGAGCAGGACTTAGTTCCTATCGGGCCTAGAAAAACCAGAGGTAGGAAATCTAACATGTCCAAAGCTAGGCAGAAGGCTATTATTGATATAGTTGATGGTAAGCAAAAATCCTTGACTGGGGTGCTTAGAGCAGCAAAGCCACCCTCAGACTCCCTGACATGATTTTGCTTTCTTTCAATTGTAGAGGGTTAGCTAGTCAACCCAAAAAACTAGCTCTCAGGACCTTAATTAGTCAGTATAAACCGGATATTATCATGCTTCAAGAAACCCTCGGTAAGGGGGAGGAAATTATCGCCCTTCTTTCAAAGTTTTTGCCAGGTTGGCTCTTTAGAGCACTTGATGCAGATGGCCGCTCTGGCGGGCTGGTCACAGGCTTTCGAGTTGGAAACCTGAAAGAGATCTCCTCCTGGGGGTTTGAACACTCGTTGGCAGTGGAGCTTTACTCTAAGGAGTTTTGTTTCCCCTTACTTCTTTTAAATGTTTATGGGCCCTGCCAGGAAAGGGAACGGTTCTGGTCTTCTTTCTTTCAAAAGTCTCTTCTTAATCATCCTAATCTGATAATCGGAGGAGATTTAAACTTTTCTTTGGGGGTCTCCGAATCGTGGGGAGAAAATGCCAGAGCAGACCCTCTAACAGATTTTTTCATTTCAAAGATTGCTTCCTCCCATTTGATTGACCTACCGCTTCAAAAAGCCAGGCCTACTTGGCGCAATAAAAGAATTGGTGATGACTGGGTTGGGAAGAAACTGGATCGGTTTCTTTTGGGTGAAGCACTTTCTGAGAAGTTGGCTATATTACGTCATTGGGTGGGTGATGGAGGCCTCTCTGATCATTTCCCAGTTCTGATGGAGGCTAAGGGTTCTCTTAAAAAACCTGGGTCCCCGTTCAAATTTAATGCCTCTTGGTTGTCTGATGATTCTTTTATTTCTCTGGTTCAAACTATCTGGAAGAAGGAAGGGCATATTGAAGAGGGGGTTCTAAGTCGAAGTAAGGAGTTTATGAATAACCTCAAGCTTCTGAAAGCTGCAACCAAATCCTGGGCTATTCAAAAGTCTTTGCTTGAAGATGAGGAACTTAGGGTCATAAACTCAGAACTCGAGATTTTGGAAGCTCCGGATGGGAGGGGCTATGCAACAGTGGAATCTCGGGACAGAATCCGAGAGCTGGAGGCAGCAAGAAGGAGACTTCTACATGTAAAGGAGGAAAGCTGGCGCTTAAAGAGTAGGGTTGTCTGGCTTCAAGCAGGTGATGAAAATACTAAATTCTTTCAGCAGTATGCTAAAGGAAGGAAAAATATCAATACAATTTGGGAATTGCCAAAAGCAAATGGGGAAATGGCACGGTCCTTTGAAGAACTTGCTTCTCTCGGGGTCTCTTTCTTCAAAGATCTGTTTAAAGCTCCAGCGGAAGCCTCTATTGCTGAAGTTATAAGAGTAGCCCAGTTTTTCCCAAGATTCATTGAAGAAGAGGGTAATGATCTTCTGATGGCCCCGGTCTTAAAGGATGAAGTAGAGTCTACCCTAAAATCGATGCAAAAAGAGAAGAGTCCAGGCCCGGATGGCTGGACTGTGGAATTCTTCCTCCACTTTTTTGATCTCTTGGGCGAATACCTGACAGGGGTAGTAGAAGAATCAAGGGTTTCAGGTTTGGTCTACCAGCCTTTTAATGCAATGTTCCTGACACTCATTCCGAAATCGGACAACCCTTCCTCTTTCAATGATTTTCGCCCTATCTCCCTCTGCACCTGTGTATACAAGGTGATTGCAAAGATTGTCGCTTCTAGACTGAAACCTTTCCTCTCCAAAAGTATCTCAGCAGAGCAGTTTGGTTTTTTGGATGGGAGGCAAATCCATGAGGCTGTTGGTGTTGCCCAGGAAACTCTTCACAGCCTGAAAAGAAGCAGGAAGAAAGGGGCCATTATCAAAATTGATCTCTCTAAGGCCTACGACAGAATCAGCTGGATGTATATAAGGCTCCTTCTAACTCATCTGGGGTTCAGACATGATTTTGTAAGGTGGACTATGTCGTGTGTTACCTCGACCTCGATTGCTGTTCTGATCAACGGGGCAGCTTCGGTTTTCTTTAACCCACAGAGGGGACTTCGCCAAGGTTGCCCTCTATCCCCACTCCTGTTTTTGTTAGCAGCTGGAGGTCTTAGCCTTATGATCAAAGCGGCGAAGAGACAGGGTGATCTGAAAGGGATTGAAGTTGGGCTGAACCTTTGGGTGACCCATCTTCTCTTTGTTGACGATATTCTTATCTTCAGTGATGGGAGTCGGGAGGACTGCAGCTGTCTAAAAAGGATTTTTGATCTCTTCTTAAAAGCCACGGGCCTGGCTATAAATGAACAGAAATCTTCGGTCACGACAGCAGGGCTCTCTCCTCTTGAAGAAAGCAGGGTAAAGGAGATTCTTGGTTTTGATGTAAAGTCTATTCAGGATCTGTTCAAATACCTTGGTTTCAATCTGAAACCTGACTCTTACAGAGCACAAGACTGGAATTGGCTCCTAGCAAAAATTGAAGACAGAATGAAACATTGGAGCTTTAAATGGTTGTCAAGGGCAGGCAGGCTTGTGTTGATTAAATCAGTGCTTTTGGCCATCCCAGTTTACTGGGCTAGTTTAATTTGGGTGCCTAAATGTATATTGATGAAAATAAATAAAATTTGTAGCAGGTTTCTATGGGCTGGCCAGAAGAAGGATCATGTAACCCCTTGGGTTGCATGGAACAAAATTGTTCGACCCAAAAAATGGGGGGGGTGGGGGATAAAAGATTTGGCCCCTTTCTCTCTGTCCTTAGCAGCAAAACTCACTTGGAGACTGATGGTTTCAGACAATCTCTGGACAGCTGTGACTAGGAGAAAGTATATTGATCCAGCCTCGCCTCTAGAATGGATAAGACAGCCTACCAAATCAACAAAAGGCTCCTCTGTGGTTTGGAAAGCTTTGGTGGCTGCAGTCCAAATTATAGGAAAAGGTTTGGCATGGAAAGTGGGTGATGGCAGTTCCATTAGACTGGGCAGGGATCCATGGGTGGGCTGTTCGGACTCCTTTTCCCTCTCAAGAGAACTGCTCCAGCACTTAAATAACAGAGGCCTTTATTCCCTCAGTCAAATTGCTGATAATGCAAACTCTACAATTTGGAGGCAGGAGTGGTTTTCAGAGGAGGCTCTTGCTCTAGAAGAAAGGTGGTATGAGGAATGGGGGGTATTCCGTGCAGGACTGTTGAATTCACATATCCGCATTACACATGAACCAGATGAGCTGAGATGGGTGCACTCGAAATCAGGTTTCTACTCTCCAAAGATGGGTTATGATTGGCTTATGTCTCAGAAGGGGTGGGAGGAGCCAAACTGGTGGGCCAAGCCTTTGTGGAAATTGAAAGGACCAGCAAAGACCAGGCTTTTTTTCTGGTGTGTTCTTCGAAAGAAAGTACCTACATGGGACCATCTCCAGTTAAGGGGGAAGATTGGTCCAGGATGGTGTCCGTTGTGCAAGGTGAGTGAGGAAACTCTCCAGCATATTTTCCTAGCATGCCCCTTTTCAAAAAGCCTCTGGAATGAAATGACTAGACAAACAAAGGTCCCCTTTCGCTGGGAGGGGGAGCAAATCTCAGAGGCCTGGACAAATTGGTGGCAACAGGCCCCCGATGACAAAGTCAGAACTCTGCCCCTGCTGGTTTTAATGGGGGGTGTGGATAGCCAGAAACCACTGCATTTTCAAAGACTCTGTTTTCCCTATTGCAAGACTTGCAGCAGAAGGAGTGGCCATTTTTGAAAGTATACCAATCCCCTCAACTTCAGCAAGTGGTAGACCTGTACAGGTGGAAGATATAAAAGGGTCCATTCCGTGGGCATACTTTGATGGAGACTCTGATATAAATAAAAACTGTGGAGCTGGCCTGGTGATATACTTTCCATCTGGAATTTCTTTCAAAGCCTCCATCGGACTTGGTACCGGAACAAATAATTTCGCTGAGCTCAAAACCTTACATCTGCTATTATGTTGGCTCTCCTTGCTAAATGTGCGGGAGGTTCAGATCTTCGGGGATTCACAAAATACAGTCAAGTGGGCAAATGGTTCACACCAGTGCAGGAATTATCTCTTAACCCCTCTGCTTGCTGAAATTTTTCGTCTTAAAAGTTGTTTTGATGAGCTGACAATTTGTCACATTTACAGGGAAAGGAATTCTGAAGCAGACAGCCTTTCTAAAAAAGGCATTGAAGAGGTTTTGGATTCATGCACAGTCGATGAAGTAGTGGATGGAGTGGCAAGGAGACTTGCCCCTCCGGTTTTTGCTTAATACTGGAAGTTGTCAACAGCTTCTTTTCCTCACTGTTTTTCTTTCTGTTCTGTATATATTTTCCAGCATGTTATTTCTGTTTCTTTCTATAAAACTACAAACTAAAACTCAGCGCTGTTTTTTCCGTATATCGGAGGCCTGAGTAAACTTATTTTTTGGATATGTCAGCACTTTATATGCCAGCACAGTGTTTACTTGCTGGTCATTGGACAGTGGTGGTGAAAAGTTTACCCTGTTTCGGTGTTTTTCCTTCATGGAAGCCGGGGGTAGCTAACGCCACAGCTTTTGCTTCTTTTCAGTTTTTTTTTCTGTTTTGACAAGGCTGTAGGGTGGTCCACATCCAAAACAAAAAACAGCTGTTTCATCTCTGGAAAAGGGAAAGAAATGCTTTGCATATGTTATGTAACCCTCATTTATAATGAAAGGTTCGATTTTTTCTGTGGAAAAAAAAAAAGTGTCATGATAGAAGAATTTGAGGAGCACTTGAAGAAGGAGCTCCTGGAAACCTCACTGATAAACAACATTGATGGAAGGCAACCATCAAGCTCAAGGGTCATCATTCAATAATCAATATAGAAACAGGTGTTGACATTTTCTAATGGAGTTATTATGGATTCATTGGTTAGAAAGAAAGCAGAAAGGTTTCATCGAGAATTATATGCTACAAAATTCTAGGATTAGGATATGATGACATATTGATGAAGCAGGTCAAGGGAATGAAGTTCTTCATTCTAGTAAAATTTCTATAGATGACTCAAATGGAAAATGTATGACGTATATATATTTATATTCTGACAGTGGATGTTGTGAAGTCATGTCATATGGTTGCAGGTAATGGACTTCTATCTTTAGAAGTATGATCTATGGAGTAGTATCTATTACAATGCATGGGTTTCCACTAACCTATGAAATTAAATATGTCCTCATATGGAAGATGAAGTAGTTGTATACAAACAAGGAATTGGATACTATAAATTTTTGGGTATGAAGTTATGTGTAGAAAGAATTGAATAGATCATGAATTTCAACCATGTAAAGAGGCAGTTATCATCCAGAATCCAAGAAGATGTGACTAGGAGATCTCCTGGGAAGATATGTGTACTCTGATAGAAGTATGGTAAACAAGAAGACCCTTGACAAGACATATCTTTAGGATATGATTCAATCTGAATAGAGGATTTCGATGCCTGCAGGAAGATGTCATGGTGAAATATCATCATTGAGGTAACTTTTGATTTAAAATTTCTTATGTATATGTTTATCTGGATAATTTTATGTAGGGCTTCCAATCATGTAGAAGGATGTAAGGTCCTTGAGATATGGTTCGAAGGAAATCAGCATGGCATAAATATTGTGGACCAGATAAGGAAGACCGATGAATCACTTTATAATAGTTGACAGGACTCATGGATGAAAGTGATGGATGATTTGTGCCCTATGAAGCCAAAGGTTAAAGATTCCTCAATATCAAAATCCATAACATCGAGGGAGGAACTATTCATGAGCATTTGGGTGTCTCACCATTGCTGTTGCAGGTCCCTGGTTGAGAGGGAGCCTGGTGGTAAGTTTCTTTCTTGGAAGAAACTTGAAGTATGTCATTCCTGAGTTAAGAGGGAGTGACGTATTTGATTCTCTAATACATGTGTAATTCACTATACCAGGACTAACAGTCGTGAGTCTCAGTGAAGGCCATGTGGAGAGAATGGATAGACACGTCATTCTGGTCTTCAACTGGAAGACAGAATGGAGGATTGGGTAATCATCTGGCATTCATTACTCGTTGAGAATGTTATAGGGAATTCAAGATAAGAGTACTTGGGGACCGATATTCTTATAGGGTTGGCTACCCAAGAGAAGAATAGTCCAAGAATGTCATACTCTAGGAACACATGGGTGGAGTATGTACCTTGGAGAGACAATGACTATGGTGTCTATAATTCGTGTGTCTCACCAACATTGAAGCCCATTGTCTCATTGAGAGATGAGGCTATTATTCAAGGCCTTGCACTAGGACAATGTTGGTTGATATGATGCTATACAAATGTGATTACCAATCCAATTCTTATTATGAGATTCTCTAGTTTGAAAATGACCATGTACATGTATGAATACCTCCCTAGTTAAGAGGGAGTGTTGAAAAGTGTAACTAGGATCGTTCTTCATGTTGACTCTTTAATTGTGTATTTATGTAAAGAAGAAGACAAAGATAATAAAATATATTTTTAGTATGCTTGCCTCATGGGTTTCATGAGCAAGGATTTATTATAAGTCAATAGACTTCTTCTTGACATTGTCTATTAGGATTTGTCTTTTGGCTATAAATGTAATTAAGAGTCATGTATATGAAGAGTCTAGTCAAAACAATATGCCTCAAGACCTTCTCATTTAACCAAGAAGAATCGTTCAAGACAGCCCTCAAGTCAAACTCCTCCACGCTAGAATTCAAGCACTACAATTCGGCCTAGAAGTTGTGGTTAAGTCAGCCTACAAATAGTTTATGAGGTCAGCCTAAAACAGATGAAGAAAAGTCACTATACAAATGACTGTCTAAGGTTCATTTGGTGGAGTAATTTTTGGTCAAGTTTGAGATTGGAATGTGGATCACAGGAATGTATAGAGAGGATTCTAACTGAAGAAATGCGGATATATCTGAAGCAGAAAAGTGCAGATTAGTCTAGGTAATCTTCGGTGATGTATGTTTGAAGTAAATGCGAGAATAGTGCAGTATATATCTGAAGTAAATGAGAGAACTATGCAATAGCAAGTGTAATAAAAGGAGCCAAAGGAAACACAAGTTCAAATATACAATTGATGCGTATAAGGGATTGTGGCTAGTCCGAAGAAAAGGACAGAGTTACAACAAAGTGCGAAATAAGGTAAGGGTTGTTCAAGTTAAGTTTACAATACATGAGAAAGGGAGATCTATACATTGTGAAGAAGGCATGAGTACGATGCAGGGTTGCATGTAAAGAATAGGTACATAAATATGTATCTCTATCTTGTATGTAAAATTTAGATAAGAAGAAACCAAGGTAAAGGAGAGATTGAAGACTAGAAACCGAGTTCTCTAAGTTTGGTGTTGAACGACGTAGACTGGTGCAGGAAGGTGCAGGAAAGAAGGATCAGTTCAAGGAGTCATTCACGATGTAGTGACAAGGTCTTGAAGGCATATAAATGTTAAGGGTCTGTGTCATTTTCATGGTACTTATCATCTGAAAGTCTATAAGAAGAATTTATTAGGGGATTTCCTATCCAAGAGGGAGAGTTTTTGGCCCTGGCTTGAAGAGCCTAAATTTGTGTCTCTTGTATTTTTATAATTGAATTGATCAAAGACATAACCTAAGGAAGAGAAGACATAAGTAAGAAGAATAAGCTCACAATTAATTATCAAGAAGAGAATTTTAAATTAATCATCGCCCTACCAACTTCTCAACACTAGGTACTATAGATCTAAGGTCTACCACCCTGGTACAATGTACAATCCTTCTTCTGATGATCTTAGCCACATATCCAACACTGCAATGGTGCTCTACCATCACCTCTAGTCTATTTCTTTCCACGTTGTAAACCATGTCCCTTCTGTTAGACTCCTATACCAATAGGTGTCATTTTTCATGATTGACTTATTGAACTATGCAATATGTTCAAACCTTTTTCTTGTGCAAAGGTGTTCCATATTATCAAAAATCAAAAAAACCAAAAAATTTTAAAAAAATGTAAAGAGGGTATACCCTAAAAGAAAAATCAAAGGGTGAAAAAAATAAAAATGGTCAAAAAAGTGAAAGAAATGAACCCCAAACAAAAAAAAAGACCAGGACAGTGTGCAAGTCTAAATGCCACTACTATTTCATTTTTTGTAATAAAGCAATTGTGTGTAGCTTGTCAAACTTTTGCCACAATTTATGAAGAGTCAAATTGTTTAAACATGACTCATTCATTTTTCAATTTCATGTTGTAGAATAGAGAATAAATATCTTTCCAAACAGTTTAATCTTGGCAGATAAGTAGATAGGTGGAGTTAATAAAAGCTGCTCAACTATTAAATCTGAGCCCTTGGATGTAATAAGTGTAGACTTAGATAGGTTTTCCATGTAAAAGAAAAGAAGATTGATAAGGGTTTGCCAATCTAAGTGCACCCTAATAAAAAAGACAAAATGGTAGGATAAAGTAAGTAGGGTAGGTAGATGTTGTTGCAGAATTGCATGTGATGAATGATGGTTCTAAATGTGTTCAATTTTACTTTCATCACAAAGTGCAAAGGCAGATACTACATTGGAAAAAGTTTCACAGCAGAGCAAAGTCAAATTATTAATTTACCCTCTCATTTTCCCTAAAAATTTCACTAATTTCCCTAAGCACTAAGGTATTTGAAGATTAAAGGGGCTCAAGGCATTTCCTTGACTTTTGGAGGGACCGGACCCTCGGCCCAATAATTGAAAAAGACCCAAGTACTTGAAGTTATCCATTATCACATTCATTCACCTTTCAAAATATTTTCCTAAGTAAAATCCCATTTTACTTAGGAAAAGCCTTCAATATTTCATGAAAAGCCCTCAAAATCACTTTTTATTCTAAGTCTAAGTGATGAAAGTATTATAATGCTATTTACTTTTGAATCTTCACTTTCTTGGTTATATTTAAGTATTTTGAGTTGACATTGTCCCTTTGTCATATTAATTATAATTTATATATTAACTCCCTACGAAAATCACCTTTTCCTATGTATATAATTCCTTTTCATATAATATTCCCAAAACCCATGTATTATAACTATTTTAGCCACAAGTATTTATTCCCACTTATTCAAGTCAAAAACCCACAATATACCCCCTTTTGGCTAAAATATAACATTAATTCTATTCCCGCCCCCTATGGTAATAAAATCGCATTGGTTTAATTACCATATATTAAAAATATACGAAAAAGGTTTAAACATATGTATATATGTTTAAAACAGAAAAATAAACCCAAAGTTTAAATAAAACCAAACTTTGAAATAAATCATCCCTGCGCATTTAACATTTCCCGACCATTTTTCCATATGGGATTAATTAATCCTTGAGATTAATTAATAACCAAACCCTCCAATCAAACGCCTCCCGAAATGATTAATTCATATTAAATCATGTCGGTCCCGCCCATTAAATATCCGTAAACTCCATATCTCGTCAACCATTGGATCGATCCGCCCAAGATCAACAGCTCGCATCGATTCCGCTGGCCATCCCCCATCCGAAAGATAACGTGCGAAATAAAATTGGTTTTCGAATAGTGCCATTGCTACGTGTCAAGCGTTGTATCGCTTCGCTGCCCATCCGCCCGAAACTGCCTTCGCTCATAAACGGTGCGGAAAAAACCGCTTACCATTTTTCCCCCCGTGACTCACCTCCTGTACAGAATGACGTCAGTCATTAAAATAATAAAAATTCGCCCCCATTGACTTTGCCAATAAAACAAAACATTCGCGTCGTTTTCATTATTTCGTACGCAGAAAACAAAATACGCCCTCCATGCAGAAATTTCGAATTTCAAATTTGTGAAGTCCGCCAACCTTATCCTGTCGAAGAAGATTGCAGACAAGCCTCTCAGAAGATTATCCGCCTTGACCAGCACCTATCCAAAACGTTGTTTTCTCCAAAAACAGGTATTTACCCTAAAAACGCACTGAACTCTGTAAGAAACTCGGTTTTCCTCTTTCTTTTACTGAAACGGAGTTAAAAAATTGATTGCTAGTTCATTCCTTAATCCTAAAGAACTGTAATTGATTTCCCAACCTGCAACTGTACCTGTTTCTCCGGTCGAAACCTGTAATTTTTCTCAATCTTTCACCATAAGCCGAATTTCCATTTTTGAATCCGCAAGAACCAAAAATGGAAGCTCCTGTGGCTTTAAACGTCGCCCCATTGAACGCCCCTCACAGAGACCTGGATTATTTATCATTAGTCGACAGGGATTTCCAAATCAAAGACCTGAGTTTTAGTGAAATCCCTCTTCGAATTTTTCGTCGCTGCAGAGACAATTATTTGAATGGCTTAGATACGATTGGATTATGGGAATCTAATCTTCCTCGGTACCTTTTTCCCTCCGTTCATTTTTTCCCTGAAATAATCCATTTTTGCCATGCCAATTATGATCCTAACCAGAGAGCAGTCTTATCCCCAAACCAAGACGTCCTTTTCCCAATTACGGCTCAGTCAATCAATGAGATGCTTCATTTTCAACCTGAGCAAGCCCTCACTCCCCTTTCCATGGGAGACCTTCTTGAGAAATCTACAAAACTATCCCATGAAGAACTAAGCCACATCTGTCAGACCTTTATGTTGCCTGATCATCAGCCTAAAGGCCCTCCCCCTTGTGTACATGTTTTTTTCACTGAGGAGGGTAGACTTGTTTTGGATATGGTATCTTTTATAATGGGCTTTAATACCAGTGAATTTGTTGACCATTTAGTTCTAGTATTATTGTCTATTTTTACCCCTGGACAGCCTCCCGTTGTCAGGTATGACTTTGCATCTTACATAGCAAACAATATCCATGATCAATTCATGAGATTAGAAAATGAGAAAGTATTCAAATATTCCTCTGTCATCTATCACCTCATGCTATATTATCAGTCTGAAAATTTCCCTTTCTATACCAAAAAGCTTGATGCCCAGGGGAATCCTAGATCTGTTATCTTTTGGTCAGCCATCACCCATAGTTCTCAGGATTCTCCCTATTCCTATAAAGAGTTTATTGATCTGTTTGTACAACCAGCAACCACTTTGTTAACTGGAATTTCTCCTCCCATAATCAGTAATGAAATCAAGAAAACTCTACAGCTCTCAAAACAATACAAGGTTGGTGATTGGTACTTGTATCAAAATCACACAGAAGTCAGGATATATGGATTTGAATTATGTCCATTCAAATTGCCAAAATATGTCCCCATGAGACTCTTTGCATTAGAATACTTCAGGCAAATGAACAACTCTGATATAATTCATTTTTGTAATGCAAAGAAGAAAGCTCAACTCCGGATCAAAAGTCAATTAGGTCCGTTTATCTGTAACTCTAGGGATGGAGGGGAGGAAGCTGAAAAGATATTACAAGACTGTTTCAGATTACAGAAGAGTTTCTATTGGGCACCTTATGACCCATTCAACTTCATTTGTGATAAAAGAATGAAAAATAAATCAGCACCATACATCCATCAGAGAATTCCAGAGATTGAAAAATATGCTAATACAGATGAATGGATAGAAGGCACATTGATAGAGCATGATATTGAGTAGGTCAATATGAGAAATGTTATGAAATATCTTGAGAAGATGCTTGACCTAGAATTTTTTGTACAGGTACCAAGATCAGAGGTTGGCCCTTCCTCAGTTGGGAATATTCAGCAGGAATTACCAGAAAATTTTTCATTATCATCCAAGGGAAAAGAGAAGGAGTTTGATATACAAGTTAAAGAAACATTCATAATGACAGAGCAACCAGAGACATCTAAAGAACAAGATCAAGTACCAATTCCTCCAGTTCATATCAATGAGACAGAAATGAAAATTTTGCAGACTCCATCAAATGTGGAAAAGGGAAAAAAGAGAGAAGTTGAAGTTGCTACCCCTCTCACTAGATCTTCACAACACCAGGCCAAGAAACAGAAATTGAATACTCCTCTAGAAGTTGAATCATTTCAAGAAATTGCTGACAGTCAAGGACAAGGACAATCAGGCAGTCAGCAAACAGATATAGTCAGTGGGGCATCCACTACCTCTCAAAGGGAAAAGCTACAGAAGCAACAGAGTATGGAAATATCTTCTTTCAAAACACCAGTCAAAGATACAGGAGATATAAAGAAGACATTTATCAACATCAAAGCCAGGAATTATCCACTGAAACTACAAGTATATAATCAATATCTGAAAATGGCTCCAAAGAATCAAGAAAGATTGATGTCAGCTTTTGACATCCAACAGGGCAAAATGTTAATGAGCCATTTCAAACCCAAGGTGCAACAACCCCAAACAGCTGCTGATTATATTAGGATAAACTTTGAAGTCCTGGCAAAGGATATCCATCCTTTAGATCATATTGAGTTGCATAAGCAGACTGGGCAAATGATCTACTCTACTTTGACTGATAAGGCAATGGCAGCTCACAGGTTATAGGATTCTTTGGAGAACACCAGTACACAATTGCAGATTGAAAAGGCTTCTTCTCAAGCCAAAGATAACAAGATAAAAACATTGGAATAAATAATAATTGGTTTGGGACACAATCCAAAGGATGTCAAAGGCATAGAAACATTAATAAAGAAAAAAGATGATGACATTGCTGCTTTGAGAAAGCATTTGAAATTTCCAGCCTCCAGACATCCTCAAACTGAAGAAATAATAAAGAAAAATTCTGAAGAAGAGATGATGGAGTTTCTATTAAAAATGAATGAGCAATTGGTTGAAACAGAAAAAGAGCTAGAGCAAGCATTGAAAGACAAACAATCTGCTCTTCCAACATCTACGACAGAGGCAATTACAGGTACGCAGCCAACAGGTCAGCCAGCAGAGTCATCACAGGTAGACACTTCAAATTTGAGTTCAGAACAATTAGTAAAACAAATGGATGACTTGAAACTTCAAGCAGCTGAACTTCAGCACACAAAGTTACAACTTGTCAATTTAGAACAGAGATATGATCTTTCAAAAATGAGTGTTGCTAACAAGTCAAGAGAAATCAAGAGATTGGAAAAACTGGTTAAAGCATTAGAAAAGGATCTCACATTGGAGAAGCCTTTGAGAGAGATAAATTAAATTCTTTGGGATAATATTATCCAGTCAATAAAATATATCTAGCCTTCAATCCAGATAATGTACGAGCAGAATGATTTAGTCAAAGCAGCTCTGGATGAAGTTGAAAACACATGAGAAGAATTGGGAAATAGGCCAGAGGAATCCAATCAGCTTATACATTTTCTAAACACCCAAACCAGACAGCAGCTTGAAGAAGTGGGTATTCAGGATAGAACTGCAACAATCTTAGAAATAAAAAGAGTTTCTACTAAAAGAAATCTTATGCAAAATTTGGAGCGAAGGTGCTTTGACATGCAGGCAGAAATAATTGCTTTCAGAGAAAGGTTTAATGTCTTATTGAATAAAGGGTTGCCTAGCCCTATGATTCAAGAAGATAAAATAATGGACCTAGAAAATTATGTTAGCAAATTGGACATACATGCTCATAATCTAGCCAATTCCTCAGCCAGTTCATCACAAGCAACATTACCTACAGGAAGGAATCTTCATCACAAATTAGAGAATTTGTTTTATCTGGAACATGAAGTAAGGCATTTGTTTCCTAACCAGCCTAATTTCTTCAGATATACCGAGGTTGATGAAACATTAAGGAAGCTTCAACGGACAAGAATAACAGAAGAGAAATGGTGGGAAGACATGTTGGAACTTTTGTAAAATTTATTCTTATATCAAATTTTGCCTATTTACTACAGTATAAAGGATAAAGGAACAAAAGGAGGTCAAAGAGTATCAGTTCAGTTGAAAGTGTATCAGTGAAGAAAGTCAGTTAGAATAAAATTACTGAAAAGGACAACGAAGAGCTAAAATATAGGTCCAACCTCCAGCACATTCTTGAAAAGAGGGAACAGCACAACATCGGTTGCTTTTTGTCTTATCTATGAGACGATCTGTCTCTATTTTTATTGTAACTTATTGATGATTCATCTAGATTATATCTCGTTTTTTTAAGAGATATTTTGTATGATTCTTTGTATAAATAAACCCTCAAACGAATTATTGAGGGTGGATTCTACTACTTTGCTGTAACATTGACTTTCGGAATAAAGTTCTTTTTGGAGAAATTTCTTTATGGCTTGCTGGATGATGAATTGAAGCTCAAGACTTTTTGCAGGATTCATGTGTCAGACTACAGTTCAATAAGTCATTTCTATCCCGTGTTTTAGGTGTTATATATGTTTACTATATCACTGTGTTTCATTTCTGAATAATTAACAAAAAGGATTAAATCAGAAATTTCTTAAGTGTACTCTGATTTCAATTGTTATTATTCTAAATGTTTTCTTCTAAACTAGTTATAAACAATGAATTCTTAATTGCTCTTGTTTCTCTGGTTTAAGCATTTGATTACTTAGTAAATAATTTTTAATTGCTCTTTATTGGTAATCACTCACTTTCCCTCGTTTAAACATGTTGAAAGATTCTTAATTGCCTTTCATCCATTTAAAAATCCATTCCATTCACTTTAATTTCTAAAATTGTTCTTTGTTTTGGCTATCTTTCCCTGCAAAGCCATCTTTTGTGTAAAAACATAATCCAGTAAAGCCATCTTTTCGACTCCATAGCCCAATGGCCTGAAATACTCAATCTTGCCCTCAATTGGCGGATTCTACCATTCAAATTCAAACAAAACCCCTAGACTTATAACTAGCCTAATATCTTCAAAAACAAAGATAAATTTTAAAGAGAGAGCCCTCTATGGATACAGATTGGCTAGATTCCGTATCTGAAGGTTGGTTTGTGGTTACCTCGAACAACTTTCCTTTTCTAACAACTTCAAGGAAAATCTGAGTGATAACACCTTCTCAACTATATTGAATTTCTTGTAAGGAACCACATTTTCTTTCTCGCCTGCATCCTGAGGTCTTCCCTGCTTTGGTTTCCATCTTCCTTTAGCTTTCTCATTTCCTTTAAATTCATGCTTAGGCTCAACGTTGCACTTTTACTGCTCATAAAAATGACTCCACTTTCGAATGGATTCTTATACCGATCTAGGTTCATCAAATCTCTTAACCTTGGCCTTCTCCTCCTTGAGGTAAGGCACATATCTCAATAGCTCCAGGAACCTGCTAGTATACTCATTATCTGTCATGGAACCCATCTACATCTCATGAAACTACATAGCTTTAGTATCATAGTACCTCTCTGACGGGTACTTCTTCTTAAAGAGCCTCTCAAACTCAACCCAAGTCAATTCATCCTCCCAAATACCTTTAACATTATTTACATCCTCCTACCAGATATCTTCTTTCCCTTTAGAACTGAAAGTGGCTATTTTGGCTTTCATGTTCTCTATATAGCTATGAAATATGAAAATTTTCTTCATCCCAAGCAACCATGCCTTTGTATATTCTGATTTCTCCATGTCTCCATAGAATGTAGGAGGCTTGAATTTATTGAATTCTTCTGGAAAATATTCACCCCTCTTATAAGGATGATGACAGTGACAACTATTATGATGTCTCCTAGAAGAGAAACTAAAATGATTCCCATACATACTAGTCCTCTTGTCAGGTGTGTCTTCCACCTCTAACTGTGTCCCCTCTATCATGTATAAATTATACAACAAGCATGTATATCATGGATTCAATCTGATATAAAAATGTACTAAAGTTAAATATTGAATCACTTCTACAAATATTTTGCGGAATTAAAAACACAATTTCCAATCACATGAAGCAAAGAAGAATCAATCAAGCCACAACGCAGATAATTTCCCGGGGAAAGCTTGCTGCCCAAAACCCCACTATCTTCTATTGTATATTCAGCATGGTGTTATCACAAAATTACACTTGATTGGCTTTTGATCAGGAAACTCTATGTAATTGTTCCAAACCAGCTTGTGACTGAAGCTTAGCCTCTTCAGTCTGAGAGGGCTCTCTCAAAGGGGTTAATGATATTTGATAAAGATGAAACTATATGGCTAACTCTATTTGAAAAATAACTTGATTATGATGTGTGTAGGTTGAAAAGAGTACATTTCTGCAACCATTGGGCTTATGGAGTCAAAAAATCAGTAGTCCAGTGGTAAGGTCTCTTGACATGGAAGTTGAGGCAGGTAAGAGTTTTGAACAAATGAAAATCACACATAGAACATAGGGCAACATAGTCATTTCATCAATATAGGAAGTCAGAGCATAAACATATTAATTCTAAATAATAAGGATGAAATCCACTGCAAGTGGTACACATAAAAATATATATTATAAAATCATTAAAAACTCCATTAGAATCTTAGGTCTGGCAAGAAAAATTCCTCTATATTACTAATTTCAGTCAATTTACATAAAGCTGCAGTATTGCAAAAAAATATCCAACCCTTTACAAATTTGAATATCTGCCCTTTAATATACTTTATTACATGAGAGATGATCTGCCTCTAGGCTAGATTCGTCGAAATTTTCCATGACACCTTTCATAACAGGAAAACATGTGCTTTAATGAGAAAATGACAGCTACACTATAACAGTCTTGTTCCTAATAGGACTCAAACTGCTACTTATTGCATCAACTACCTTATTTCTTAAAACAGCTACACATATCACAGCTAATGTTTCACATGTTCGAATAGGCTTTGATAGAACTCGTCACTACTTGAAATCTTAATTACCCTCCTCAAAATCTAGAAACAACCCCTATTTTTTAGGAAAACAGAGGCCTATCTTCAACGAAGTCTTAAACTAATAATTTGTCTCCCTTTCATGGTCTTCAAGTCATGGATAATTGCTAGCAAGGTCCCTTGACTTGTTTAATATGTCCATCTGTCCAAAAATTCTCATAAACCTGCTCAGAAACCTTCAAAAAAACTTGCTACGAAAGTATGGCAGTTTCGTAGCGTGCTTTAGTAGCGTACAAAAAATGACCTTTGCAATCAAAATTTATGATTCTTTGCTCTTGCATTGTGTTCATCATGACCTGGCACATCCTCACTATCATTTCCTCTTCTTGGAAGTTACCAAAAGTGTTTTTAAAAGCAAAAATAAATATACATGTGGTTTCGTAGCGTTTTCCTGACTTCAAGCCTAGGAAATGCTACGAAACTGTGGAAAACTGTGTAAATTCCATATTTTTGCCTTGTTTCAAAAAGATACCTTTCAGTTGTACAAATTTTATTTTTAACATTCCTTTGACCTTTCAAAACATAAACCAAATCAACCTAACAGTCTTAAGGTGTTTCTTCTTCATTAATGATGAGTTGAGCTATGGGCTCCTCAATTACAGTGATTTTAAGACCCTTCTCCAGTTCCTCAGGGATCAATTCTAGTTGTTCTTAGAAGTCTTTAACTTGGTTCTTCAAATTTTTGTTACTATATTTCAAGTGCAGGTTCACTCTTCTGACATGCTTCACTTCTTTCCTTAATGGCATAGTCCATTTGATTAATTGTTGTGTGTTATCTAGGGTCTTTGATACACTGTCAACCTGCTCTTCCCAAACCTCTTTCATCTTCTCAAATTGAAACTTCTGAACACTATGTTTCCTTGCCTCCTTCTTCATGACTGATATTTCATGATTATCTAACCTCAACGGTTCTTCAAGGACTTCAAACTCTGTTTTATCAATTACTTTCTCCTTTCCTTTCTTTTTCTTGTTGACTAGATCTTCTTCTGCAAGAGATGAAAGGTTAATAATTTTTTGTGGTGGTTGGACAGTGTCAGTAGCTGGATGAACTTATTTTCCAATATTTTTCTAGCATGTCTTTTCATGGACTTCCTAGCCTAAAACATAAAGCCTGCATCCTCACCTTCAAACTCTAACTTCTTTGTTGATTTAGCTTTCTTGAGTTTTTGTCCACCCTCATTTATATCCTCAACCTGGACTATAGGAGTCTCTTCAATATCAATGGCATGTAGTATGTCTTCTAAATTTCTTTTAGCCACTGTTTGGCTCCTTGTAATCCTTTTGATGCCTTGTTTACTCACAATTGTCTCTTGTTTTTAAGGTGAAACAGTGGGTGTATCAAATCTCTGCAACTGCTCTGTTTCTGTCATTACTGGTTCACTTTGCTCTGCCCCTACTAGTTCACTTTTTTCTACCACTAAAGGTGATGGTATACCTCTAGGTTTAGGAGTTATTTTATGGGTAATGGTATCCATTTCAAAACCACTAACAAATAGAAAATAAGACCAGTCTCTGCCTAGTCTTTGTAGCTCATCTAAAACCGGAAATTTTATTAAACCATGATGAAAAAGTGAGGTTTCACTTCCTTCAGATTTAGCTTGAACTTTATCTGCCATTTTTGCTAAGCTTCTATGTAAAGGGTAGATCAAGAGATATCTCACCAAAAAAATGTAGAAGAATCTTGAAGTGGTAAGAATAGACTTTATATCTCCCTTCACAAGTCAAATATTTCTGAATGATAAGCAGTAGCTTTGAGAAATTATCCTTCATGCAGCTCCTTGGAATAGCATTTGTAAGGTCAACCTCACTATTTTCTGGCTTGATAAATTCTTTACATTCTTCCATGTTGAATTTGAACCCTTTGAACCATCTTTCTTGTCCTCTTGGAATCCCTTTTGCTGCTGCAATGGTCTCTGGTGTTATAGTGAGATTCAGCATTCCCACTTTTGTAGCTGTTACATTGAAGCTTAGGGAAAATTCTTTAGAGACCTGTACATGGCATCCTTACAACCTTTGAAAAAATTGTAAACACCATGTTCTTTTGAAAACTTCTATAGTTGTTTGGTCTTCATTTATTAGGTTCATGTATGATGGCTCATATCTAAGACAGTGGTCACCTTTTTTGGTCTTCCTCTTTGCAGCCATGGTGCTTTAATTTCTTATCATCCTCGCTTGATCAGTGATACCTGCAAACCTTTGAAAATACCAGCCACAGCTTGGGCTCAGTGAAATAATTCTCCAGAGCTCAATAAAACGCAAAGAGGGAATGGAGAATGACAAATGACTCAATTTGGAAAGATTGTGAAGTTTGATGACTATTCATAGCATAATTATGACTCGCACATGCTTAAAATGGTGATGATAACTTCAGCCATGATTATTGTACCTTGATCCTAACCCTAACTGACTCTAATAGCATCTACCCTATCCCTTTCAATCATTTACTGACACCTAACAGTTGCTTTGACAAGACAGACAAGAAACCTTACTTTCGTAGCATACCTAGAGTATTTTTGGGCAGTTTCGCTACGAAAGTATTACCAGTTTCGTAGCGAAAAGTGAATTTTATTTGTGTATTTCGCTGCGAAAGTGTGGATTCTTGGCTAAAATGACTCTTTCAGTGCTATAACATTGGGAAAATGAAAATTTTCAGAAAATTATGACTGATGTGACATGAAAGGATTTGAATGAGGGTGGTTTTAGACCTTAGGATAGGCTAAATAAGAAAAATTAAAAATTTTCCTTGACCAAGTAATAAAAAATGAATTTTATGACCCTACCTTTGACACATGAACCTCTAGAACTTTTTCAAATGATGCTTCATTTTTTCTGAGTGATAACACATGGAATCATGAAACAATTACATAAAAATCTTCTCACAAGAGCCCTCTTGTACTCAGTTAATTGTCTCACACTATCACACATAAAACTAACCAATACTTAGCCAATTTACTACCTCCAGATAGCCTGCCTTGCTTGCACAGTCCATGATGAATGAAATCCCTAAAGAATAGGAATTTTGGCCTTCCTGGACTGTGCAAGTATCACAGGCACTCCATGTTGATAATTTGGAGGGCTAGAGATTATTACAAATTCTCTTCTTGATAATTACTTGTTAGCTTGCTTGAGTTACTTATGTCTTTCCATTCTTTAGCTTAGTTAGTGTTTCATCAAGTCAATTATCAAAATGCACGAGACACACAATTAGGCTCCTAGAGCCAGGGCAAAACCTCTCCCTATTGGAGAGGAAAACCCGCAAAGAATTATTCTTATAGATCTTCAAATGACAAGTACCATGACCAATACTCAGACCCTTGACCTAGGAATTTCTTCAAGACCTTGTCAATGCTTCATAGTATGCTTACAACTTTGATCCTTCTCTTCTGTATCAACTAACCTGCATCATCATTAGAGAACTCGGTCTCTCATTAAGTCTTCCTTGATTTACTCTTCAATTGCCTAAACACGTCTTGCTTCATACTCTCTTGAGATATATTGCTTTCTTTCGTGTACTGAAGATTCTATTCTCACACTCTTGCATCACATCAGACTTTAGATACACAATATATATATTACAATATATCATCTGAATTTTTGACCCAATCCGCAGCATCTATACTATGATACGCATTCTTCCACGATATCATAGCAATCCGCAATAGATTTATATCTTTAAACACTTGAACATTGTCTTACATCTTCGTATTTATGCCAGAATTACCACACTGTCAAACCACAAAGTTATCCGCAAATTCTATGTATTATGACCACACTTGCTTGCTTAAATCTGCAATGTATCTCTGTAATTCCTCAGGAATATCCGCAATCTCTCTTCAGAGCTGTCTGCACTTCTTCACAGGTATAAACTGCATTGTCACATGTATTTGTCTGTGCTTATTCATAGATATAACCCGCACTATTGTACAGATAAATTCTGCACTTCTTCATTGATGTAATCTGCACTTCCTTACAGATAGAGTCTGCACTTATTCACTGATATAATTCACATTATCTTACAGTGAGAGCCCGCACTTCTTTCATTACAGATATCACCGAATTATTATTTGAATGTGCCATAGGATATAGGTATATATAGAGACATATATATTGTCTTGAGCCCGATGATACCCATAGCTTTAAGGACAACTCATCCAACAGATTGAAGGCCGACTTGTAGCACATAAAATGTTGACTTCCAGCATTGGTGAGGGTTATTGCACACCATTCTTCAACAAGGTTCATTGACAAGGTCTTGAATATGCATAACTTTAATTATACTTATAAATAGAAGACAAACCCTAAATTAACATCAAGAAGAAATTCATTAACCTAATATAAGATCTCGCTTATGAAACCCATGAAGCAAGTGCAACAAATATACATCTTATTATATTTTTCTTCTTCTTTACATAAAATACATAATTACATAGTCAATATGAAGACCAACCTAGTTACACTTTTCAACACTCCAATGGGTGTTTGGTTGCATGGGTGCAACCCAATAATCCTACAACCAATAGTCAACTTCCCTTTCACCTAGATCTCAACTAGGTCTCCACTGGATCTGACATGCATGCAACTAATAATATTAAATCCTCAGTTGCATGTGAGATCACTAATTGTGAATTAATTAATATTTAATTCACTTGATCTCTCACTAGTGTCTAACAGTTACAATTAGCACAACTGAGTTAAACTTATTACAACCTGCATTAACTAATGCACCATTTCACTTCGAACTCTCTTACAAATAGAATTACTATGCATGCCTCACCAACTACCTCTAACTCGAAATTCATGAGCTAACTAATTTTATCACTCTCGGTTAACTATTAAAATTTATTTTGGGACTATATTACATTTTATTGTCCATCTTAATTAAGGGATAACTAAAATAGACATACACCAAATTTAGCCCTGTGAGCCCGACCCTAGTGTAGGTGCTTAATGCACTAGGCATGGGTGCTGAAATTTTCTTGTTGAATTTCAACACTCCCTCTCAATAATAAATGGATTTTCCTTCACCCCAATCCTGCCTCTATGGTATTCGAATTTTCTCCTGGTGAGTGCCTTCGTCAGAATATCTGCATCTTGATCTTCCGTGGGAATGTACTGAAGCAACATTATTCTCCTCTGCACACAATCTATGAGATGATGGTACCGAATATCTATGTGCTTGGACCTATTATGAAACACAGGATTAATCGAGAGTTTAATGCAACTCTAATTATCACAATGTATCATTGTCGGATCTATCTGAGAGCCAAACAAACCAACCAAGATCTTTCTCATCTAGATAGCCTCACATGCAGCTTGACTTACTGCCATGTTCTCTGCTTCGCTGAACTGAGTGCCACAAATCGTTGTTTCCTGTTGTACCAGGAGACTATTGTCGATCCTATGCTGAAGATCCCTCCTAATGTGCTCTTTCTGTCTAATGGACTGCCTACCCAAACTTCATCCGTGAAGCCTTGAAGCATCACTCCCTCTGTCCGTATGTACCATAGACCATACTCTTATGTGCCCCTTAGGTATCTCAATACATGCTTCCCCGCCTTCCAAAAAATCTTGGTAGGCTTAACCATAGCTTGACTCAGCTGGTTAACTGCGTAGAAAATGTCTGGTCTGGTGTTCACTAGATACATCAGTGAACCAACTAACTACCTGTAGAAAGTAGCATCCACTACCTCTCTAGAAGTAGCATCCTCTTTCCTTCAATTTCCTTAAAGAGGAGTATCCATGGGTTTGCAGCTCTCCATGTGAAACTTACCCAGTATCTCCTTGGTGTACTTGCCTTGAGACAAAAAAAATTCACCATTCCGCTGCCATATTTCCAATCCAAGGAAATAATGAAGGAGTCCCATGTCCTTCATTTCGAATTCCCTTGAAAGATCCTCCTTGCATGAGTGTATTAGCTACTCATCAGCAGTCAAAATTATATCATCAACATAAAAAAACAATACTCAATAGCTTACCCTCAACCAAAATATGGTACAGGTTTGCATCTGCTTCACTTTTGGTGAAGCCCAGTCCAGTGAAATAGTTGTCTATCCGAGTGTACCAAGCACGACGTGCTTGCTTCAGCCCATACAATGTTCTTTTGAGTCGGTACACATGTGACTCGCTGTTGAAGATATCGAAACCTTCAGGTTACTCTATGTACACTTCTTCCTCAATGATCCCATTGAGAAACGCAGTTTTCACATCCATCTGATGAATGCGCCAGCCCATTTGCGCTGAGAGTGTAAGTATTGATCTAATGGAAGAGTACCTTGCAACAGGTGAAAATTTCTCATCATAATCAATCCCCTCGATCTGTGAGAATCCTCGAGCCACAAACCTAGCCTTGTATTTCTCCACACTCCCATCAGCAGCTTAATTTACATTGTAGACCCATCTAGATCCAACCACTGATTTTTCGATCGGTCTTGGGACAATCTCCCATGCACTGTTCTTGACAATGGATTCATACCCCTCCACCATTGCATCAATCCAAGTTGGTTGTTGCACTGCTTCCTGAAAGGAAGATGGTTCAGTCACAATACATTTTCTCATAAGAGCCATGTATCTAGTAAACCTGCCATGAGACTGTCTATGTCTACGCTATGTAGGGGATCCTACATTCTTTGCAGCATCAAGTCTCAATCTATCAGCTTTCATGGTGCGCCTTCTTTTATTTCTGATGGATGCCTCTGCATGAGTGTTTTCCTCCACTCCATGAACCTCCTCATGTGGTTGCTCCACATCTTGAGGCTCATCCTTGGGAACCAACAGTTCCTCCTCTGAATTCAAGTATATCTCCCTCTCAAGGGACAACCACATGGATTTCTCCTCATCAAATTTTATATCCCGTCGCACAAAAATAATTTTGTTGTTTGGAAAATACACTCGATAATTATGGGGTGTTTCAGTGTACCCCACAAAAATCTCGATCTCAGCTGTCGGTTCCAGCTTCTTCCTAGCATATTTGGTCACATGCACATAAATAGATGAGCCGAAAATATTAAAGTATGAAACATTAGGTTTCTTACCAGTGAAAGCCTCTTCAAGTTTACTCATGCCAAGTATCCTATGAGGACAACGGTTCTGCACAAATGACGCAGTGTTGCATGCTTTTGCCCACAGATGCATCGGTAGGCCTTGATCATGCAACATCACTCTTGTTGCACCCACGATCGTTCTGTTCTTTCTTTCCATGACCCCATTCTGCTGTGGGTTATGAGGTGCTATCATTTCTCTTCGAATTCCTTCTTTGCTGCAAAAGTTCTTGAATTCGTTAGAGATATATTCTCCACCATTATCGCTCGTAAGAGCCTTCACTTTCTTCCCCAACGCTTTCTCCACTAGTGCCTTAAACTCAAGAAACTTAGAGAATGTTTGATCTTTCTTCTGCATGAAGAAGATCCATCACTTACGAGAAAATTCATCAAAAAAATATTGCATAGTACTTATGTTTTGTTGTCGAAACAATAGATAATGGTCCACACATGTCTGTGTGAACTCTCTCAAGGATCCCCGAAGCTCGGTTCTCCTTCTCATGAAAGGTGTCCTTTACATATTTTCCCACAGTACATCCCTTGCATGTGTATGATTTCACAAGTGTACCCCTGGGAAGACCAGTAGAAATCTGTTGCATGACTTTCAAGGCTCCATGGTGAAGATGGCCCAATCTTCTGTGCCATAATTCGCCCTCATCCCAGCTCACCACTTTTTCCGCCTTTCCCATCATTTTTGTGTAGCCATCTACCTCCAGCTTATAGATATTCTTAACTCGGATCCCTATCCTCTTGGCTTGTCCTGTTTTTTTGTGTCGCATGAAAGCTTTTCTTTCACTAAAAACAACATCATAGCCTCTATCCTCCAACATTGCAACTAAGACTAAATTTTTCTTCCAACCTAGTACATGTATTACATCTTTTAATTGAAAGGGTTTACCTGACTGCCTCTGGAAGGTAATGGTACCAATCCCGGTAGCATTGTACCGCCCGTCATCACCCATTTCAATATGCATCTAGAGGTCCTTCTCCTCCAAGCTACTGAAAATTTCCTTGTCTCCCTTCATGTGAAGGGAAGCGCCACTATCCAAATACCACACATATCCCAATTCACTTAACACCATGCATGCGATCAATGAGAAGTCAAGCTCAAATTTTGAGGCCAGAGCCTCATCAACTGCAGATCCTAAAACCTTCTTATTCTTCTTCTTTTGTGGACAGTTAGTAGCATAATGCCCATGCTCATGACAGTGAAAACACTTCACCCTGGACATGTCCTGCTTCTTCCCATTTTTGGACTCGGATTTGGAATGGAATTTCTTCCCCTTCCCCTTCTTCGCCTTGGAAACCATGGAAGACAAAGAACAGTATTCTTGATCTTCATTCTTAGATGAAGATCCATCTTTGGTGTTTTGTCTGAACTCCTCCTGTACCAAATCCAACCACAGTCGTTCCCAATCTGGAATCTTTTCCCTTCCATTGACAGAGTCTTGATAATTGTGCCAACACTTGGGAAGACTTAGGTGAGCCAAGCGCACCAAATCATCATCAACGACAGTTATACCAAATCTCCCTAATTCATCCTGACATTGGAAAAACTTTGTTAGATATTTTGGTATGGAGTCACCCTTCTCCATCTTGATCTTCCTGAGTTTATCTTTGAGCGCCAATTTCCTATGGTCATTTTTTCTCTGGAATAGATCCGTCAAAGCCTTCCACATTGCATATGGTGTGGCTTTCCCATGGAGGCTTGAGACAATGTGGTCTCATACTCCCTCCAACAAGATACTCCTTGCCTTTGCCACTTTCTTTTTCCATGCATCAATATTTGCAGCATCTGTCACAACGATTTTAGGAACATCATTGCCAATGAATTCCTTCAAGCCATTGTCTTCAAGGACTGCCTCCATCATGTCCTTCCAAGCGATATATTTTGAGATTCCCTCAAGTGCATACTCCAACCTCAAGTCATTGAAATCCATTTCAATCTTGAATCAACTGTAGCACCAAGAAATTCTTCCTACAAATTCTAATTCTATTCAGTCACAAACTCAGCTCCTCCTTCACAATTGTGATTTCCTGTGCTCTGATACCATATAAATTATACTAAAGTTAAATACTGAATCGCTTCTACAAATATTTTGCAGAATTAAAAACACAATCGCCAATCACATGAAGCAAAGAAGAATCAATCAAGCCACAACACAGATAATTTCTCGAGGAAAGCTTGTTGCTCAAAACCCCACTATATTCTATTGTATATTCAACATGGAATCATGAAACAATTACGTACAACTCTTCTCACCAGATCCCTCCTGTACTCAGCTAATTGTCTCACATTGTCACACATAAAATTGACCAATACTTAGCCAATTTACTGCCTCCAGACAGCCTGTCTTTCTTGCGCAATCCCTGATGAATGCAATCCCTAAAGAATAGGAATTTTGGCCTTCCTTGATTGCACAAGAATCATGGGCACTCCAATGGGTGTTTGGTTGCATGGGTGCAACCCAATAATCCTACAACTGATAGTCAACTTCCCTTTCACCTAGATCTCAACTGGGTCCCCACTAGATCTGACATGCATGCAGCTAATAACAGTAAATCCTTAGTTGCATGTGAGATCAATGATTGTGAATTAATTAATATTTAATTCACTTGATCTCTCACTAGTGTATCTAACATTTATAACTAGCACAACTGAGTTAAACTGATTACAACTTGCATTAATTAATGCACCAGTGCACTTTGAACTCTGTTACAACTAGAATTACTCTGCATGCCTCACCAACTACCTCTAACTCGAAACTCCTGAGCTAACTGAGTTTATCACTCTCAGTTAACTATTACAAGTTATTTTGGGACTATATTACATTTTATTGTCCATCTTAATTAAGGGATAACTAAAATAGACATGCGCCAAATTTAGCCCTATGGGCCCCACCCTAGTGTAGGTGCTTAATGCACTAGGCGTGGGTGCTGAAATTTTCTTGTTGAATTTCAACATCTACAACATGTATCTGGACTGATACCTACTACCATAGGCTCCATTATTATTTTCCTCTTGCTCTTGACTAATCCTCATTCGTCCTTTTTCTGTAACTCTGACAAGCTCTAAAGTATCGTTGCATTTACCTTTATTTTCCTTTCCTGAGCCCTTGCAATTCTTTCCTGAGCCTCAACCAACCTGTCATTATTTTCCTTACAACTTTAGATCTCTTCCCTCAAGCTCCTTAATGTATCTACTACACCAAGAAAATTCTCATCTCCTTGCTTCCCAACTGATCTGTAGGGAGAGTCGCGGGAACTATAGTCTACCATTTTTTCTCGTCATCCTTGATTCTCTTCTTCCTACAAGTATATCATGTCAAATAAACCAAAAAAATACCAAAATAAAATCCATACCTCATTGAAATTCAGGGGAGGATTATCTCATCTGCAAGATCAGTCCAAATTATCATGTACATGTATAAGCATAAACATATCAATATACATCATCATGCATGACCATACCAACGGTATACCCTGATGCCATGCATGACAACCATGACCTTGACAACATCATACTTTTCCAAAAGAGAGTGAAAATCACTCTGATACCACCTATAAAAAACCTCTCCCCTCACATCTACCCACTTTCACTGTCTTACCCAAGGTAAAGATGAGATGAGGGGTTGATATGACAAGACTCGACCTCCTAGGTAACTTAAGGAAATGGAGTCGACAAAGTTACACAACACTTACTAACTTTCCTCGAGTGCCTTAGGACCCTCCAGGAGTAACCCAACCCCTCCATGTATCCATCCCCTTAGCCAACTTAACGTTTCCCTGAGTTAGAGCCTCGTTCACTCCCTTGCAAATCCCTCCGTGCAAATGGAAACCCCCAGTCGCTCCCATAGTCCTGCGTCTATGAGACTATGGACTTTTATGCTCAGTGTTGTGCCAGTGAATGCGAAATTTAAGGCTATTTTCTAGGGCAGGGGATAAGCCTCTACCGAGAAATACATATAACTTTCAAAACTCATAAAATACATGACTACAATTATTATAAAGCAAAACTAAAACCGGGACTAAACCTAACCATCCCCAACCGAGACTGAAATTTTGTCAAACACTTGGTAGATAGGAAACCTACAGGTCATGAATGCAAGTCTGAGCATAAGGGACTGGAAAATCATATGAGACTTAACAAGAAGGATCACCAACCTCTCCCATTATTTGTCTTAACATCAATTAGGTATTGCATCTATTATTCTTTCAGTTATAAGTAAAAACATGAAAAGAGCCATGACTAAAACTAGTCATGTATCCATGTTTATAACCAACATATAAACATATAAATAACCATAAGATAATAGACATTAAAGCCACATAATAACAAGTACATTTATCAATCAAAAGAAAGAGAACTTAGCTTTCATTAAACATAAGCAAGGGTTAACCAGGTTTGGGACTTCCATGTACCACCCGACCATAGAGATGGTTGAACCAAATATTTCTTTCAGCCAGTCACCCTAGTGCCATATTTCAAGCATGAATGTGGGATCTCATGGGATAAACCAATCCAAAACAACAAAGGGAATCCAGAGTTTAAACCACCTCCACCCTCACCATATCGTGATCTCACCTAAATCAGCCCTAAGATCACAACATCAAACCGAGCTTGGAATGCCTCCAGATTCCTTCACCATCGTTGAGGAATTTTTCTTTTCTCCACCCTCATGCTTTATTGTGTATCCCACAATTACCGGTCAAGGGATTCCTAGGCCTTTTGGAATTTACCTGTGACCACCTCTACCCCAGAATATGAAACCTTCCGGTAATTCCAAAGCTCAAAACTGAGAACAATCCCATCACACCATGGCTATCCGGGAATGGCAAGGCATGGCTAAAAACCAATGTCAAAACCCTGCAAAACCATGCCACCAACAACAAAAGAACCAAATACCAACATGCACATACCATGCATGTCAAAACCAACTAGGAAATCATACATGTAATTTGTTACATGTGTTGATCAGTGGTTGTCATTGATGTCAACGCAAGCAGCACCGGGGGATACCCCAATCTTCCATGGGAATTTTTACTTGACAAATTACTCTATTCCGCGTCAAGGATATTTTGGATGGTTTCTACTTGTTGATATTTTTCCGTTGATATATGGCACGCCACATAATTCCTTATGGTTGAGAGATATTCATGTTTGAAGTTAGTAACCCCAGATAGTGAGCTAAAAGCCAATGGGGTTGTGGCATGACACTAATCATTGGTTTTGATCATTGAATAGTCAATAATTAATAATTTTTTAAAGTCCTAAAATCCCTCCAACATTTACTTATTGAAGACCCTCTCAACCTAAGCCTTTATATAAATTGTGACCCTCATATCCTCCTGATGCAAGGATTTCGCTACTTAAAATAGGTAATCATGGCATTATCCCTATAAATTTGTTTCTACAAAGCTTCAGATGCTGAAAAAAACCCATTTGAGCTGAAATCCTGATGAAATGCATGATCGAATTTAAGATATTGGTTCGCTATATTTTCGGATATATGATCTGAGGAAGTTAGGGTTTGTGTAGGCTCCCGAATTTCATGTCAAACAGACATCCTTGGGAAAATCGTCATAACTTTCTCTTTGAGCATTGGATTCCAATTTCGTAAAAAGTGACAGAAAGAGGACAAACTTTATTTTGTTGGATACCTTTTTCAGGACCAAAGGTTGAAACAGTGACATGTGGCACTTCGGACAAGTTCGCTCTATTAAACTAGTTTATAATCAGGTCATCGTAAGAGATTGGGCATAATTATTTCTTGAATAATCCAATATTGATTAGACCTGTAGGGTTGGAAAGAGGACTCAGAGGGCTACCACAAGGCACAAATTTCATACCTTGGAGATCTGAAATTACATAGATACAAAAGATTCAATATTGATATTCTAGAAGGCAAGAAAAAAATATGCATTCAAGGATCACTGCAGTAAGGACCACACATCAGCAGTCAAGGGAAGGAGGACACAATAGGAAAAATCGAACACATACTATAAGGACAATGCAACGCCAAAATACCGTTACTTCAAACAAGCACAACAATACCTCAGCAGCTACTAGTGTTCAAAGAAGCAATGTCAAGTCAAGTATCAGGTCGTTTCAAAAGAGTCATTATTGTAAAAGATTCAATCTGCCTAAAGTTGGAGAGGCATTGTTGGGAGGTATAAGTGTCATTGTTGGATAATGTTATGGTTGGGTTGAAAATCATAATGTGATTGGGTGATTGGTCTAGTTCAAGAAAATCATTGTGAATCATATTGTATCGTGGATCATTGTCCCTGGTACGGGAGTCCACACTTTTGTCTTATTTTTTATCATTATAGGGTGGAATGGAGGTGTTAGGTTGGAGCCTGTGAACACTTCAGCGTGGTAGGTCGGTCTAGGATGTCGGGTCATCCATTCAGTTGTCTAATAAAGAAACTAGGGCATTGGGGCGTCCTTCCAGTGGGAGCTGGAGAAGAATGTTTTTTCTAGAATCCTAAGAAGTTGTACATTTCATTTTATTTGGGGCTGAAGATTAAAGAATTTATTAGAAAAACGCTAGGTGGTTTTTGACCCAGAGGGGATTTTCCACCTAAAATTTGTGTGCCTATTGTGTTCTATTGTTTATTGTTGTTACTGGATAAATGTCAAGAATAATTAAATATTAACTAATGCTCAGAAAATATTTAAAATTGCTAATTGATAAGAAATATTGATTCACACCCCCCCCCCCAGTATTTCCAACGAATGGTTTCAGAGCTTGGTTCCTTCAATAGAAGTCTAACAACTAGAAGGAGATCATGGAGTATACTAAGAATAAAGTGCCTTTGTTCAATGGAAATAACTACGCACTTTGGAGTGGAAGAATGAAGGTTGATTTGTTAGATTAAGGATACAAAGTATGGGAAATCGTTAAAAAAGGATTTTCAGCGACGTAGGATGAACAAGGTAAGAAAAATATGGTATATAATGCAAAGGCTAGTTGCAAAACTGCTAAATAAGTATGGGGCAAGCTTGAGAATATATATGCAGGTGACTCAAATGTGAAAGAAGCAAAGCTTCAAATTTACAGGGAAAAATTTGAGCAACTCAAAATGAAGAAAGATGAAAATATTGATGCATACTTACAGGTTGTTGAGGAAATAACAAATGCATTGAAGGTTTGGGAGAACCTGTAGACACAAAAATTGTTGTCTGGAAGATCCTTAGAACCTTTCCAAAAATATTCAACCCAAAGGTATCTGTCTTGGAATATAGTTCGAATCTAACCAATCTCAGCAAAGATGAATTGCATGGAGTGCTTACCACATATGAAATGAGGATTGAAGAAGAGCAAAACACATCACCTAGAAACAGCATTCTCCGCATCCAAGAAGACTAGTAAGGACAAGCATACTCTGAAAGCGAAAACTTGTAGTTGTAAGGAAGAAGAAAAGGAAGAAGATGAAGAAGAATTTTCAGATAAGGAATTTGCCTACTTCACGCGAAAAATGAGAACAAGTATGGGGAAATTCAAAGGTAAACTTACATTGATATGTTTCGATTGTGGTGAGGTTGGGCATTTTGCAGCC
The DNA here is from genome assembly GCA_034641835.2 of Pinus albicaulis. Taxonomy (NCBI): domain Eukaryota; kingdom Viridiplantae; phylum Streptophyta; class Pinopsida; order Pinales; family Pinaceae; genus Pinus; species Pinus albicaulis. The sequence continues at coordinate 58,563,110 of CM076569.1, read as the reverse complement.
AAGTGTCCTCACAAAAATGAGGTTGTTACGAAAGGAAAGAAAGGTCTGAGAAAGTTCAACAAGCAAGGCAAGAAGAAATGGTTTAAGAAGACTTTCTTCTCCAAAGAAGATAGTAGGTTTTATATACTTAATCTTGGAGCTATTTTATGGTTGATTATGATTTGATGGTGTTAAATGTTGAGTGTATGTGTGGATATAAGGTTGTATAGTGTGATTATGCTTCAGACCTTGAGTAGAGCATAAATACTTCAGTTTATGAGTGTTATTGATGAATAGTGAGCAAGTATTAACAATGTTGCATAATAGATCATAATTGAAGCTACCGGAATAGAGATTGGCTAGAGAGTTTTGTATGTTGCTAGAGTATATGTTGGTGGTCCTCTCACACTTGTTTTTGCAGGAGTTACTGATGCATTTGGCGCATAGCCATAGTGTCTTATGATGATATTTGTATTATGCAACATTTTATTGTTGTGAGGGTTTGATTGTATTCATATTTATTGTGGCCACAGTTTTGCTATATTAGAGAGCATTTTGTTGTGGAGTTTTTATTTGATCTTATGATGATGTCTTGTTGTTGAGAGTATGTATGCAGAGTTGAATTATTGTTGAGCAGAGCATCTTGGATCCAGTTTGAAAATAGATGAAAGGAGGTCTGCATAGTGGTAGAGGAGCAGTGACTTCATGAGAAGTGCAGGGATATCGAAGTTTCAATGAAAGGAACAGTTTCTCATCTAATGGTAGTTGGATAGTCCAATTGGAGTTGGGTGAGGATCATTGATCGTGGTGGCCTTCAGCGGTTGGTAGTTCATAGATCTGTAGTGAACAGAGTATTCTGAGTTGATCAGTAGAATCGAGTCTGCTAGCCAATCTTTGGAATATTGTATCTGAGGCCGAGTCTCCATGTTGATGGGAGTCAACTAAATATGTAAAAGACCAATTGTTTGACTAATAGAAACTTGAGCAACAGCAGCATCAGCAAGGGTGGTTTTTCTCCCACAAGGGTTTCCACTAGAAATCTTGTCTTATGTGTGTGATGTGATTGTCTGCATAGCTTATGGTTTATATTGTTGTTTATGGTTTTTAGTTATTCTTATGTGCTCAAAGTTTTCCAACATACATGAGGAATGGCTAAAGGCTTAATAATTTAACAGGTAAATGGTATATTGAATGACAATAAAAATGCATCACAAGCTACCAACAATTAAGTACAAAATAATGAGGGTTTGTGACTCAACAAGAAGGGAAAGGGGGCTTCAAGGCCTCAAAGAGGCCAAAGATGTATAATATTATTTTATTGTGAACCTAAGTCCTTAAACCTTAGCCTAATTAAAATTTTCTTTATGTATCCCATGTTCTATCAACCTTGGGCTCATGGTATCTCCCATGCATGCAAATACAATATGAATTTTGGCCATGAATGGAAGATTGATGTCCATTCTCTTCGAAGTGTTGCCCTAAGGCCTAAGTTGCTTTATGAATGTTGTAATAAAATATGGAGATGGTTGTTATGAAAATTATAGGGGATCCCATTTCTTGAGTTATCTATGCTTATGAGGAAAGTGAGTTGGTGGATTGGGATTGTAGTTCATCAATGTGGGGTTTAGTTCCCATTAGGTTTCTTGTTCTAATTATGTGGGTAGCTTTGTAGATAACTTTGAGACACGCCCTCCTTAGAAGCATCAACTCAAGAGGGGATAAAAGATAGAATTATAAAAAGATCCATCTAATTATATATAAATTGTGTTGTCTCATAGCAAAATGCAGGTGAGATATTGTGTTTACTTATTTTGAATGTGTTTGTGCCGTGAAGAACTACTTCAATGCAAAGTTGAAATGCAAAAAAAAATTGTTTTGGGATAAATTTATAATTTTATTTTCTATAAGTGGCTCAAATAAAAATCAAATCATTTTAAATACTTAAAATTGAGTTTTTAATTTGTTTTTAAATTGTAAATTTTCCATAAAATCGATATTTAAACAATGTTAAATTCAAATTCTATTGGCAATCCAAATCCATTGGCCATTATAAATGTAGTTCTGTGGGTTTCTTGTATTATATTTCAATTGAGTAAAAATACACATCTATTTCAAATACTTTTTTAGATATCTGATTTTTTTGGAACTATAAATTTTTCAAGAAGAAACAACTTTTAAATAAAGCTAAATCAAAATTTTATTAATATTGATCATGATATATGAAACAAATTCAATTTCTATCTTCATATGGTTATGTAGCAGATTAAATTGATGTAATGATATTTTTTTTAAATTTTAAACATGAATTGTGTATTTGATATTATTAAGTGTTGTTTAAATTTATGTCTTTGTTTAGTTTTGATATTTTAATATTTAATGTCCACGGGGCGTAGAATAGAAGGCAATGGGGTGTATTGTTAAGGCACTCCATGATGTGAAGGTTACTGGTTCGAAACTCCGTGGGAAAAAACCCAACCATGTTAAGGGTTGGTGTGACCCAAGCCATGAGTGATCCCCAAGTGATTTTGACTCCGTGGGAAAAAACCCAACCATGTTAAGGATTAGTGTGGTCCAAGCTAGGTGCGATCCCCAAGTGATTTTGATGACTTAAATGCCCCTGGGTCACAGTTTCTCAAGCAAAAGGTTAAGCATGTAGTCATCTCAATACTTTTTGAAATCTTTATTTTACCAAATTATATCAATGAAGTGAGAGTTACCCACTTTTGGCTATTGGATTCTTCGAGACTAACCTAAAGTGAAGAAGCTTAAAAATCTTTGACATTGTTTCCCAACCAAGAAGGTTTTAAGGAACAACAAAATGTTAAGTTACCACAAACTTCTTTTCTACAAGTCATAGATTCTCTTGTTCTTGTCCTGATAAACTATCATCTATAAGGTATAAAGAATCTAATGGGAAATTGATTATTCAAAACCACAATGTCATTGAAGAGCTTTTGTTGTATGCTTTATGGGTACCTCAACAAATTAATTTGTTGCATATATCCCCCTTATAAGCCCATCTAAACCACAAGAAACTATATTATAGATCAAATTAAGATCTACTCTATCCTTATGTCTTACATATCCATGTCATGGATATAATATCATTTTATTTAGTATTACTAAAACACTAACCCTTACATAACAACCATATTTTGCATTAACACTGATATACTCGCAATCTATACAAATAATTAGAACCATCAAGAACCTATTTATTACCTTCTATTAGTCACCCCAAATAACTATGGTGGTATTTGTCATGAAAAACATGACTAAAACTATAAGTATGTTGCTTAGAAGAGTGCTCATCTTATATTAAAAATGGTTATATGGCATGAATAGTACCAATATCCTCTTCACATATAAATATTACTTATTAACACTAGGTGTGATCTCTTCTTTGAATTGCATGTACATAAACTCCCCCACCTAATTAGACACTTTTTTAGGACACTATTATTGATGCATATTTTGTCTCATCCAAACTTGATATTATTATTATTTAACTACATAGAGATAAGTAAATTTCTAATTAATTTTTTTTTAAAGTGTTTAGATTGACCTAAATACTAATGTTAGCACACTATTATTGATGGATATTTTGTCTTATTCAAAGTCAATATTATTCCTATTAAACTACATAAAGAAAAATAATTTTGGTGTTTGGATTTTACACTTTGACATAGTTAAGTTTAATCATAGTTATACTAGTATTATTATTATAATTTTACTAACTATGCTGTCTTATTCAAAGTTGATATTATTCTTATTTAACTACATAATAATAATAATAATAATAATAAATAGTGTTTAGACTTTACAGTTTGATAAAGCTAAGTTTGATAATAGCTACTGGTAATATTTTTATAATCTACAAATCACATTGCCATTTTTAGACTTTGGGTACTTAATATACACTGCTCAAATAATTAGCCAACGTTTAATTGATTACTATTTTTTATACATTGAATTTATAGCACACAAAAAGTCATACATCAAATGAAAATATGGATTTAAATTTAAATTTTAACATGGAATTTTCACTTAACTGACAATTTGGTACAGATTTTATGTCAATCACTTAATTGACAATTTGGTACAGATTTTATGTCAATTGACCAACATGAGTATGTAAATAAATAAATAAATCTATGGATTTAAATTTAAATTATAACATGGAATCTTCATTTGATTGACAATTTGGTACATATTTTATGTCAATTAACCAACATGAATATGTAAATAAATAAATAAAATTCCATGTTGGTATAGTGGATTTTCCAACTAGTCAATGTTTAATTTATTACTATTTTGTTTATACACTAAAATTCCATGTTGGTATAGTGGATTTTCCAACTAGTCAATGTTTAATTTATTACTATTTTGTTTATACATTGAATGTATAGCACAAAAAAAAAATCATATATCAAATGAATATGGATTTTAATTTTAATTTTAATGTGGAAATCTAGTGATTTAAACTTTGATTTTAACATGGAAATCTCCACTAGATTGACAATTTGGTACAAATTTTGTCAATTAACCAACACTAAAATAAAAAAATATAACCAACACTAGTATGTAATAAAATAAAAAAATTCCATGTTGGTATAGTGGATTTTCCAACATTCAAGTCAAATTTCCAACATTGCTACCTTTACATATAAACAAGTTTAAGAGATTTTTATTTAATATTTAATCAATGTTTTTAATATTGATTTCATGTCGAATTTTGAATCCAAAAAACTGCACTCCTCAATAAAAAAAGACAACATACAGGTGATAGGAAAAGTGGATAGAATACATATCCCTTACAGGAGAGAGGAAATTTGGATAGAATACATAACCCTCAAGAAAAAAGATAAGAAAAATTGATAGAATACATAACCCTCAAGAAAAAAGATAAGAAAATTTGATAGAATACATATCCCTCGACAAAAAAAAAAAGTTCCAAATAGCTCTAAATAATAACATACAAATCAGAAGTAAATCCCACTTCTTAACAAAAGGTCATTTACCAACACAGAAAAAAACACAACTATTTCGAAGAACAATCATGTCAACCATCAATAAGTTGCGAATGGGCTAACAATACCCAAAATTTCGAAGAATAATTATGTTAACCATCTATAAGTTGCAAATGGGCTAACAATACTACAAATTACAAAGGACCATGACCATGCATTCTTAGAATCATTACCATGACCATACATTCTTATAACCATTATCATGGGTGAAGGACCATGACCATGCATTCTTAGAATCACTATCATGGGTGAATTTTGGGTGCATTTTTGGTCTTTAATGGAACACTCAGTTATCCAAAACGACACATTTCTAAATCATGCTTTTGACGCCACAACTGTTTTTCACACTAGGTAAGGAAAATCATTATCATGGGTGAATTTGGTGCATCATTTGAGTAATCAGTTGTCCAAGATGACACATTTCTAAATCAAGCTTTAAAGCCACACCTTTTTTTCACACCAAGTTACAACGAGCATTACAAACATTGCTTTTGCATCTGGGTCAGGAATGGAAATTGAGTGATCCTAGACATTCACATTCACATTCACAATTGGTGCCTCATCAAGAATATTCACTAAGGTGTCTATAAAATAAAAAGAAAAACATCTAAAGAGCATGCACTCCCTGCAAAAAAATGGTCACATAATCTTACTTTCTTTGTTTGGTAATTAAAATAAAACGGAATTGTCTAAATGTTCTACAATTTGGATTTATTTTTGCAAGCTCCGATCAAACGTAATTGTCTAAATGTTCTACAATTTTGATCTATTTTGGTCATACATTAATCTTTCTTTGGTCATGATCTGAAAATAATTTACAAATTTGTATTTCCCAATGGTGAGACTGGTTCTAGTCATGAAAACTCGGAGGAACACATCCGATGTAGCAAGTTGCTATGCTCAGAAAAATTAAATATTTATAATATCTTTTTGAAGCTACAAACTCTTAACGACTTCAACTTCTCTAGTAAGAAATTTACAGATTTCCATTCTTCACGAGGTCTACTCCAGACTGTTCTGCTATTCGGAGGAAAAAATTAAGTACGAGATAAACATATTTCTGAGTGATTAGCATTGACTGTTACTACATAATCTACATATTAACAAAAGATCAAAATAGGCAATTATCACGCCCTTTTGCACTACAAAGATTACCATGCCATCTTGCACTGCAATCATGTCATCTTGCATTCTCCAGCCATTCAGCCAGATGGAGAAGTCTATGGCTGGGAGGCAAGGAATCACTGCGCACTACTTTCCCTGGAACAAATAAAGAATTGATCCTAGTAACGAAGCGAAAAAGTGTGATGGCGAAACCACTTATAATCAGGAAGGGACTGAATAGGACCAATTCCTGAAATAGCAACATCCTGCATAATATACACAAGTAAATCCATTTCAGATCAAACAATGACTGAACCTAATCAGTTCTACTGTGTTGCAAAAAAAGCAAGGTTCTGATCAATACGAATTTTTCAAAATGGAAAATGTTGATAGTCATCTAAGGAAATTTTCCAGTGAATGAAGGCATTCTGCAGTTCAGTGCATATAGCCCTTATTGGCCTTCCAAGAAGGACCTTGCTGATGTCCACGAGTTGAGTAATATCGACAGAACTTTAATACAAATAGTACTCATTTACTGGAATCTTGATTTGTCCCCTCCCTTAGCTTAATTTTTTGATAAAAATTATTCAAATCTAACTAAGAAATCTCATACCTTATCAAATATGAAACGATTTACGACACGCTTGATTGTATCAACATCAACAGCATCTATTCTTGCAAAATACTCTGCAAATGGGATCCTTCGGCCATAAGTGAGCAACTGAAACAGAAAAAAGCATAATCATCAACAATGAATAGCCACCAGGCACAAAGTCCTACCATGCAAATTTCCAAGTGTTTAGGAAGTGAAATCTCATCTAAACTCCCTCTTGGAAAACCGAACTAGGAATATTATAATTTAAGTGAAATACTTGATCAAAACATTTACTATTGACAAATCATCAAAAACTGAAGAATACCTGACGGCCAATATCTTCTGCAACAGGGCTAGTGCCATCAATGTGAAATACCAAACATGATTTCAGCTGTATACAATAGAAACATCCATACACCAATGAGCTTCGGTTTGATTCTCAAATAGCAGCTTACCTCTTAGGACTGCTTATGGATATACAAGGGGTATAGATAATCACTACCCACTATCAATGTCTAGACCTCTTACATACTTCTAACATCGCTGGAACAGAAGTTCATCAAAATCTTAACAAACCAAACACAGAAATTCCACACTAATGATAAGAATGTCACCGATGATCTAATTTGGTGCTCACATGCAATCCAAAGTCACATTCAGTAAAATCCAAATCCACCACTACAGCAAGTGAAGCGAGCCTGCAATCCCCTCTAATTACATCTTAAGAAGTTCTTCTAAACTACGACATATTCCAGGCAATCACCAGAGAGAAAAATTACTCCCCATAACAAGCTTCTTGTATAGCAATTTTTAACTCAATTATGCCATGGAAAGCAACTTCAAGAACTAGGTAAATAACTATTAACTAAAACAATCTTTAGATAAAAGCAGGCTGCTGAGATACTTATAAAAGCGTATATCAACAAACAAACAAAGAAAATAATGGTCACCTGATTGCGAGCTCGAGCAACATCAACTTCTGAAATTTTATATGTCAATCTGCTAAGCTCATGCATTATTGTATATGACAACTTCTCCAAGCAATCTGGCTGAAAACATGAAAGAACAAATTCAGCAACATCGTAGTAATGAAAAATGTGATTAAGAATTTCATGCATTTTCACTCCTAATGAAACCAAACCAAATTCAAAAATTAAAATAGAGATAACAAGCACCAATAATGAGTGAATCTGACAAAAACAAAAAACTAGAATGAAAACAGACCAGTAAAATTGGAAGCCCTCTGATGAAAAATTAAAAATATATGCAATGTTGTTCATGATTTATAAATTTAAATTAGAATCTAGATTTATAAATTTAAATTATAATGCAGAAATGTCAAATGATAATTTACTTTTAACAAGTTTGATGATTTAATATAGTTCAAGTTTTTCTATTTTTGTTGTTTTTTTAACTTGTCATATATTTAAATTTGTATTTTTTTTAATTTTTAATGTTTTATAAAAATTATAGACTTCAACATTATGTCCAGATCATCTGTGAAATATGAAACTTGAACCCTATTCATGACCTCCTAAATAGACTTTAGAAATAGTAAAGAAGAGTCATAGTAGCTTGAAAGGTATTGATCCTAATATAGATCATTATATCTAAAGGAAAGAAAATAGCGGTTATATATGTTAGGGGGAACTCATGTGTTGCAAGCCCTTTCTTTTCTCATACTTTTCGATACAGTACGGGTTAATCCCACTTAGTAATACTAGCCCTCAAGTCGCGATTCTGGGAATCTATAATTTCCCGACGAGGGTAGTGATGTTAGTAGCTGTATCTAGGTTTAGAGAGCATTGGTATAGCTGTATAGAGATATAAGGGGGGGAGGGGATTTATTTTGTCTTCTTGGAATAAAAGAAAAGACCCCTAAATGACCGCTCAGTGATGAAGGAAGTACGAGTGCAAAGACAGCCAGGAGGTTTGCCTAGAAGCAGCCAACCTTGAAAGAGTGCATAACAGCTCACTGATCGGCGTCCCTCTTGTGTCCCCCCGGCATCCCCCGTCCCCCTTCAAGGGAGTCGCGTTTTGTTGCCCAAAAAACGTCCCCCCGAAGTTTCCCTCAGTTTCCCCAAAAAGGGGACGTGGGGGAAACGTTTCTCCAGGAGTTTCCCCATCCCCGGGACGTGGGGGAGCATCGGGGCGCGTCTCCGTGGAACACTGTAAAATTGTAGAAAGCTGAGAGACTCAAAGGCTTGAAGCAAAAGGCAACATGCAAATAAATTACCACGGCCCTCCAGGCACTTTTTAGTATGAGAATGAAGCTACTACATTGAAACATATGTTTCTGTTTTAATAGAATCCCTCTCAAGTTTGCACAAGCATACAGGGTCAAGTATCATTTAAGAGAATGCTGTACCCAAGAACAAGGAATATTGAGGTCATGTATCATTGAAAAATATATTCAATTTAAGATGCTCACATCAAAGTTTATTATAGAAATTAAATTTGATCACCCAGCCGTCTACCCTAAATCTGAGAAACATTGAAAATGTGGATATAATTGAACACAATGTATCGGAAAACCTGGACTTCCTTATAACTTCTAAATTACCACACTAGTTCCATAAGCTTATATGTACTCTGATCAAGTTAATTGTATATAACCTTTTTACTGATTTACCTGTGTCCTCATTATGGTGATTTCCCTAATCACTGGAACAGTGAGACTCTAAGATTGGTGATATCAATTACAGTAATGGTAGTTATACTTAACAATGGACAAGAGTAATGCTATGTTCAATCTCTATCACGTTATCCTAATTAAGAGAGCTTTGATTATGCTTATATACTATAAAATATATATATATATATATATATATATATATATATATATATATATATATATATATATATGATTCATCGATTTATCCTCCATGATGTAAGTGTTACATTACGATAAATACAGTTAGATTATAATGTTTCAATGATATATTTATAATTTTTTAGTAATTCATTATTGTTCTTGGGGTCCCTTGTATTAAAGACCCCAACGTCCCCCCACATTTCCTAAAATTTGGTGGGGAGGTTTTGCATAGGCCGCTCTTGTGTTTCCCCACTCCCCCATCCCCATGTCCCTGAAACTTGGTGGAACACTGCTGCCAACTGCACCGGTCATGCTTCAATATTTGATGCTTCAGGTGGATCATGTCAATATTTGATATCTATCTATCACCACATCAAAAAAATTCTGCCCTCTGAGATGGCCTATCTCAAAAAAAAATCACCAAAAAAAAAAATCATGACAGATGGAGGGGTCACCAAAAAAAATCATGACAGATTGGCATGTTTATTTCCCATTCTATCTTAAAAGTTAAAATATATTCAGAAACCTTTCAAACACCCATGCCAAATATATTACTAAGAACTTGACTATGAACACCAACTCCCACGATAAGGAAAAAGTACATATCACTGGAAGATTCCATGCTTCGGCCAATTGCATCGAGAAATTGGCATGTCATTACTAGTAACACCTATGACATAATGTGAAATGCCAAAAGAAACATCACTTCCAGGATGAAGTATGCTAAGGGAGTACTTGCTATGATCCAATTACTTATGTACAAATAGCTACTGTGGATAAACAGGTCTGACTCTTCATCAACAATATTATTTGAACCACTGAAATGATTGTAATTTGCATATACTTGTAAAAGCATCCATTATTCATCAGTTGTCATTTATATCAAAGTATTTCTTCTCTTCCCTACAAATGGTCTGTCTCAAATGGCTTTCATTATTTGATAATATAAGCTCATTGGTCTAGTTTTCTCACAACCAGTGCTTTTGTGCCCACATTTAGGGAAATTATCTCTTCTCTCAAAATGATACATCCTTCCAGCACTCAATCCGACTGCCCTTTACAATTTCATTGATAGATATCTCGATGATATTACAAAGCTAACGGTCTGCAACTTCCTGCCGATGACATGCAAATTCCATGCTTGCTACCGACCACCAACATAGTATGAGAATGACAACCTGAGACTAGCATCACATAATCCTACATAATCTGTAATTCACAGCCATTGTAGTAATTTGCTCATCATGTGCAGCTGAAGAATTTTTCTAACATGGTAAACATATGCTCCTCCTGCAGTTAACTAACGAAGTATGCTAAGAGAGTATTTGCTATGATCCCAATTACTTATGTACAAATAGCTACTGTGGATAAACAGGTCTGACTCTTCATCAACAATATTATTTAAACCACTGAAATGATTGTAATTTGCATATACTCGTAAAAGCATCCATTATTCATCAGTTGTCATTTATATCAAAGTTTTCTTCTCTTCCCCCCCACAAATGGTCTGTCACAAATGGCTTTCATTATTTGATAACATTAGCTCATGGTCTAGTTTTCTCACAACCAGTGCTTTTGTGCCCAGATTTATGGAAAATATCTCATCTCTCAAAATGATACATTCTTCCTGTAGGTTTTAACCCTGAACAGAAATTATCTACACACGAATCTTATAACAGAAAATAAACAATAGCGAGAGCATAAAACATAAAACAGATAAACACAGAGATTTTACCCTGGATCCCAAATCGGGACGACCAGCTTGATATTTCATTATATTCCTTTTAGTGTTACAACACATATATATACATGTCGAAGCATACATACACCCTAATCCATTAACCTTGGATTAGAACATAACCGTAGTTCCCTTGACCGGATCTACAAAAATACCAAGGGCTGAAAACCATCGTACCCCAAAAACCATGTGCAAAACCATGCACAAAACCATGGGCGCGGACCGCCCACCGAAAATTAAGGACCAAAAAATTTTCCCCGCGCGTCATTAGTCGTGGAAAGAATATAACACATACCCAACATTCTCCCACTTGTTGTTTTCTTTCCACAAGGGGCCACAGGAGAGCTTAGTCATTGGCCCAATTCTTCAACACCCATTGTTTCTCTACACCAAGAGAACTTCTGAGTGCTCACAGACTTCGTCAATGCATCTGCAACATTCTTCAAAGTGTCCACCTTTATCAACAACACCCTTTTAGCCTCAACCATATCTCTAACAAAGTGATATTGAACATCAATGTGCTTTGTCTTTGAATGGTAAGCAGGGTTCTTAGCCAAGAAAATTGCACTTTGGCTATCACAGTCTATCCTTATAGCTTGATGTACCAACCCCATACTTGAACACAATCTCTGCAACCAAACTGCTTCCTTGCTTGCATGAGTGGCTGCTATGTATTCTGCCTCTGTAGTTGAAAGCGCCACTACAGACTGTCTTTTACTCATCCAACTGACTGCACCTCCAAATAGGCTAAATACATACCCACTTGTAGATCTTCTTTGGTCCAGATCTCCAGCCCAGTCTGCATCAACAAAACCATGAATGTCCAACACTCTTTCCAATCCAGGTCTTCCTTGGTAGCATAAGCCATAATCACTAGTGCCACGCAAATATCTGAAAATCTGCTTCACTGCTATTCAATGCTCCTTCCCTGGGTTTGACATAAACTTGATCAATACTCCCACTATATGTGCAATGTTTGGTCTAGTACATACCATTGCATACATCAGGCTACCCACTGCACTTGCATATGGAACATGGGACATGTCCTCCTCTTCTTCTTGTGTCTTGGGACACTGTTCAGCAGACAACTTTACACCTACAAGAATCGGAACATTCACCGGTTTACTATCCTACATATGAACCTCTGCAATATAGTCTCGACATACTTCCTCTAGTTTAACCAGAGCTTCCTCTTTGCCCGATCTCTCTTAATTTCCATGCCCAAAATATAGTTTGCAGCACCCAGATCCTTCATGTCGAATTTGGAGAACATTTGGGTCTTCAAATCTTGGATAATTTCTTTGTCATTTCCAATCAACAAAATATCATCCACATACAAGACCAAATAAATAACACGGTCACCAATTAATTTAAAATAAACACAGTGATCCTCCTTGCTTCTGGTGAAGCCAAGTCCCCGTATATAGGTATCAAATTTCTGATACCACATCCTTGGTGACCGTTTTAACCCATACAGAGACTTCTTCAACCTGCATACCAGTTCTTTCTTACCCTTCACCATAAAGCCTTCAGGTTGCTTCATGTAGATCTCCTCTTCTAGATCCCCGTGAAGAAATGATGTCTTCACATTCATCTGTTCTATCTCAAAATCAAATGCAGCAGCAACAGATAAAAAGTAATCTAATAGAAGTACCTTTGGCAACAGGAGAAAAAATATCACCAAAATCAATTCCCGGCACCTGGGAATAACCTTTTGCTACCAACCGAGCTTTGTATTTCTCTACCTTGCCTTCTACATTCATCTTCTTCTTAAACACCCATTTGCTCCCGATGGGCTTCCTTCCAGCCGGCAACTCCACCAGATCCCATGCCTCATTTTTGTGCAAGGATGCCATTTCATCAACCATGGCCTCCTTCCAGAGTTTTCCATCCTCTGAATCTACTGCCTCCTTGAAAGTTCTGGGATCATAATCAATTATAGTTAAGGCAAAACCTGAACAGAAAGCAGATGGACTATACCTTTCTGGTTGCCTTCTTTCCCGAACTGATCTTCTAATAGCTGGAGTTTGTGGCTCTTCATCTTCTGAGTCTTCTTCTGTTGTAGAGTCTGATTCATCCTCCTTTAGCTCAAACTCTATCTTCTCAGGTTCCTTTGGTAGGACTTCATGTTTAACAACATTTTTCACTTCTCTAAACACCACATCTCAGCTGTACACAACCTTCCTTGTTTCTGGGTTCCAAAGCTTGTAACCCTTTAAACCATCCTTATACCCAATAAAGATGCACCTTTCAGATTTATTATCCAACTTGGTCCTTTTCTCCTTTGGAACATGTACATATGCATCACATCCAAATACCCATAGATGTGAAAGAGAGGGTTTCTTACCAGTCCATACCTCATGTGGAGTCTTATCCTCCAACACTAATGAAGGTGATATGTTAACCAGATAGCATGCAGTCTCCATTGCCTCTGCCCGAAATTCTTGTCCTAACCCGGTACCACTGAGCATGCTTCTCGCCTTTTCCATCAGTGTTCTGTTCATTCTTTCTGCAACTCCGTTTTGCTGAGGTGTGTATGGAGTAGTCTTTTGCCGTGCTATACCACACTTCTTACAAAACTCTTCAAATTCCTTCTTCCAGAACTCCCCACCATTATCTGTCCTCAGCGCCTTTATCTTCTTCTCTGTCTCGTTTTCCACCAGAGCCTTAAATTCTTTAAATCTGTCGAAGGCTTCAGATTTCTTCCTCAAGAAATATATCCATGTATTCCTTGAGAAGTCATCTATGAATGAAACATAGTACACAGACTTTCCCAGTGATGGAACTGACACAGGTCCAAACACATCACTGTGCACAAGTTCTAATATCTTGTTCGCCCTCTTAGCACCAGAAGGAAAACTCACCCGATTATACTTACCATATACAAAATGTTCGCAGAAATCAAAATCTAGAGAGAAATTAGACATACCTTCTACCATACCATTTCTATGCAGATCCGAAGGCCTCTTCTCCAATATGTCCAAGCCTTTGATGCCATAGCATGGTCTTCTCCAGAGAACTAGGCTTTCTTGCTCCACTTTCAGAACCACAATCCACATCCATCAATACGTTGCTACCTTGTAGCTTTCAGGCGTAGTTCCACCAAAACTCCCCGCATTAATACCAGTGCTCCCCGAACCATCTTGCAGGCATCTTTCTTGAACATTGTTTTTACACCTGCATCATCCATCTTGCTTACAGAAATCAGATTTCTGGCCAATGCAGGAATATGCAGAACACTAGGAAGTGTTCTAATCCTTCCACCTTGCAGCTTCAGCTTGACCTTTCCACATCCGATGATTCTGGCCTTCCTATCATCCCCTAGGAATACATCACCACCATCATATTTCTCATACTCGCAGAACCACTCCCTATGGGAAGTGAAGTGAAAGGATGTACCTGAGTCAATCAACCATGACTCATGATCTACATGTGTATTTGAAGAAGAAGCCAAATACACATCCCCACCTTCATCCGAGGTGGTTTCTACCTCTGCAGAAGGAGCATCATCAAATCCCTTTCCTTTCTCAGGAGCTTTAGATCTGCACTCCCTTTTGTAGTGCCCTTCCTTTCCGCATTTCCAGCATACCTTTATAAATTTTCCAAGAGATTTAGATCTCCCTCTAGATTTAGTTATCCCACTTGAAACCTTATTCTTGTTTCTGTTTTGGGACCTTCCTCATACAGATAAAGCATCTCCATTCTGGCCCTCCATATTTCTCCATCTCATTTCCTCCGACAACAAGGCTGAGACAATGTCATCAAAATTCAAGGTAGTTGTATTGCTACCTATTGCAATAACCAGACTGTCCCACGAGTATGGTAGAGAACACAACAAACTGATGCACTTATCTTCATCTGAGATTTTAATATCAACAGATGACAGCTGACTTACCACAGTATTGAGGACGTTTAGATGCTCTGTCACCGAGTCTCCATCCTTCATCCTCAGGTTATACAACTTTTTCCACAAGAACAACTTATTCACCAGAGACTTAGATTGGTACAAAGTCCCAAGTTTTTCCCACAAATTCTTCGTCGTAGCTTCCCCAAATACATTCAACAATACTAAATCTGAGACACACAACCGTATTGTGCTCTTAGCCTTCCGATCCAAATTTCTTCCGCTCATCCGACATTGTCGGTGGTTTAGTACCCGGATCTACCGCGATCCACTGATCTTTATCCACCAGCAGATCCTCCATCTTGAGCTTCCATAACTCAAAACTCTGACCATTAAATTTCTCGATCTCTATCTTTCCGCTGCTCGCCATCTTCTTTCATCGCAAGAATCGATCCCGCAGATCTCCCACTGAACAGGGTCTACCTCAGGCCCAAGCAAAAAACCCTCAGCAGCAAAGGCGTCCCCTTGAAGCTGAAACAACTCTGATACCAAATGTAGGTTTTAACCCTGAACAGAAATTATCTACACACGAATCTTATAACAGAAAATAAAAAATAGCAAGAGCATAAAACATAAAATAGATAAACACAGAGAATTTCCCCTAGATCCCAACCCAGACGGAATGTTTGATATTTCATTATATTCTTTAGTGTTACAACACATATATATACATGCCGAGCAGTGATAAACCCTAATCCATTAACCCTGGATTAGAACATAATCGTAGTTCCCTTGACCGGATCTACAAAAATACCAGGGGCCGAAAACCATCGTACCCCAAAAACCATGTGCAAAACCATGCACAAAACCATGGGCGCGGACCGCCCACCGAAAATTAAGGACCAAAAAAATTTCACTGGGGCACTGCCCCAGACCTCAACAGGAGGGGCTATCTCCCCCCCTCTTACCCCCCTGCGCGTCATTAGTCGTGGAAAGAACATAACACATACCCAACACTTCCAGCACTCAATCCAACTGCCCTTTACAATTTCATTAATATATTTCTCGATGTTATTACTGTCAAACACAGGCATGGTAAACACACACGAATGGGAAAGATGAGCGTGAGATGCAATATTATTCACAATGATACATATTTATCATACATTGGGGGTGACCGTTGGATTTACATTCCAAAATCTCTTGGACTCCCTAAGTCTCTTGAGCTTCCACACTAACCCTAGAAGGATTAGGTGTCTAACATTCCCCCCCTTAATCCGAAGGGGTATGTGTGAGTCCAAGAAGAGAGCTGTAATACAAAAAGGCAGCACTAGGCTGAATGTGCTCTCTGAAATGTTGGCATAAGGTGGTGGTTTAAGGATGACCACCAACACTGGAATGCTTAGTGCAGTTCCCGGAACTCTTCCAAATCTGGCAAGAAGCTGAGATCTTCTACTAGAGGAAGTGCTCCTAATGTTTTGAAGAGGGAGACCTTCAACCTGAAATAAGGGAGGTCTACAACCTACGATGGTTTAAGGATGACCAACTACTCTGGAATGCTTAATGCATTTCCTGGAACTCCTCCAAAACTGGCAAGAAGTTGAAGTCTACTACTAGAGGAAGTGTCCCCAATTCTTTGAAGAGGGAGAAGCTCAACCTCGCATAGATGGTTTAAGGTTGACCATCAACCAAAGGCATGCTCATGGGCATTTGTGTCTCTGGCTACAACTCTGAATCTGGAATGGCAGGTTGTGGCTCAGGCTCGCTTGAATTGTTGTATCTGGCTACAACTCTGAATCTGGAATGGCAGGTTGTGGCTCAGGCTCGCTTGAACTTCTGTGTCCCTAGCTCGTAGATGACCACCATTTTCCCCCCTATCAAATACAAGGTGAGATGATGGCAAAAACTCAACTGCAAGATTGTTCAATACTCTAGAACAAGTCCTGACAATGACTGAAACATCTTCTTGGTTGTTGATGCCCATTGCTAAGAAGCGATCCATCCAAGATGAATCTTTGTTCTTGCAGGAGACTTGTTTTTTAAGCATCTGTGTGAAGAATGAGTGTGCTGACCACAGTACTTGCATGGGTGAAGATCGAAACAGTGATATTTCATATGGCCAACTCGGTCACCATGTTGGCATTTCACAATCTGTTGTGGCTGCTGTGGAAGAGCAGGATCTAGAACAGCCGAAGGTGAACTATCATAAAGAAATCCAGCACTCTGAAACTGGATGGGCTTGGAATAGTTTGGGAGATGAAAGGACACCTCCTTGTCATATCCAAGACCTGTTTTGTGCTTGTTGTTGACAAGTTCTTCCCAAGGTTTAATGATTGGCTTGGGAAGTGGAACCTGAACTTCTGCATCTTTATGTAAAATTGCTCCTAAAATGGGATCAATGGTCTGATCAAAGACAAGTTCAGAATGATGACTACGCTTTTGTAACTCCTCTTATTGTAGCCGAGATTTAAGCTGCAAAAAAAAAAAAAATCTTCTCTTGTGCATTTTGCAGGCAGGTTTCAATGTCAAAAAGCATGTTTTTGCTAATTTCTACTATCTCATCAACAGTGGAATGGATTAAGGTATTCAACGCTTCTAATGCATCATCAAGTCTGGCCATTTTTTTTAAAGCTCAACAAATGATAAACTGATCAGGAAAAATATACCCACTTGTACTTCCAGCACATTAAAAATAAGAGAAGATTTCAGGTCTGTGACAAGCCCACCATACAATGAATGCAGTCACTAGTGCAAACATTGATTTCTAACAAACAAATGGAAATGTGTTGACCTCACAATTTGATTTCCCTCCACAATATAATGTCGAATTTGCAGGCTATATTTCGGCTAACAAGTTGAGATATGGAATTTTATAAATCAAATTCTAAGAATATCTCAACATATGAAGCCTCTACTTTTGTGCATATATGGCCAACGTACATACCATTTATGGTGCTTCAATAAATTTTAATGGAGCCACGACTCACTAATAGATATAACGATACTTCAGTCACTGTGAACCATCACACATATATAAACAAATATGCGGCGCTCGGCACAGGAGCCCCGGAGGTTGTAGGAGATTTCAATTTGCAGGAGAATGCGCAGTCATAAACCGACCATTTCAAAGCACAAATGACCCATTCCACATTAAGATGAAATGACCATTGCACCATTCAATCAACGCATCAAATGACAAAATCTGCAATGCGCCATGCAGCGTATACACTTGCAGAGATTTATATATATATAGTCCACTGCAATCTACTCAAAAAGACGTCTTTTCAAGGAAAATAAAAATTCAACACAGCATGGAATGGAGGGACGATGTCTTTTCAAGGCATATAAAATTTCAACATAGCATGGAATGGAGGGACGACGGGCCAAGCACAGAGCCACGGGAGGTGTGGAGGGTCGACGGGCCAAGGACAGACATTAAAGCCTAACAATTATGATTCAAGTCAGTCAAAGTTCGCAAACAAGACAACGAACCAGTTATTTATAAGCCCGACCAAATTCCTGCGTCCAAATCTGACACTTCTTCCCAAGGATCGGACCATGAAATCAAGATCCATTTCGTCAAAAGAATCCGAAGAAGCGACTCCACCTGGACTCGAAACCAAGATCGTCGAGGGAGGTAACGACGTCAAAACCCCCAATTTCCCTATTTTTAATTCAAAGAAATGGGTGGGTCCAGCATTTCCGAATTCTCTAAGTCTGAGCTCCTTTCCTTTGCCCAGTTTTTCAATTAAAAAATCCGGTGAAGAGATGGTTGAAATCGATATATTTGCAACAAGGGATCTGAGGCGCTTGCTCAGTTTGGACTAAGCAGACTACGTCTACTTTTCCCGGATGTCGAGGTCACTTGGTAGGTCTTCAAGCGTTATCTATGATGCTAAGGTTCTTACCCAATCCCTTGAATAATCCTTTTGTTCCACTCAGTTCCCATATCTATCCGACTTCTTCAAACTACAGAGAATGAAGGCAAGATTTGAGGAAGCGGCGAAATCTTGAAGAGCAATGAGGACAGAGGGCAACCGAAGCAAAGAAAATAGACTTCATGTTGCTGCGCAATGCAAAAATGCAAAACAGGGGCAGGATTTCTGCAGACCAGGGCGTAGTGGATGAGGGTCATGAGGGGGGTAGCGGCGTAGTAAGGGAGCGGAAGTCGAGGCCACAGTGAGAGAGACCTGCAAGTGCGAGGGAGGGAGGACGGGCCAGAGTTGGACGAGCTGTATTAGATATGCATGGTGCCACAACAGTCAACTCCACAATAGCAATATATGACCGATGGGAAAGGTGAAAACACCACTGCATTCGTAAAAGGAGAGTGGTGGCAGAGTATGAGTTCCACGAGCAATACGAGAAGAAACAAGACGAGGAGGAGGTTGAGGATTTAACAAGACTCAACGTTACAATTCAAACTGGTTGCTACACCACGACTCCACTGCACCGGTTCTAGCTCTCTATTATGGCTCTTCCGTTACAACTAGATGTTAAATGCGAAATAGGTGTGGTATGCAGCATTTGCAGGTTTGAATGGCAGAAGGGTGGCAGCCAGAATGACAGGCTTAAAATAGCAGGAGCAAAGCAGAGCGCAGGAATTAATGCTGAGTATGAGAGACTGAACACTTTTCGATATTTTGAGAATGTAGAGAGCACAGAGACCAGGCAAGAAATCGCTGACAAAGGGACAGTTCTGCACAAAGGTAGAGAACTGCCCAGAATCACTGCACATTCAAATTTCAGCAGGGCAGGAAAGAATCTGCTCTGATATTATGTCAAACAAAGGCATGGTAAACACACACGAATAGGAAAGATGAGCGTGAGATGCAATATTATTCACAATGATACATATTTATCATACATTGGGGGTGATCGTTGGATTCACATTCCAAGGTCTCTTGGACTCCCCAAGTCTCTTGAGCTTCCACACTAACCTAGAAGGATTAGGTGTCCAACAATTACAAATCTGTATGTCTGCAACTTCCTGCCGATGACATGGAAATTCCATGCTTGCTACCAACTATCAACATAGTATGAGAATGGTAACCTGAGACAAGCATCACATAATTCTACATAATCCGTGATTCACATCCATTGTAGTAATTTGCTCATCATGTGCAGCAGCTCACTGATTGCAGACATCTTTAGTAGTATGCATGAGCTCATGGGAAACCGAAATACTAAAGAATTTTTATAACATGGTAAACAAATGCTCCTCCTGCAGTGAACTAACACAGTCTGAACTTAAAGACTAATAAAACCTCCAATCTGAATGTCGCTGGAATCTATAAACACAGTTAGAAAACATACAACAGAACACATAAATCACTGTCAAGAACTCCTGTTACTGCTATTCAATTACTGTTGAATAAAAATCTGCTACAGGAAAATTTGCCCTCACTGCTGAATACTAAAATTAGTAATGGTCCCTCACCATTTATTTATTGCTGTGTCCTCAGCTACAGATCATTATGCGGTACAAAATTTAATGCTGTAGAGATTTGTGTGATGCTGCTGTGACAGAAGATGCCCAGATCTGCCATACATGCTCCAACCCAGTAGAAAGCAATCCCAGGTACACTCTCTAACAAATACTAACCTCTCTCAAGTGATCAGGACACTTCCATGGACAACTTCTTTTAAATACTATCCTCTCTCAAGTGATCAGGACACTTCCATGGACAACTTCTTTTAGTTACTCATCTGGAGGTATTCAAAACATATAGCACTCTCCTGCACCAGTTCAAGATTCCAGAACATTTACAGGTGATTTTACTATGGATTGTCGTGGTAATCAAAATCTAGGAGACTCAACAAATTGCTAAAAATATTTTGATGGCAGACTCAGTAGAATGACACCAACCATGACGTTGCAAAAATGGATGAAAATCCTGAAGTCTCATAAAGTGCTCACACATCCTGTGGATGCTATCGTTGATTTGAATGGTCATTTTATGGCAGATTCAAAGGCTCTACATTACAGAATGACTGGCTTTTGTTTTTGCATATAGTTAAATAAAAAATGATTGCCATTGTCATTTCATGGCAGGTTCAAAGGCTCTGCATATATCAATTACCGAGTCACTGGTTTTTGCTTTTGCATATGGCTAAAATTTAACTATATTTTTCTGTCAAACTGTTCAAAGTGACCCTCAGTCTTCCATTAGGTATAAAACCTAACTAAAGATCAAAGTTGAGATGACTCACTGAATGGGAATAATAAATACCATGGTAGCATGGGTTTATATCCCCCATCCCCAATTCCAGACCAGCAACATCTATCCCAAGCCCAAATTCCTCGGAATGGTGCCCTATAGGCATCCTAGGGACACACCCTGCATCCCTCAAAAAAGGCTAGAAGGGATCAACAAATCCTAAGGTGATCCTCATAGTGAAAATTCAAGGAAATATGAATTTTTCTGTGATATTTTGATGGTAAATTAATATAATAATTACTTCTCTTATGTTCAATTAACATGTTTTTGTAAACAATTTTCATAAAATCGGATCTTTTATAGTGACACTTGATGAAATAAAATAATAAAACATTATTTGGCTAATGATATCAATAATTATTAATAATATGTTTTTTAGTTTCAACTTTTAAACTTCACTGTTATATACTCCCTTGTTTCTATTTGATTTAATAACATACGGATATATGTATCCATACAGATACATGTCAATCACCCACCCCATACCCTGATAAATCCAGATTTCAAATATGGCATCCCTGTACCGACACATGCTCTAGTGCCCGCATCCCTGAGTAAAACTTACAATAATAAACTAGCCTCCATGCTAACCTTAATCAGCAAGCAATCAAATTATCAAAATCTACAAGACCACCAAAAGTACATCATTCAAGCATACAATGAAGCTGAAAAGTTTATCTGCTTAATAAAACAGTACAGCGTGAGACAAATTTGGTAAACATCTGGGATATGTTTTGTTGAATGTGATTCATGCATTGTACATTAACCTTTAACTATTTCACCTTTCTAATCTCCCACCACTTTAGCACTCTTATAAGAATAAAATTCAGGATAGAACTTAGAAGTCTTACCTTGGCTATAGCATGTACACCAAAAAGACCTGTATCCTTGTAATTTGTGTTAAAAGCCATTATATGGTCTGCCAGATCATCCGTCGCAACCTTTCGTGCAAGTTCTGACCTATCAACAAAGTATTGAAAAAATATTTTTGTACAAATTTCAGATGTAATAACGCCAAATAATGCAGTTCAGTTGTCCATTGTAATTTGTAATTAGTACTCATAATAATATAGCAAATGTCAAGCTTACCCCATGTTTGCACCAGCCGCAGCACTTTTGTTCCAATTTCCCAACAATGTTTGCAAAACCATCAATGCAATAGAATCCGGATCTGTCCAAGAAGCTCCCTCAAAAGCTACAGCGATATGTGCCAATGGCATATCATCATTTACTGTTCGAACCTGAGTGGCAATCAAATTTAGGGTGCATTAAGCACTCAGAAAAGGATTGACGTTCTATGAAAACTCTGTATCCATTACAAAACCATGCTTTTTGAACAAATAATACAATATTCAATGCTACTTATCTGACCTCAGATCCAGTGAAGACAGCTGGTTCTCTCTCCACCAGATCTGCTGCAGTTATAGGATCAGTAGACAAGTTTGTGAACAATCTTTTCACTTGTTCCACAATTTGTTCATGTTCAACAGCACCAGCTGCAGAGACAACCTGCACAATTGTTAAGTACTTAATTTTTTCACATTTGAATCAACTGTTACCTCTATGTAAATCTGCATTTCTAGAAATCGAAAACTTTTGAATCGTTCATGTTAGGGTTGCCTAAGCAGCTGCTGCAGACCTCCCAAGCGATGGTGGACTTCCACTTGAAACCCAAGCTTTGCCAGCTCAAAAAAAAAATGATACAATCATCTAATAAAACACCCAAATATTTGATGAAGGGAATTAAATCAACTAGCTCTTGATTAGCATTTGCCAAATGACTCATAACTTTCAAATGGAACAGTACATATACTGCAAAGACATAGGTAGACATAGCCAATGTACCAAATCTTGACTCAAGAAGATGGTTTACCATGGCTGTTAACTATTTCTGTGAACAGAACAAAACAAAACTGAGTGCTTGCAAAGAAGCAGAGTATACAGAAAAATATGCATACCATTCTAGGACCAGAGTAATGGGTGGAAATGTACTGGTACAGGTCATTCCTGGATATAGTCCTTATATTTTCTGCTGGCCCCAAAATAGTTCTCCCAAGTGAGCAATGTCGGAATGCTGTTGAGTGCAAATGATCAAAAATCACCTCTTCTGTCTGACTCTCTACCTGTCACATACACCACAAAAAGATCCCACTCATCCAGATACTTGTCTAACACTAAGTTAACATCATTCCTGGTATTATGTACCATTTTGGTTTCAAAGGACAATAACGAATATCAAATGAATGACACAGATTAAAAACACACATAAAGCTTTGCATTACTAATTAAAAAATTTGGGCATTGCATTCCACATAATAAGGGTTTGGAAGGTCCCATTCTACATCAACTCTCCAGCTCATTAGAAACCATTATAGCTAACAATGCTAAATAATAAATCAAGCTGAAAAAAGTCCTTACAATGCATTAGTGTAGCAAAGTATTTTTCTAATGTCCAATCAATTTTCATTAGCCAAGGATATAAAAATGAGAGACTGGTTTAATGCAGAGATCAACAGCATGTTAAACCATTTATCAGGGCTTAATTATTCTTGTGTTCTGCCCCATCCAAATGGCACATCAAAAAAGGGGGATGAAACCAGCTGCAAGTAACAGGTAAATTTAGCAGAATGGTTATCCCTCAGACCTAGCCCTAGCAACAGGAGTTTTCTCAAAGCAACTTCCAAAAGAAGTTACAAGTACAACTAATAGCTGTTTGAAACAAACTAAGGCTGCTGTTGATCTGTAATCCCTCAGCCTATGGCCAAGGTGAATCACCAGCACAGACCTTAATAATCTTGTGGAAATTAAAAATATTTATCCCTGTTTTCTATTTCACTGTGCATTATTTATGATTGTTTAATACTTTCTGTATAATTTAAACAAGCAAAAACAGTGCATAAGAAACCAAACACATACAAAATATAAACCCTTAGGGAAAACCAGCAAAAGATACTCTTTGTTTGGCCTTTACATACTCAGAAATTATTACAAATAGATGATATATACTCTCCGACAGATTTTGTGTACTCTTACTCCTGTGGCTCTGTTTTCAGATTGCAGTTTGGCTCTGAGACAATCTCAGTTCCCTGCAGATAAGCTCATACACCCCTCTTTGTCCCCTGATATACCTCTTTATTACATTCCTATTAATCAATTCAATTTCTCCAGAAACACCAAAAGACCCCAATTATCCATTGCCAAGATCTTTGCATCCATAGCTTCCAATATTCCCCACAGTTATAACTGTCCCCTCTCAAACAGAGAATGATACAATTATTTTCTTTCAGGGCTACTGTCACCCACATGGATGCCACATGGCATTCTTCCATGTTGGCTGCATGGTAAGTGTCACCATTTTGAATGGCCGTGTCATCTATCAGGTAGGATTTAGCTCCTCTTAAGCTTTTCTACACAGGCTGATTCTTGTCCACAATGCAGAGGTTGGAATGTAGAGTGCACATATCTCAAGCTCCATGCACTACCCTCCATGGTATTTGATTCTTATGTACAGTGCAAATCACAGAGGGAGGAAATAACACCAAATGTAAAGATCCAAATGCTTTAAAAAAGATAAAAATGGCAATGAATACAATCTGCTTCGAGGGTCTGGGGCATTGACGCCGGCCAATGCATGACAAGACATTGTTGGAGTGGTCTCTTCCAACTCTAGATCTTGTGCCGGTTCCAATTCTTAATCCTCTTCCTCTTCACAGTACATATAGAATAACTTCTTCTCACCGCATTTATGCCCCTTATTGTACTTGTTGTCACAATTGAAACATAATGCCTTCGCTCTTCTTTCATTAATTTGTTGAGGTGTCCACCTTGTTGGTTGAATGATGTTAGGAGAGGGAGCATGATGTTCTCTATAGTTGTTAGTGACCACTCTTCTATTAGCCATATTTTTACTTTCAACTTTGCTTGCCAGACTGAAAGCATGCTCAAGTGATTTAGGTTCAAAGAGACGCACCTGAAGTTGGATGTTTTCATATATATAAAGTTCCCATAAAGCGGTCTAACAAAATATCCTCTGAAATGTACTTAAGACTCAACTTTTGGAGTTGTTGAATGTGTTCTGTAATTGGACCTCTTTGAGGCAGATTTACCAATTGATAAAAGAATGTATTGCTTTTAATATCCCCATAATGTGCTATCAGTTCCTCCACAAACATGGACCAAGATACAATAGAATCCTTTTTCCTTTCACAAGAAATTGATATCATACAAATTGATCTTGTTCTAAATACAAGGAAGCAATAGCTACCTTCTGTAGAGATGATACTTGGTGTCAATCAAAGCATTGCTCCATCTGGAATATCCATGTCATAGGATCTTTACCATCAAACTTCTCATATCAGTGTTCAGAAAGAAATAGTTTCTTGGTGCCAAGTTGAACCTTTGATGCTACTGGTGTTGGAATGATGAATGAACATGATTCTGTGCTTCAATGTTTGTGCTCTCCAATTGTGATCAAATACACTTTTCCACCATGTGCATCAACCTTCCTTGTACCCTTTGCACATCACCAACTGCATGTACCTTTTGCCTAAGTCTTTTGTGCCGAGTGAGAACCAAAAAGCTCCCCTTTGACTTCCTCCTTCACCTCTGCATGCATATCCATTGTTTGCTTTAGCCGTGTTCCTCAATGCAAAGTGTGAATTACATAGTGCAAAGGTATTACCTACTAACACCAAAATCCTTATAAGACATATGCATAGAAATTTAAAAGGCATGATAATAAGGTTTCTACCAATCTTGTCAACTAGGTTTATCTTGGGTGGGTTGGGAAGAATGATTATTACCCACCCCCATAGGTTCAGTTCTCGCAAGTGACAAGATGAACTTGATTGCAATAGCTTCAAGCCTTCTTGTTGAGTCCTTCCAAGATCAAAACATGCATATTCCTTATATGGAATATAAAAATATTTTCATGGAAGAAAAAAAGGCTTCAGCCATTCTTGCAAACAAGGTTATGGTGAAGGGTTTAAGGCTATTAAAATTGCAACTTTGAGCACTAAACTTGAACATAAAAACCATTAAAACAAGCCATTTCTTTAATGCTAATTCATTTCGCATCAACCAGCATTAGCAATCTTTGAGGAGCCCAAGCCCTTATAGATCTACCACACTCATGGGTGTGAGCAATTTGACCCCATTGTTCTGAATCATCCAACTGCAAGCTAGGGGAAGACCCTTGATTATCATGACCATCCTCCTCCAACAACCAGCATGGTTGTTGTTTAGTGTTTTTTCTACTAAAGCTTAGGCCTTTCGTGGTTATGTTTATCACTTTGGAACTTTGGTGGAGGGTTTTGGATAATCTAGCCCTTATTTTTTGCAATTACTCATGACACTAACTCCTAGGTGGGGAAGTTTGGTTTGTGCCATCCATTCCTTTATGATTTTGATAGTGACAAGCCCCCCCCCCGCCCTTTCCCCGCAAGGCTTGATTCCTCAGAGGCATGAATAAGTGGTTAGTGTAATGTACAAGTTCTAATGATTTTGACTTAAATATCCTAATACCAGCCATATTTTTTTTCTCGCGGCAATTATTTATTCCCAACAATTTATTTAATTAACCAAATAAATTTTGAATAACCAAAAAATAAAATCATTGGTACTTCGCCTTTAAAAATATATGCAACGAAAGAAAATAAATTAGGAGAGATCAATCACACATTGCCATACATAAATATGCATAACAATTCTTCATAATTCATTAATCTGGAAAATCAGGGTTTCAAACCCACACTATTGGAACCCGTAACTCAGCCCCCACAGGATGAATTCAGCCCAAGGAATTCAACCTCCTGGAAATTGGCCTATGAAGGAACTTGCCCAAGAGAATTTTTGCCCAGTAATTTGCCAGTAAATCGACCCTGCGCCTTCTCTTGGAGCTGCTAATGCGCCTTAGAAAATTTAGCCATGGAAAATCAGCTTCTCCAATCAAATCGACCTCCCTCTCTCTTCAGTAACTCGACCCGGAAACCTTGAAAAAATCGGCTTCCTGGATACACCCTCAAATCCTCTTGCACTCTTCCTCCTTTGTGCTTCAGCCTATTGAGCCAGCCGCACTAGTATTGTGTCTCCTCTCTTACAAATTCTGTTATGCAACCAGCTCATAAATACACACATTTTCACTTGTTTTTGGGAGCTTGACATTGAAACTATTGTATCTCTATAATTTCGGCTCTCCAAGGTCTAAAAGTTGGCCCTATGGTAGCACTCTAAGTCTTTTTTCCAATGCCACAAGTTAGACCAAGGTTGGATTCTTCAAATATAAAGTTATGCCAAATCTCCCATGATGACTTGATTATGGACTGGTTGTTAATTTTAGTTATCAATGGTATGTTATATGCTTAGCACAATTACTTCAATGTTCCTTAAGTAGCCCAATAGAGATTTCAATTTAGATTTCCAGTAGCAATCACATTAATCATTAATCACATTGAAAGTAAAAGTAGATAGAACATGAAACAAAATGCAGAATACAAGCCAAGACAAGAGGACACCAAATTTGGTGGATGCCAGGGAAAAACCCTAATGTGGGGAAAACCCTTTGATCAATTCTTCTTTATTATATCAAAAGTTCAACAGAGAGAGAGAGTACAAAAGTCAAATTGACTTGCCCAATTCAAAGTCAAAACAACACTGTCAATTTCTGCAGTCAAACTTCAGCCCTAACTAGAAAGTCAACGTTGGTCAAATCAGCAATAAATCATCCTTAAAACAGCTAGGTCTTCCTCTGTCAAACTCGGCCTAATCAGGAGGCCAAAGTCAGCCCAAGACAACTCAGTCAAAGGAGAGAAAAATTGTTGTAATTTTTTGTGGGTCGTCCTTGAAGTCAACATTGATCAAACTACCCAGATTCCCTTGTTTTGTGTGCCCAGAAATGTGGCCTAAAAAGATTGAACTTTTGACCCAAAAATTGCAATCAAAATTGGTCGATGCACCCCTGGTCAACGTTGGTCAAACCTATAACAGAATTTTGAAAATTTAGCTTGCAATTCATCCTCCTCCTTGCCACATGTGTGAGGGAAAAATAGTTGCCCAATAGTTGTACGACCCAACCAAATGAGAAGAGAGAAGAATGTGTGAGTGATGATGATGCCAAATGAGGTGAGAGGTCACTTGTATTTATACAATTCATTGTGGGTGAACAGACATGTCCATTGGGCTTCTTGAGCCTGCATAATGGTGAGGCCGACCTGAACAATTTGCACATGAGTGCCCCATGAATTCAAAATCTCACTTCCGCTTGTCCAAATGAAACAATCTTTATATCAATTTTGGTCCTCTCAGAAAGAGGAATTTAATGCAATCATCATCTCTACCAAATGAGTTGTTCCAAGGTGGAATTTGGCCCTAGTTGCCAATTTTAACACTCCCTCTCAACTAGGGAAAATTCCACCAGCCAATCCATCTGTCGTCATCCATCATCATGCCATCCTGTCGTCCTGTACCATCTTTGTCATCTCATCTCTGCTCTGTTGAACCATAACGTAATAATGAAGAAGAATTGATAGAGAGTGAGTCACAAGACCTTGCCACTCTCCACTAACAAAAGTCGGACCAGAGATAGAACCTCAATTGATCCCATATCAAGTTGTTGAACACCATGCATCCTAGACAAAGGGAGTACAGCAGTACACAATGCATCCATCGGTAGTGCTATGGTCCCTATCCACTTTTCCCAACTCATTGGCCAGATGAGAGGTACTTCCCATGAGTCCCGGACTACATGGGTAGGATGTATGCTGGGGCATCACTGGGAGAAGGTGAACCACTCATCCTGCTCATATGCCATAGGAGAAGGTGAACCACTCATCCTATGCATACATCAATCGTAGGGGAAGGTGAACCACTCACCCAACATACATGTGTCTGCAATCGTAAGGGAAGGTGAACCACTCACCCTATACACATGTCAACCATAATGGGGTATCACAGGGGAAGGTGAACCACTCACCTTGTACACAGCGCACCAATAGGGGAAGGTGAACCACACACCCTATGGTCGCTCATAGCTCCAAGAAGTACCCCAAGCCCCTAGGAGCTCCCAAAGCTCAGTGTCCAACTCAAGCGAGACCCTCATAGGAGGGTCTTTCCACGACTCCAAGTCTCTCTCGAAAGGCTAAGAATTTGACCTTCCCTAAGGGCTTCGTGAGGATGTCTACGACCTGCTCATCAGTCCTAATGTGTTGGAGTTTTATTGCTCCTCATTGTACAATATCCCGACTAAAGTGGTACCTGATATCAATGTGCTTGGAGCAGTTGTGGAACACAAGATTCTCTGAAAGGCGAATCCCACTCTGGTTGTCGCAGTAGATCACGGTAGTATCCAGCACATGCTCAAATAACTCACTAAAGAGCTTCCTTAACCAAACAGCTTCATAACAGGCCATACTAGCAACAATGTATTCGACCTTGACGGTGCATAAAGCAACTGATTTTTTCTTCCTGCTCATCCAAGATTTGAAGTAGACCCCAATGAGAAGCAACTTCCAAACGTGCTTTTACGATCGACCACATTGCCAGCCTAATCAACATCAGAATATCCATGAAGCCTCAAATTCCCGGCAGAGTATCTTAGACCATAGTTGATTGTGCCACAGACATATCTCAAGAGATTCTTAGCAACAATCCAATGTATGTGATGAGGCTCTCACAGCGAAGCATATGTCCGAACGAGAGTTTACCAAGAACATCAAGGTCCCCACAAATTGTCGATACTCAGTAGGATTTGCCAATGCAAGCCCAGCAGCACTTCCACATAACTTCTTGAAGTTGTGTTCCATCGAAGTAGACACGAACTTGCAATCCACCATCCCACATCTCTCAAGCAGCTTCACAATATATTTTCCTTGAGAAAGGAAAATCTCATCTAGCTTTTGCCAAACCTCCATGCCTAGGAAGTAGTGCATCAAACCTAGGTCCTTCATCTCGAACTCGGAAGCCAACTCCCTCTTGCACTGATAAATGAGAGGGTATCTCGCATTGATAAATGAAAGGGCCTGCACCTGTCAAAAAGACATCATCTACATAAAGGACCAGAATGAGAGGCATGTCCTTTTCAACCTTGAAATATAGGTTAGGATCAACTTCGCTTCTTGTAAATCCCAGCTTCACAAGATAGTTATCAATCCTCTCATACCAAGCCCTAGGGTCTTGCTTCAACCCATGCAGGGCTTTCTTCAACCTGCATACGTGTGCCCTTCGATCCAGTATTTCGAACCCCTCTACGTGTGCCTCTCAAGGATGGAACCACATCCCAGACATCATTCTTCATGATTGATTCGTACTCCTCATTCATCGCATACTTTCGTACTTGGTGTTTCACGACTTCTTCAAACGTACATGGCTCATATTGAACAATAGTACTCATAGTAGCTAAGTACCCTTAATACTTGTTCAGCTTCTTACTTTCACGAAATGTCCCTCTTCGAGCAATATGACTTTCAGCATCTTCGAGAGTGTCTTTGAGCCATGAAGGTCTTTTCCTTGAGGTAAAGGGATCACCAAGAGGTGGATCAATGGGATCCATCGGGCCTTCAACATCAGGCATTGATTTATCTATCGGAGGTTCATCCTACTTTCCTATAACATCATCATTGTCCTTCCTTGGGATAGGGAGATCTTTGGCTTTCTCAAGGGTAAAATCTTCATCAAAAGTGACACCATGGCTTATTTCCACTTCTCTTTGACCAAGCACATAGATTCTATATGCCTTCGAATTTTCACTGTAGCCCACAAATGTTCCTTTCTTCCCAGATGCTTCTAACTTGTTTCTTTTCTCTTTAAGCACATGAAAATGGACATCCAAATATTCTAAAATGAGAAACATCAGGTTTCTTACCAGTGAAAACTTCTTCGAGTGTCTTGAAATCCAATGCTTGATGTGGGCTCCTATTTTAAACATATAGGGCAATGTTGGTAGCTTCTCCCCATAAGAACTTCAGTAACCTTTGATCGTGAAGAATGGCATGGGTGGCTTCTATGATTGTTCGATTCTTCCTTTCGGCAACTCCATTTTACTCACGAGTGTATGGAGTGGTGGTCTCCCTCTTAATGCCAGCCTCTCTACTATAGTCATTGAATTCATTTGATTCATATTCAATTCCATTGTCGGTCCTTAATATGTTGATCTTCTTCCCTGTTCAATTTCAACCAACGCTTTGAAAGAACGAAACCATTTGTCCTTTTTCTTCAAGAAATAGATCCATGTTTTGTGAAAGAAGTCATCCACAAAAATTGCATGATATAAGTATCCCCCCAATGATGTTATGGGCAACATACCAGATAGATCAGAATAGACCAATTAAAGAATGTCGGTAGTTTGACTTTCGCTTGAAGGAAATGGTCCCCTTGTAAGTTTTCCAGTTGCACAACCCTAACAAACACCTTCATGATCTATGTTGAATTCAGAGATACCTGTGACCATTTTCCTTACCCCAGGTAAGGCTTTGTAATGAAGGTGAGCAAATCTTCGGTGCCATAATTCAGATTGAAGAGAAGTATCGCAAGTCATATCTCCCAAAGGACTTCCTCCAACCTGATAGAGACCTTCAACCCTAAATCCAAGTGTAAATGCATCTTTCGAGTCCTTTGCCAAATACGTACCTTTCCATCAATGAATGCTACCTTGAAGCCTTTATCTTCCATCACAGAAATAGACACCAGGTTCTTCAAATCGGGTACATACAATACTTCTTGTAGATGAAGGGTTTGACCTTGATTTAAGTGACGAGTGACGGTCCCTATCCTTTTCACGGGGTAGGTGGTGTTATCACTCCAATAACTCAAAAGTTGTGAGATTTTGAGTTTAGTTTTAAAGAATATCAGATGTAACCACAAACCTACTTTTAAGCCTTAGGATCTAGCCTTCCTAATGCTCAGAGAGGGCTCTCTCTGTATGATTTAACTTTGTTGATTATATTTGATTTTAGGCTACTTATATAAGGCAAATTGGTTTTGGGTTTTGAATTTGATTTGGTGGTGAAATCTGTAATATTCGTAAATTAGCATGCAACTAATAGGAATATTAATTTTACTTTTAAAAATCTGTTTAGATGAATAAATGTGCAAAGGAGGCTAATCAAACTCCTAATGAAGAATAAATCAATGCCAAATATGAAAAAGAATAAATCTTGGCTATGTAAATAAGTACCCTTAGGTGTGAAAGGGGCTAATCATCTTGATTGGGTCAACTTTGACCAAATCTACAGCGCTGTATTGGAGGAGTGCTCATCAATAAGGCACAACGTAATTCTAGTTGAAGGTCTCTTGTGTGAAAAGGATGAGTCCATTGAAGGTGGTTTAGGGTTTTGCACACTCTCATCCTATAAAAGGAAGGGGAAGGCGGCATGAGGAGGTTGTTCATCATATAATCTTTTGATATATTGTCTGTTTAGACCATATAGCTTTCTTTGGTTGTTTAGCCTAGATTGCAAATGTTGTTTAGCATTGGAATTTCCTATTTAGGAGTTCCTCCTCTTCTCATTGAGTAGCTCTTGGGAAAGTTTGTATTGCAAGGTCCATTATCTGGCTTGAAGGCCAAGCTTCTCCTTTCAATTACAACTCAGATCCTGTTACGGATTTGGTTGTCTTTGCAAGCTGCAGCAAGTGGAGATTAGATCTCTTCAGATCTAAGACATTTCAGTACTCTTTTTCAGTGGAGGAGTCCTCTGCTCTATTGGAGGAAGTGTATTGGAGTGCATGAGCTTCAATTCTTGCTCTTGGCATGTGGCCATCATCTATTTATACCCTACAGCGTAGTTTCTATCCCAGTACTGTGTTATTCTTGTAGGTGGTGTTAGGGGAGTTTGGGTGCACCATTTGGAGAGCTAGTTTCTAAGTGTTGGGGATTTTCCCTTCACTTTGAGATCCATTGGAGGAGATCTACACATTGTACTTTTCAGATCTGATCTGCATATTCTGAATACTTCAGAATTTCTGAATCATCCTGTAGATCTGCATTCTTAGATCTCAGATCTACTGCTTATGCTTGGTGTAAACCCCAAAATTCCAAGGGGATCTGAAAAAGGAGCCTTTCTAGTGCATGGATCTAATATGGATCTGACTTTTTATGCACAGATCTGCTCTAGATCTAACATGTAATCCACAGTGGTTTGCAGCCTAATAAAATAACGTTGTTAAGGCAGTTTCAGTCACTCATGTGGTTGCAGCACCTCTTTTGAGGGCATTTCTTCTGTATAAGTCCTGTATTTTCAGCTATGTATCTCATGGACTTCATTATACATCTATTTTGTTGCTGTAAATACTTTTGAAGGATATTTTATTGGCCTCCTGCTCTTGCTCTACTGAAACTGCGTTATTTTCTGAGCAGTATTGCTGCAGTCCCTTGTTGGGCAATTTTCAAGCCTTACTAGGTGTGGGAGATCTGTTTAACCCACCTAGAAAGATTTGTTTCTGATCTCCTCTTGGATTTGGGTCTTAGATTACCAGATCTAAGGGATCCAATGGTTGATTTCATATTCTATAGCAGCCATTCCTGGAAAATGCGTTTTCCAGTCATGCCTTGCTAGCAGTTCTCATTTTGGGATATTACAAAATCACTTAGATGGATAGCTATAGATCTGTATCCCGTTGGGCAAATGGTCAGATCATGATCAAGGTCTAAAGGTAAATGTTTACAGGGCAAGATAGCAGAGTCACTTCAGATCTTCAAGGCTAACAACGAAATGGTTTTGATCGGGATAAAAGATCAATTAAGGGTTCTTAAATCCGAATTAGGAGTGAAAAGGTAGAAGTCAATAAAAATCAGAAGGAATTAAGGGTTCCCTAATCTGGATATCAGGAGAAAACATATAAATGATAATCAGTCAAAACAATGTGCTTTTAACATATTCTAAAATATAATTCCTGATTTATCATTTAGATTTAGAACACATTTAAGAATAGATGGAAAACATAAGAAAATTGACAAGATAACAAGTGAAATACTTCACTGCAGTGGCCCAACACATGAATCATGTAATATGATGCTTTATTTCCTGTGATTCAATCTGCTGACTTGAAATTGATACAAAAAACCCTTAGGTTCATAATAGAATAACTACCAAAATGTTCAGCAATTTATCCACACTCAATACTTCAAATGATGAAGTATTTATACAAAAACTTGTACAAAATATCCTAGAATAAACTTAGGATATTTTTATGGAAAAGAAATATCTTCATGCAAGAAGATAGTGTCAGCTTCCTAACCAATGCTAGTTGTCCCTTTTTTATTGAAATAAAATGGCTTGCTGTCTTGATTTTATCACTGCTTTCTCTCTTTAGTTTGTTCAACGAATACTGTAGCTGGACAACGAGGTGTCCTTCACACTGGCAGATTCATCTTTACTCTGATTTTGTCTTCAACCTTTCATCTAATACACTTTCATCCTGATACTCTTTTACTGCAAAAAACTGTCAATGCTGGTGTAAAAAACAGCAAACTTTGTTTTTTCTTTCACTGGTATGTGCTCACTGTAATCTGATCTTACAGTAGATCAGTCAACTTCTCCCAGAACTCAGCTTCTAACAATTTTATCTTCATAAGCCTTCTGAAGTTTTCATCAACTTCTGTGTATTTTGAAAATGTTGGTTTGTTCACAAATAGGTGTTTTACTTCATGCTGTAAGTAAAACAAATTTTCAAAATTCTTATATAGTACCTTCCCTGTTGGGATTCCCTGCAACGCTGATTTATTCACCTATTCTTTGGCACAATCTCTTATATTTTTTCATAATCCTCTTGTTTCATTA
The DNA here is from genome assembly GCA_034641835.2 of Pinus albicaulis. NCBI lineage: Eukaryota > Viridiplantae > Streptophyta > Pinopsida > Pinales > Pinaceae > Pinus > Pinus albicaulis. The sequence continues at coordinate 58,528,015 of CM076569.1, read as the reverse complement.
ATCTGTCATTAATCACTAGAGGATTAGGAAGGCCTTTTGCCTTAGAACATCAAATTTAATCATGAATCTTGTGATTGCAATTTCCATGTTCTAGCACTTTTCCTCTAATTGTGTCATCGAATTCTTCTTGGATATTACCTTCCTAAATTCTAGGATGGTTTCACATCTGTCTGTAATTCCAATTTCTTCCAGCTTTTGTTTATTTTTGGAATTGAAGAACTTGATAATTTCTAAGGCTTCTTCAGGTTTTTTACCTAGCTCTTCTTTTGTCTTCTGTATTGCTTCTTTTGTTGATTTCAATAAATCTTTCTGCTCATAGATTACCTTGTATGGATGGCCAAATAGCATTGTTGCTTAACATGTGCCATAGGTTCCTTCAAAGTTAATTCTTTTTCCAACTTCTTCAGTTGTTCATTCAACCTATTGGCTTTTTGTTCTTCATTCTTGGCATTTATTTGTGCAAGTTTCTTAGCATTTTCGAGATTTTTGATCTGTTCTTTTAACCTATTTATCTCATTTCTCTGGATAGACATGTCTTGCATTGCCTTTACTAATTTACTTGCCTCGTTTGATTGTTGTGATGATGTTGTTGAAGATTCAGTGGCTGAAGTTGTAGATGAAGTGGAACTACTATGGCCATTGGAACATTAGGAGCCAATGTTTCAGCGAAAGTGGATGGCACTACTATTGTAACTATAGGAATCACAGTGGCAAGAACTTCCTGCGTTTTGTTGGCTTCTTTCTCTTGGACCAATTTGTCCATTTCAATTTCCATTTCTTTAATCTGGGCTATTAACTGTAAAATGAGACTCATCATCTCATCTTTCTAATTGGAATCTTGTAAAAACTCTCTAGCTTGAGGATGCTCAGTAGGGGGCAGCTTCAATTGTTTTTTAAGTGCAGCAAGATCAGCATTCTTCTTTTTATTAATTCCTCTGCAGCTTTTATATTCTGAGGATCATATCCTACTTCAATCACTAGCTCTTATAAGGATTTGATTCTGGTATCTTTTGCATATGAAGATGCCTTCTCCAATTTGAGCTGATCTCTTACATTTATCAAAGTGTTTTGAAGTTTCTGTGCACTCATGGCCTTGGCGGGTCATGGTGGAGTAAATCATCTCTCCTGCCTGCTTATTAAATTATATTTGATCCAAAGGATGAATATCCTGCACTGGAACTTCAAAGTTAATCTTTTTATAATCAGAGGATGATTTAGGAGCTGGAATTGTGGGCTAAAGCACTGTCATCAGCATCTTTTTGTTCTTGTAGTCAAAGGCTGAAAGCAGTCTGTTCTAAATGCTAAGAGTTTGCTTTAAATACTGAGAATATATTTCATTTTTTATTTCTTCATTTTTGGCCTTAATTTCCTTGTATCTTTCCTTTGTACCCATGTCCTTTTCAGTTGTTTTCTTCGATGAAGACACTTCTATACTGTGTTGTTTCTGAATTAACTATGTATTAGAAGTGGTGGGCAGAGGTTCCTCTTTAATTACTGTAGGAGGTACTGTGTCTTTTGCTGCAATCTCTGTGTCAATGATCTCTACTGTCTCCTTTTCTTCACTGGCAAGATTGATCTTTGGCTTTTTGTTGTACCTTAGTTTGAATTTTGTCTCTGTAGTAGGCTCAGCTGTGTAAGACCCTTCTTCCCTGTTTCTTTTCATATTTTTGTCTTCTTGAGCTGGAGCTTGCAAAATTTGACAAGTATCACTTTGCTTCTCAGCCTCTACCAATGTATTCTCTAACCATTCATATTGGTTTGAGAATTTCTCAATATCAGGCTTCTTTTCATGTATGTATGGAGTCAATTTGCACTTAACTCTCATTTTGCTAATAATACCAAGGGGATCATAATACCAAAGAAAACTAGGACTGAATTTGAACACTTGCAACTGTTTTTTTGCCTCTGAACCTACTTCTCTATTATTACAAATGAACAGACCAACCTAGTTCTTTAACTTGAATTGTGTTTTCTTCTTTGCAATTAAGAAATTTACAACATCTGAATTTAAAATCTGCCTTATATACTCCAGAGCAAATAACCTCATAGGGAGGTATTTTGGCAATTTATAAGGAATAAGGCTTGACCCATAGACTCTGATTTCAGTGTGATTTTGTTATAAGTACCATCACTTGTCCTGTTGTGTTTAGACAATTGCAAAACATTCTTGATTTCATTGCTAATTCTAGGCTACACATTGTTGTTTAGCAAATTGACCAAGGGATAGATGAAAGAATCTGTGAACTCTGAATAAGTAAACTCATTTGATTCCTTCCTTATTAAGGAAGTCCAGAATATGACAAGTTGTGGATTTCCTTCCACATCAAGCTTCTGAAGACTTATAGGAAACTTTTCAGACTAAAAATATAAGAACATGTGGAATAGGAATGAAGAATCCCTAAAAACACCTTCAAATGGAAATTTGACTAATTGCTCATGGATACTGTTAGCAATATATTGGGCAAAGTTAAAGATGACAGCAGGAGGTTGACCGGGTACAAAAATGGATAAGAAACCAAAAACTGCAACATCAGCGTGTTCATCTGTGAAATAGCCAAGGATAAAAGATAACATGGAAATAATATGTTTAGTCCTTTCTGAGAATTTAGCAGAGGAGTATGGAATTTAGCAGAGGAGTATGGAGGATTGAGCTTAGGAATTTCCACATAAGAAGGCATGAAGGTTTGAAAAATCTGGAATCTCCTGGGAAAATCCAAATCCAAGTAGAACTTAGTGAGAGCTTCAATTCACAAAGGAACTTCAATAGGCACAGGTTGTAACTGAAGCATCTAGTTGATAGACTCGGCTGTAATGGTAAACAAAACTTCCTTTCCAAGGTTTACAATGGCTCTTTGATCAGGAGAATAGCATGATTGGCATATAGTCCGATTGCTTCTGGGCATTGGTGAGTATGAGGAACAACATATTTAGGCAAGTTTGATTCCCAAATAAACACTTCATCAGCCTAATCTAAGGATTTCTCTTGGCTCCAGCAGTGAAGCTCAAGAAGGTTGAACTCTATCACAGTATCAGTAATTTTAAAGTCTACATCTGCCAGGGGAATATGCTCTACATCTACAACAGGGGGTTGTAGAGGGTTGATCACAAGAGTGTTTTTTGAAGCCATAGATTTGTTTGATTTATCAATTTCAACACTTCTGACCTTTAAAACAATGATTTAGGCCTATAAAACACTTCTATAAGTTTAAACAGTTTGCAAAAGGATTTTAGATATGACAGGGGTTCTATCTTTGTCTGCAAAGGGGTAATTCTGATCAATTAAAGTTAAACTGTAACTTCTTTATCAAAAGAGTAACTTCATGACCGTATAGCCTCAGCAAATGATATCTAGGTTTTATAGTGGATTTTCTGTAATAAAAACAATCTTAAGACATCAATTTTATGGAAAAAGGATGTTTAAGTACTGTAGAAAAGGGTTTTGAAGGTCTTAGAGGGCTTTCTCAGGTCTGCGGATGGCTAAATTTAATCAAAGTTTGTTTTAAAACAAGTCAAGGCTTCAGAATCTGTGAGTAAATGCTCAGGGTTTACAAAATCAATGAATTTATGAAGCAATAGGGGTTTCTTTTAGGTATACAAGCTCCTAACTGATTCAATTAACTGTAAAACTCTTTTAGATTTGATGAATGAGCCTTTTTCCTCTGAAGAATCCCTGGGAAATTTGAAATTTCGCTATGTAGAAGGGTTTCTGGGGTTGGAAAGCTTTTAGAAGCTTTTGCTGGTCTTTATAGCCACTCAGATGGTTTATGCACTGATTGTAGTAGTTGAATTTGGTGAATTATGTTTGTTTTTGGGCTAAAACAGAGTCGACAGCGGTCTAAGTTGGTCTGGAATGCTCTTATGCATGGAAAACGGTAACAGAAAGGTATGAATGAATGCATTTGGGCGTTTTTATAAACAATTTCAATGAACAGTGAACGCATTAAACGCAGGGTCAATTCAAATAGGAGGGTGGTTTAGGCGCGGGGGAGGAAAAACCGTCAGGCAATTTTTGCAACGTTCAAAGGTGGTAAGCAGGATTGGAACGATCGATGCAATCCAATGGAATTAAGACACATGGAGGTGAGAGAAAACCCGAAAACTGTGTTTATCGCAAGCTTTGGGTTTGTTTAATCATCGCGCTAACAAATGTGTGATATGGGATCTCCACTGTTGGATCTAGGAGATGAAGAGCGAACGGTGCGGATCGTGCGATAAAGCTGCGGTGTGAAATGGCATGGGGCCCGATTTTTAATACAGCGAGAAGTGGAATATGTATTTAAACATAAAGTTTAATACATAGTTTGGATAGGCAGATATTAATGTTTTAACCAAATGAAATGTATATAAGTGTAACATTAACATTGGCGGGGGTTATTATATAGTGGGAATAGTTTTAACCCATGGGATGAGCAGAAGTAATATATCACGTGGGAAAATAGAACATAGGTTAAAACTAAAATATGGGTGGGAAATAATAATAAAAGGAATTAATCTAATACGGGCTAAAAGGTGAATAAAGGGTTTAATATATAAATTAATTTGTTAGTAATGAATGAGATGAGGGAAAATACACTAAGCTTAGTGCAAAATATGATATAGGGATAAATTCCATTGTTGTGGGTCTTGACATAATAATTTTTTGACACTTAGGATAAAGAATTTTTTGGGTTTTTTGGGTATTTTTTGGAAAAAAGGAGAATTAGTCAAAGGGTTTTACTTTCTTTGAGTATAATGAGTTTTAAACTTAGGAAAAGAGAATGTTTGCAAGTGAGAAACTGAATGATAATGGGAAAAAGGAAAATGAAGGGGAAAGAATGAAAATGGAGGGGATGAAGTATTTTTACAAGGGGATGATTTTTTGAAGGAAGTTAGTGACTGAAATGACAAAATTTCTGCTTATTCATGATTGTAAAAACCGCTTCTGCCTACCCATATGCTACTCTAACATTTTTTCTTCATTTACTTGGGTGCATTTGAGCTTGCAAACCCTTGTTCATTTTTCTTTTAAAACAGCAAACTAACTAATTCTATCCTTATTTCTTCCAAGGGCTCAGATTAAGTTGTTTAGCTCCTTATTATTCTCTACCTAACTATTGATCTGTCAAGATGAAATTGTTTGGCTAGATATTTATTCTCTATCTAATAACATGAAACTTAAAGCATGAGAGGTTAAGATTAAGCTATTTAACCCTCATGGATTGTGGCATTGTAACAAGCTGCACACAATCTGTAATATTCCAAAAATTTAGCCTTCATCTGAATGGAATATTATAGTTTGTTTTATCACTAGGTAGGTGAATAAGTGGGTAGGTAGGCCCATAAATCTCCTTAGGAGGAATAATAACACTCCTAATGTAAAAGGAGGAAGAATAAGCAGTTGGATTAAGCACCTTTGGGTGTGAACAGGAGGGGCTACATGTTGAATAGGTCAACTTTGACCAAGTCAACAGCATTGTCATGGAGGAGTGGCATTTATGATAAAACAGCGCAGTTTTAGTGGAGGACAACTTGCATGAACTTGGTGGCATTTGTGGATGGGACCCAATGTGAGAAGGCTCACACACTATATATGGAGGAGATGGCAGTCATTTTTATTCATGTTTGAGATTATTATTTTGATATTGGTCTGTTTAGAATTTGCATCCTTTAGCTGTTTAGCGGGGTTTGTTGTGCTGTTTAGCACAAAGGTGTTCCTGATCAAGAATCCCTACCTCATCCTCAAGGAAGGAGAGGTTCATTGGACTGCATTTCCACATTCTGGCATTTTGGCCAAGCTACCTCCTTCAACTACAGCACAGTTTCTGTTTAGAGTTGGGTTGTGTTGCAGGGTGCAGCAAAGGAGGATCACATAGAGCCAATTCTGGGCTTGTTTTTCAGTGGAGAGGTAGCCTATCCATTGGAGGATCAGCAAGGAGGGCTCCTGGGCATATTTCTACATTTTTGGCATCAAGCCAACCATCTACCATCCCTCACAGCGTTGTTTCAGTCCAGATCTGCGTTATTTTTAGAGGCAGTTGCTAGGAGGGTTCATTGAGCTCATCAGGAGGGTCTATTTCTGAATGGAGTGATCAGCCTTCTATTGAGAAATACCATTGGAGGAGGACATTATCATTTCAGATCTGTCATAGCCTCATTCTATTCAGTTCCAATTTGTAGTGACATATCAACCCTAGGGTTATTTGTCACATTGTATATTTTCTTGGTATTTCTAGCAATCTTTTCTGGGTTGGCTAGAAATCATATATTAGAGCCCATATCTTCTTTTCTAGGCATTGCTTTTGTATCTATCAGCCATATTACATTTATGTATGATTACAGCAGCAACTACACTGATATAGACAGCGTTGTCACTGCTTTCCAGCATTCTATACAGTAGCAGCGACTCATGTGCTTATTGATATGATCATTGGAGGCTTGTTCTTATTGCTTGAGTGGCTTGACCCTCAAGATCTTTATGTAAATTGTTGTTGAAATCTTAATAAAATGATGGTTGCATATTGATCCCTCTTATGACATGTTTATAGTTGCTGTGTTTTACATTATTATGTCTTGTATTACTGCTACTTCCATTTTGGAATATTACAGTGGTATCAGAGCATAATCTTGGCTCAGCCTGTGCATTCAAGACATTATGCCATTAGGAGGAGAAGCTTCTCACGGGAAGGAGAAGTTGTACAGAAGAAACAAAAGCATGACTCCATTATTTAGAGAAATGAAGGAAGAGAGGATCTCCCAGCTTCTTTTCCAGACTGTGAAAAATATCAAGGAAGATATCTAGGAGATGAAAGGGGAGAGAGGTGTAGAAAATTTCCAAGAAGGTTTGAAAGTGAAGCAAGCCCTAGATATTCACATGATGGGTGTGGACATTCAACCACACATGCAGATCCACAACGCAGTTTATTGCCCACATTCACAGCAAGAGAAATGGAGGAAGAAGATGCACCCAAGGAGGAGACCTTGAGTGACTATCTTCAGGAGTATGAGTCTCATTCTTGGAGATTCAAAGAGCACTTGGACTTCCAAGGGTTTTGCCAACTCAAGGAAGACAGAAGATCCAGCAACCATACTAGAAGCAAGAGAAGTAGAATCTTTCTATCTAACTTTGATGGATCAGCAAAGTACACAGCCAAGGCTTGGGTGAAGGAGCTAAATTCCTATTTCCAGCTACACCAAGTCTCAAAAAAGGAGACCATTAGAGTAGCAACACTACACCTTAAAGGTATGGCCCATGATTGGTGGTTTTATAGTTCTACTGCATTTCATCATGCAAGTGTAAATACTTATACAGGTTTCACTAAGAAGATAATGAAAAGGTTTGATATTAAACATTGTAAAACATCTTTTGTTGAAACCAAAAATTCAAACCTTTGCATGAGTTGGAGGGATCTATTTTACCAACTCCACTCCATATTTCCGTTGAGGGGGATAAAAACATGCATAAAACCTTGTTGAAGAGCCCTCTTCTATAGATGAAGACATGGAGATTCCTCCTTCAAGGGAAGACCAAGATCTAGGGTCTCTCATTGATGATGAGGCATTCTCAAATATTGGTGAAGAGGATGAGAAAAGAAGAGCTAACAACGCAATACCATCAGGAGAAGGTCCATCACCACATGGAGGTGGAAGGGGAGCCATTGCTTCCATTAGAGGAGCCCTTGTGTCTTTGCAAGGAGTTCCAAATGATCTAACATATGAGGACCAAAGCATAATTCCAGATCAACATGCCTCAGTTTTTGTGGATTGTGAAACTTGGCAGATGGAAGGAGGAGAAGAGGAGAAGGATCAGCATCAAGGGATGATGAGCATTCACCCTTATCTATTTCAGGAGGTTTCTGCACAGAAGAAGGAGATTGTAATGCGCAATGAGAGGAGGGACAAATCAGTCCACTCATATATACAGTGTGCTTTAGATCCTGATGTCTCACTCCATGGAGGCATTCCACCTGAGAGGCCACCAAATCTAGAGTTGGTGAGAGACATCTTACCATTTGGTTCACCACTCTTAGATTCCGGAGGGGTGAATACCTTGGAGGGATCTAGTACAATGCAGAGAGTCTGGGGAAGACTCAAGGAGGAGGGATACACTCTTCCATTTTTAGCATTACCCACTCTCACTACATATTCTGCGTTGACAAAAGTTGTTGCAATGATGGAGGATGGCACCACCATGGTGCAAGGAAGCTGCTCCATGAATTTGGAGAAACAAAGGGTACGTCCCTTGAGGAAGGAATCCTCAATATATTGGAGTAGATGGAGGCCACTCATGCTTACATTGGCCAAGATCAGGAGGTTCTTCTTGGATGGTAGCTTCTCATGGGAGGCCAACTTCCAAAGGCCACCATTTCTACTTGAGCATGAGCAGCTGCATGATGGGCATGGCAGCACTTTGGAGGAAGACTTTGGCACGAGGGATGTCAAAGGAAAGTGGTGAGTTTCACATTTCAAATCTTCAACGCTGTCTTTGAGGAGGATTGATCCATATTGGTGGTCTCATCTTTTGGTAGAGTACTCCAAGGATCTTGGTGCCTGCATGATTCTTGATGATCCGGAGGAAGATGATAGATACGTGGTGGATGATGGGGTCATCTATTCTTATGGCAGAGTCTTCTTGACTAGAGCTTCTGAGCTCAAGGAGAAGTTGTTACATGCAACACGTGGACTTTCTTTCTATGCACTTTGATGCATATCATTCCTTGATGGAGAAGTTCACTTGGGAGGGCATCCAACAGGATGTATATCAGCATATGTAGAGATGCATAGCCCGGATGATGATGGAGAGGTTGTCACAACCACTTCCTTGCTCATTGAGAGTGAGGGAGAAATTTCAGTTGAGCCATTTCAACTCAATGACCGAGTTACATAGTAGAGGATGCACATTTATGCATTATGATTTGTACTCTTTTACTTTTTGTGAGCAACATATTGTACCGAGGATCATTCCTTCTTGTATATTGTATTGTGATGTGTACTTGAGGCCATTTGCAGCATTGATGTTGGCCATTCTATTGGTGGTTTGTGGGAGAGGCCACATGATTCTTGGTGTGCACCATTGGCACCATACCTTACTTCTATGATCTCATCTTGTAGGATGACTGTGGCAGCAAACAAGTGGCTGAAAAGACACTTGTTATACTTTGTTCTGAGGCAGGCAGGGGATGCACTGCGCTAGTTCCACATATGGAATTATGATCCACCTCTCGGTTGTCTTATGGCAGCTAGTTTTTATTTGCTTTTGCTTCCACATATTGATGATGTTCGTGTTCTTATGGGAAGCTTTGTTGGGAGGATGGCACAAGAGTTGGAGGTGCCCATTGGGAGTATGATTCTCCATACTTCATATGTTGCATGTTTCAGGAGAAACAATGGGTAGACCATGATTGCCACACTACATCTCTTGTCTTCATGTGGGAGGAGCCATTTGGAGAACTTGATTTCTTGAGAGAGGCACTTCATGAATGTTTTGATTGGTGGGGTAACTTGGGTCATTCTTGGAGACCATAATATTTCAGCCCAAGATCAGCATCAAACCCACACATATCATAAATGGAGAGAGAAACAACATGAGTGGAAAAATCCAATCTCTCCATATAGCCCCAATACATTGCATGAACCGGGGGTTGAAGATTTCTTTGATGAGCTACCTAGAATGGCTCATTTCATTTGGATGATAGAATGGGCATGGGAGTCTCTCATTGGGAATGAGATCCCCTATGATTGTTGTCATCACTCCTACCTTGAGGAGGCCATTGGACAGCAAGAAGGCTTCCACTTACACCTTCCACTTTCTCATGATGTGAGCCATGTGGGGTTGCATACTTGGGAGGAACCATTGGAGGGCAGATTTATTACAGATTATTTTGAGCAGTGATGGGGACTATTGATGAGGAGGCCACGAGAGAAGGGGAGGAATTTTGCTCCACCTTTACAGTTGCTCGAGGACAAGCAACATTTTGGAGGGAAGAACTGTAATATTCCAAAAATTTAGCCTTCATCTAAATGGAATATTATAGTTTGTTTTATCCCTAGGTAGGTGAATAAGTGGGTAGGGAGGCCCATAAATCTCCTTAGGAGGAATAATAACACTCTCAATGTGAAAGGAGGAAGAATAAGCAGCTGGATTAAGCACCTATGGGTGTGAACAAGAGGGGATACATGTTGAATAGGTCAACTTTGACCAAGTCAACAGCGTTGGTCATGGAGGAGTGGCATTTATGATAAGACAGCGCAATTTTAGTGGAGGACAACTTGCATGAGCTTGGTGGCATTTGTGGATGGGACACAATGTGAGAAGGCTCACACACTATATATGGAGGGGATGGCAGCGATTGTTATTCATGTTTGAGATTATTATTTTGATATTGGTCTGTTTAGACTTTGCATCCTTTAGTTGTTTAGCGGGGTTTGTTGTGTTGTTTAGCACAAGGGTGTTCCTGATCGGGAATCCCTACCTCATCCTCAAGGAAGGAGAGGTTCATTGGACTGCATTTCCTCATTTCGACATTTTGGCCAAGCTACCTCCTTCAACTACAGCGCAGTTTCTGTTTAGAGTTGGGTTGTGTTGCAGGGTGCAGCAAAGGAGGATCACATAGAGCCAATTCTAGGCTTGTTTTTCAGTGGAGAGGTAGCTTATCCATTGGAGGATTAGCAAGGAGAGCTCTTGGGCATATTTCTACATTTTTGGCATCAGGCCAACCATCTACCATCCCTCACAGCGCTGTTTCAGTCCAGATCTACATTATTTTTATAAGCAATTGCTGGGAGGGTTCATTGAGCTCATCAGGAGGGTCTATTTCTAAATGGAGGGATCAGCCTTCTATTGAGAAATACCATTGGAGGAGGACATTATCATTTCAGATCTGTCATAGCCTCATTCTATTTAGTTCCAGTTTGCAGTGACATATCAACCCTAGGGTTATTTGTCACATTGTACATTTTCTTGGTATTTCTATCAATCTTTTCTGGGTTGGCTAGAAATCATATATTAGAGCCCATATCTTCTTTTCTGGGCATTGCTTTTGTATCTATCAGCCATATTACATTTATGTATGATTACAGCAGCAGCTACACTGATATAGACAGCGTTGTCACTACTTTCCGACATTCTATATAGTAGCAGCAACTCATGTGCTTATTGATATGATCATTGGAGGCTTGTTCTTATTGCTCGAGTGGCTTGACCCTCAAGATCTTTTTGTAAATTGTTGCTGAAATCTTAATAAAATGGTGGTTGCATATTGATCCCTCTTATGACATGTTTATAGTTGTTGTGTTTTACATTGTTTTGTCTTGTATTACTGCTATTTCCATTTTGGAATATTACACAATCTTTATTTTGCAGAAAAAGTAAATAGTAGTGGCATTTGGATTTGCATCACTTTCATGTTTTATTTTTATCTTTTTTTTGTTTGGGGTCCATTTTCTTTTTTTTCTTTTTCTTTTTTTGATATTTTTTCTTTGAAGTCCTTTGATTTTTCTTTCAGGAATTTTACCATCTTTACATTTTTTATTTTATTTTTCTGATATGGGAAAACAATTTGCAAAAAGCAAAGTATGTACATATTACAAGACTAATCAACGTCAATTCAAAAATTATGAATCATATTATTATAGGACCCTAACAAGTGGCATTGTCTCCAAGTATGACCTCCAAATTAGTCTTCTTCTCAATCAAATTTGAGAGGGCCTCCTTGTACCCAGTGAAGTGCCTTGAGGCACCACTATCAATCAACCAATTATCCAAAGTGTCTGAAAGAGACACAATAGTGAGAGGGCAAAAATAAGATAAAATTATTTTTGTTTTTCTACAACATTAGTTTCCTCATAACTAGAGTTTCTTCTCCTTTTGGGAGGTCGACAATTACCATAGAGAGTAGCAGGAGCATTCCTCTTTCCTTTATTGTTGAACCTGTTGTGCCTTTGATTGCCATTGCCTTTGAAATTGTTGCGATTGTTGTTGTTGTTGTTGTTGTCATCCCATGGAATATCCTTCTTGAAAGGACACTCTCTAGCATAGTGACCAAACCTGTTGCAATTGTAGTACCTTCCTTTTCTTCCTTCTTTAAATCCCTGCTTGAATCCTTGACCTTGTCTCTTTGGACGAGCATGGTTCTTCCTCTTTGCATGAGCGTAGAAGGCAATAGGATCATTTCCATTTGAAGGGCTTGTCTCTCTCCATCATCCCCTTCTCTTCTTGAGTGCATCTAGCCAATAATTCGTCGAAAGTCATTGTTAAGAATGTTAGTCTTAAACACATCCCATGCTCTTGTGAGACCTCCAAGAGTAATGAAAGAGAGCTCCCTGTCAGCGACAACTTCTCCAATAGATAGAAAATCATTCTTGATTTCGGTAATCCTCATGAAGTAGGATTGGATAGACTCCCCTCTATCCATCTTGATGTCGTTCAACTTGTTCTTGAGAAAGAGGATTTGATTTGCATTGTTTACTTTGAACATCCCAATCAACTTATCATACATCTCCTTAGATGTTCCCGTCAGAAATATAGGCAACCAAATGTTTTTGAATGGAATCAATGATAATTCTTTTAGCTTTGACCTCACCTTTCTTGTACATCGTCTTTGCAGCAGCATGTGCATTTGAAGGAGGCTCCACCACTTTTCCCTGCACATAGTCCATAGCATCATTCTCTTCCAAAGTTAAATCCAAAGTCATCTTCCATGCATGATAGTCGAATTTGTCCTTGAGCTTATCCTCGGATTTAAAGTATGATGTAGTCGTCGTCATAGAAGCTAGACCAATATTCTTGTCCAACAGCGCTTTCTTAGTGATTTCTTTTCTCCCTCTTGCTTGGGCTTTGTCTTCACTTGGGCTTTGATACCATGTTAATTTTAGTTAACAATGGTATGTTCTATGCTTACCACAATTACTTCAATGTTCCTTAAGTAGTCCAATAGAAATTTCAATTTAGATATACAGTAGCAATCACATTAATCATTAATCACATTGATAATAAAAGTAGATAGAACATGAAACAAAATGCAGAAGACAAGCCAACACAATAGGACACCAGATTTGGCGAATTCCACGAAAAACCCCAATGTGGGGAAAACCCTTTGATCAATTCTTCTTATTATTATATCAAAAGTTCAACAGAGAGAGAGAGAGAGTACAAAAGTCAAATCGACTTGCCCAATTCAAAGTTAAAACAGCCCAGTCAATTTCTGCAGTCAAACTTCAGTCCTAACCAAAATGTCAACATTGGTCAAATCAACAATAAATCATCCTCAAAACAGCTCTGTCTTCCTCAGTGAAACTCGACATGATCAGGAGGTCAAAGTTAGCCCAAAACAACTCAGTCAAAGGAGAGAAACTGCTGTAATTTTTTGCGATCAAACTACAATCAACCTGAAGTCAACATTGGTCAAACTGCCCAAATTCCCTCGATTTCTGTGCCCAAAAATGCTGCCTAAAAAGATCGAACTTCTAACCCGAAAATTGCAGTCAAACTTGGTCAATGCACCCTTGGTCAATGTTGGTCAAACCTGAAACAGAATTCTGAAATTTCAGACTACGATTCATCCTCCTTGCCACACGTGTGAGAGAATAATAGCTACCCAATAGTTGAAAAACCCAATCAAATGAGGAGAGATAAGAATGTGAGTGATGATGATGCCAAATGAAATGAGAGGTCACTTGTATTTATACAATTCGTTGTGGATGAAAAGACGCGTCCATTGGGCTTCTTGAGCCTACATGATGGTGAGGCCGACCTAAACAATTTACACATGAGTGGGCATAGATTCAAAATCTCACTTTTGCTTGTCCAAATAAGACTATCTTTATATCAATTTTGGTCCTCTCAAAAAGAGGAATTTAATGCAATCATCATCTCCATCAAATGAGTTGTCCCAAGGTGTAATTTGGCCCTAGTTTCCAATTTTAACACTAGTTCAGTAGAGCGAAATTGTATGGGATGCCATGTATCATTGTTTCGACCTTCGGCCCTGAAAATGATATACGAAAAACTATAGTCCATGCACTTTCTGTCACTTTTTACGAAATTCAAATATGATGCTCAGAGAGAAAGTTATGACAATTTTCCCTAGGTCACCTGTTTGAGATTGAATTCTGGAGCCTGCAAAAACCCTAACTTCTTCGGACTATATCTCAGAAAATATAGCAAACCAATATCTGAAATTTTTACACGAAGTTCACCAAGAATTTGGCTCTATGTGGTCGAAATTTCAGCTTCTGAAGCCTCATAGAAAAAACGTTATAGTGAAAATGCCAAGATGACTTGTTTGAAGCAACGAAACCCCACAATCCAAAGCTTTGATATCAAGTGTTATGAAACCAGCTCCTAAAACAAAAGAAGAGATAGACCAAAGACTTGAAAATTATCCTCTTTGAGGGGGATACCTCCTTTACATTACATAAATGAAGAATTCTTGGATGATAGAAATGATAAGACCTCCTTGGTATATATAGGAGAGTAAGGGGTCACAATATAATCAAATGCTACATAGCAATAATAATAATGTAAGGGCGCAACAATAACAATAGGGGGCTACACTACAATAATAATAAGGGTGATACACTAGTATTATAGGGACCTAACATCTTCACCTCTCCCTTAGGTGTCTTTTTATAATATTCATTAGGCCCAAATCCCTCAGACTAATCTCCCTTCTAAAATATATAGGATATCAATGGTTGAGATCATTTCTAAGTCACTCAAATAATTGAATTATTTATCCTTAGAAAATGACTTAATAGTCCACAAAAAGTAATTGACTAATTATTGTTTCTTTCCTAAGTTAGACTTAGGAAAGAAGACATAAATCACTTACTCCACCAAACAAGCATCTAAAGAGACAATAAATCATCTTCCACATGTTAAGACACCAAGCCTATGCAAAATACCTTCCAAAACTACCACTAGCTTCAACACTCCCTCCTAGCAAGGAAGGGATTCTCCACCACACCCAGCTTATCTTAGTACTTCACAAATTTCCCCTTCACTAGAGCCTTCGTGAGAATATCTGCTACCTGCTTCTCTGTGAAAATGTACTGCAATCTCACAACACCTCTCTGGACCTTGCCTCTGATGAAGTGATATATAATCTTGATATGCTTGGACCTGCCATGAAACACCGGATTTTCAAAGAGCTTAGTGCAACTTTGATTATCACAGTGAATCATTGTTGGCCCCATCTCTAGACCAAATAGTCCTGCAAACATCATATGAAGCCCCACTGACTCACTACTCACCATACTCATTGCCATGTACTCTACCTCTACTGAACTAAGTGACACTAACTACTACTTCCTATTGTACCACGAGATCATGGCTAATCCCAATCTTAAACAACATCTATATGTGGATTTTCTATCCACAACACTCCCAACCCAAACAAAATTTGTGTACCCTTGCAGCTCCACTCCACCAACTCTAACATACCTCAATCCAAAGTCCACCACACCTCGCAGGCACCTCATCACATGCCTCACTGCCACCCAATGAACCTGTTTCAGCTTCACCATGAACTGGATGAGTGTGTTCACAGCAAAACAAATATCCGGCCTGGTATTGACCAGATACATCAAGGAACCTATCAGCTGCCTATATAGTGTGGGATCCACCAACTCACCTTCAAAAGCACTCAACTTCTTCAGGTTAGTGATCATCGGTGTAGAAAAAGGCCTACAATCTTCCATCCTTAACCTCCTCAAGATCTCAACTACATACTTGCCATACCGAAGGAAAATATCTCCTAGTTGTTGCCACATCTCTAATCCCAAAAAGTAGTGCATCAAGTCAATATCCTACCATACTATGCGCATGGAGCCTTCTTCAGCCCATAAAGCGCCTTCTTCAACCTGCATACCTGAGACATTCACACATGCACTTCAAAACCCTGAGACTGCTAAATATACACCTCCTCTATCACCCCATTGACTAAAGCAGTCTTCACATTCATCTAATGTATCCTCCACCCCATCTCTAAAACAACGGGCAAAACTGCTCTAATGGATGCATATTTGGCGACAAGTGTGAATGTCTCCTCGTAATCCACTCCCTCCTATTGGGAAATCCCTCTCACCACAAACCTCTCTTTGTACTTCTTAGCACTGCCATCAACTGCATGTTTAATCTTTTAGATCCATCGAGAAGTGACCACTATGTCCCATACATCATTCCTCATGACAAAGCTATACTCCACCATAACATCCCTCCAGACCCGCTCATATGCAGCGTCCTCAAAAGTGGAAGGCTCAGGATTACTAATGCTCCTCGACAAGGCCAAATAACTGGAAAATCTCATTAGTGGTCTACTCTACCTGAAATCGTTGATAGGAGCATCCACATGCTCTTCAGCATCCCTCAAGGTCTACTTGGCCCATCTTGGCCTCCTCCCAGTAGAGCTCTAAGGAACATCTCGCTACTCCTCCAGATCTACAAGTTATGTCACTATTGTTGATCCCTACCTGCCTTAGAAGCCTCTCACTCCTGATCCTCTACCCCTACTAGCTCTCTCTCATGAGAGCTCCTAAAGGTCTTTCCCTCATCCAAATCTAACATCTTGATTGATTATCACTTTCCTCTGCCCTGGAATGTAGATTCGATAGGTCTTTGAGACCTCACAGTAGCCCACAATTATGCCCCTTTCTAACAAGGGCTCCAGCTTAGTCCTCTTCATCACGGGAACATGGGCATACATTGGTCGACTGAAGATGTTCAAATGGATCACATATGGTTTCACCCTTGTAAACATCTCCTCAGGAGTCATGTCCTCCAATATCCTATGAGGACTCTTGTTTTGCACATAAACAGTTGTATTGCAGCCTCCGCTCACAAAAACATAGCAATTCATGGTCATAAATCATTTGCCTTCACTGCTCCATTATGGTCATGTTTTTCCTCTCGAAACCCCCCATTTTTTTTAGTGTTTGAAGGTACCGTGAGCTCTTTCTTGATCCTTGTTACCCTGCAAAAATCCTGGAACTCACTAGAAGCATACTCACCCCCATTATCAGGATTTCAGCACCTTAATCTTCTTTCCAGTCTGGTTCCCCACAAGAGATTTGAACTCTTGAATCCGACCAAAGACCTCAGTCTTCAAAAAGTAAATCCAAGTCTTCTTGGAAAAATCATCTACCGATGTCGTAAGTACAAAGACCCTATGATCAACTCCACAGACATAGGAGTCTAGGACCACAAATGTTTGAGTGCACCAAGTCTAGCACTCCCTTAGACCTAGTCTTGCTGTGAGGAAATGCAACCTTGGCCTGCTTGCCAAGTGCACACCCTTTGCGCAATCCTTCTTGCTCCACCCTGATCTCTAGAAAACCTATAACCATTCTCCATAACATAAGAAGAGCCATGTAGTGTAGGTGTCCCATCCTCCTGTGCCAAATCTCACTCTGGTTGTCACTCTCATGTATGAGAGCCTTCACCGACTATCCTCTCAACAAACAAAGATTCTTCTTCCTTCTCCAAATACACGCTTCTTGATGGGATCAGTTCATTTTAGCCTAATCGCCACTTCACCTCCCATGAAGCTAACTTCTAGTCCTTTGTCTTCTATGGCTGAAATTAAAAGGAGATTCTTCTCCAAACCTGATACAAACAATACTTCATTCACCTCCATGATGCCACTTGTGACCTAAGTCCATCTAAAACCTAAGTTGTAGGAAACGTTGGGTAGAGGGTCGTTTCTCCCTGGAAACGAAACAGAAACGAATTTCCGCGTACCGTACGGCCAGGAAACGTTTTTTTCGCAACCTGCCAATTCAGGAGTGATATAGGGAGCTACAAAACTTTTTGAGAAGGGCAACCTAATGTTCAAGCCTATAGCCCTAGTGTTGATATGCAATTCATGGTAATGTTAAATTCTTAAAGTTAACATTACCATGAAATGACTCGAGATGTTTGAGAGTGATTTTGCCCTCATTGGATTTCGTATGGAGAAAGTAGAATTTTAGATCTCACTCAAAATCCAACAGACTTATCATTTTTTCAGGATTTTAGGATTGGGGAGATTGCAATGTTTCCATTGCATTTTGTTATGTACTAGGGTATGGAACTTTAATTTAATCAAGAGAACCAAGCCCTCTATGCAAGGGAGACTCCCAATAATCATGAGCACCTAGGGTACTAGGGTATGGAACTTGTATTTAATTAAGAGCACTAAGGTCGTTCAACTATGCAAGAGAAGACTCCCAATCAAGCACGAGACAAGAAATTAGAAATTTCTCGTGGCTGATTTTGGATATTGCTATTTTCATAATGTGATCATTCATGAGTAAATGTCATGTAAATTTAGAGACTTATAGTTTATGCATTGACATTGGACAATTTAATCATAATGTAATAAATTAAAATGTATCATGTATGCTTTATGATTGCACATATTTCTTAAATGCTACCAATGTCTCTTCTACTGTATACCAAGCTCTACATGTATATCCCTAGGCTCCCTAGCCATGCTAGCGAAAATGTCTTGAGATCTCGTCATGTGACGAGATGCTCCACTGTCCACAAACCAGACACCTCACACGACAATTCCAAAAAAGCATAACACCAAGGCAAAATTCTTCTCAAACTTTTCAACAATCTCGTTCATCTACACAATGGTTGTGACATAAGAAGCACTTGACTTTTCTCATGTCCTCCTTTTTACTATATGAAGGTCCACCTCCCCTCTGGATCTGCTTGGCCTTCCCTTTGCGCTTCTTTGCTTGTATAGCAAGAGCAAGCTCATCTTTCTCCTCACTAATTCTTTCTTGTCCTCCAACCAATGGGTTCTCCCAAATCTCCTTCTGGATGAAGTCATCCCAGAAGCAACTCCAATCAAGAAACTTTTACCTAGCAAAGATCCCATCCATAAAGGTGATGCAATTTCTTAAAGCAACCCTTCATAGCTACCTTCACTAGCTCTGAATCATTCACAGTTTCCCCAATAGTTGAAAGCTCATCACAAACCTACTAGATCCTCGTGAGGTAAGATGTTATGGTCTCTGATTTGTTCATCATGATGTTGTTTAATTTCTCCCGCAATGCCATCTTCTTGTTTTCGTTTGTGCTCTAATAAAGACCAATTAGGGCTAACCACATATGATGTGTCATGTCCTTCCCTGATATGCGAGGAATTATATGATCCCTCACACCATCTAACTTATACACCTTGCTTTCATATCCTTAAGATCATGCTCGATCGCTAGGGTTTGGATCTGAAGGAACTCGAATGTTTGTGTTCACAAAATCCCACAAACCATTCATTTTTAGAATCATGGTAATCCACTCCTTCCAAGGACTGAAGTTAGAGGCCCCATCCAACCTATCTTTGTATCGCAAACTACACAGTGATGTCATCTTCACAAATCGACCTTGGCCACAAAACCCCAGTTGCAAAATTTAAAAATAATTATGTCGTTGTAAAATGAAGAAACTCGGTGCTACAAACCCCAGTGATCTCAGATCCCTCTCTCGGAGTTATCTAGAAAGATCCCTCTCTCGGAGTTATCTAGAAAGCTCTAATACCATGTCAAATCTCCTAATACCAGCCCAGATTTATTTTCTCATCGCAATCATTTATTCCCAACAATTTATTTATTTAACCAAATAAATTTTGAATTATTGAAAAATAAAATCACTGGTATTTTAACCTTTACAAACATATGCAATGAAAACAAAAAATTACGAGAGATCAATTAAACATTGCAACAAATAAATATCCATAACAATTCTTCTTTATTCATTCAATTGGAAAATCTGGGTTTTTGACCCACAAAGAATTACAAGGAAAAATACATTTACTAGAACCTGTAACTCAGCCCCCACTAAGTGAACGCCTCCTAGAAATCGGCCTCTAAAGGAACTCGACCTAGAGAAGTTCGGCCCAACAATTTGATCTTGTGCCTTCCCATCGAGCTGCCACTAAGCCTCAAGAAATTTGGCCTTGGCAACTCAGCTTCTCCAATCAAATAAAACTCCCTCTCTCTTCAACAACTCAACCCTACAATCTCCAGCATTTCGTCCTCCTACATACGCCCTAGAATCCTCCTACACTCTTCCTCCTCTGCGCTTCAGTCTATTGAGCCTCCCACACTAGAGAAAATCGCTTTCACTTGTTGTGTCTCCTCTCTTGTGCCTTCACCTCTCCCTTAGGCTTCTTTTTTAAAATCTTCATTAAGCCCAAATCCCTAACCCCAAACTACCTTCTAGAAGATCTAGGAGATCAATGGTTGAGATCATTTCTAAGTCAATTAAATAATTAAATTATTTATCTTTAGAAAATGACTTAATAGTCCACAATAATTAATTGACTTTAATTATTGTATTTTTCCTAAGTTAGACTTAGGAAAGAAGACATAAATCACTTACTCCACCAAGTAAGCACCTAAAGAGGCAATAAATCATCTTCCACATGCTAAGACACCACGCCTATGCAGAATACCTTCCGAAGCTACCACTAGCTTCAATAGTCAAGCCACCCACTAATGTTTTATTCCCCAAATGCCAATAAGCAATTAGGATTTTGACAATCTTAGGTCATCAATTAAGGTTAGATTCCCCATAAGCATGAATACGCAATTAAGGTGATGTGCACATTTTGGAAGATTTTAATGGTGTCAGGACACCCACTAGGGTTCAATTCTGCTAGAGGCATGAAAACTCCCTCTCTCTTCAACAACTCAACCCTACAATCTCCAGCAATTCGTCCTTCTACATACGCCCTAGAATCCTCTGCGCTTTAGTCTATTGAGCCTCCCACACCAGAGAAAATCGCTTTCACTTGTTGTGTCTCCTCTCTTGTGCCTTCACCTCTCCCTTAGGCTTCTTTTTAAAATCTTCATTAATCCCAAATCCCTAACCCTAAACTGCCTTCTAGAAGATCTAGGAGATCAATGGTTGAGATAATTTCTAAGTCAATTAAATAATTAAATTATTTATCTTTAGAAAATGACTTAATAGTCCAAAATAATTAATTGACTTTAATTATTGTATTTTTCGGATTTCCTAAGTTAGACTTAGGAAAGAAGACATAAATCACTTACTCCACCAAGTAAGCACCTAAAGAGGCAATAAATCATCTTCCACATGCTAAGACACCACGCCTATGCAGAAGACCTTTAGAAGCTACCACTAGCTTCAACAGTCAAGCCACCCACTAATGTTTTATTCCCCAAATGCCAATAAGCAATTGGGATTTTGACAATCTTAGGTCATCCATTAAGGTAAGATTCCCCATAAGCATGAATATGCAATTAAGGTGATGTGCACATTTTGGAAGATTCTAATGGTGTCAGGACACCCACTAGGGTTCAATTCTACTAGAGGCAGGAATAAGGAGTTGAGGCCATATATTTTCCTTCAAGGCATGAATAAATTGTTGCAGCCATACATTCCATGGAGGCATGAATAAATTGTTGTAGCCATGCATTCATGGATTTTCTTTGGAGGCATGACTAAGTGTTGGGAGCAATGTTTTAAAAAACGGAATCGGTCAGCTACCAGGCCGAGGTAATGACTTGGTAATGACTCGGAATCGGTAATGACTCGGTCGACTCGGTTTCAATGACTCGGTTTTTGTAAAAAATACATTAAATATTAATTTTTTTGTACAAAAACATAAATTTAAAGATTTTTATTCATGTTTCCAAACACAAAGCATTACAATATAGACAAAAGACAACATATGATCAAAGTAGGCTCATGAATATATCCATTATATCAAAATTGCACCCAGTGCACTGTCCAAGGACCAATACATGATAATGATATAGAGATCCAATTTTCAGATCCAATTTTTTTCAAAAAGGCCCCTTTTACAAAGAGCTGGATTCCTGAATTTCGGCCCCACTTCATCACCTCCACATCATTCCCGCTGTGCGAGCGCCATGTTAACTAATACAACTCTTCTACATTGCAATAACACATAATTACACCATGTTGGCATACCACATCAGCCCACGTCAATGACATCAAACCTTGTCCAAACTACAATGTCATCAATGATACCTCATTTGCCACATCATACTCCAAATTAAATGGCTCCACGTGTCCTCCAAGTTTTTTATAAAAACACAATTTAAATAAGTTCCAGATTTTCGGACTTCCAAATAGGTGCTTTTCATAAAACACAATTTAACTAAGTTCTGAATTTCCAAACTTCAGATCTGGATAAACTGAGAAGTTATGGATTCTCCGAATGTCTAAATTCTGTCAATAAACAGCCTCTGAATGTCCAGATTTTGTCAACAAATGGGAAAAATCCCGATACTTGATGGAAAAGAATTTTGTACTGAATTCCAAATCTTTCAGATGTCCAGATCCTGTCATCTGCTGGGAAAATACATGGTAACTAACAGAAAAGGATTATTTGCCATATTTTCAATCTTTTGAATGTCCAAATTCTGCTCTTGAGTCCCTTTCTGCTAAGCCTGTGGTCAACCTAAAAAAAACCTAACACAAAACAAAAACAAACCTAACAGTGGATTAAAATCCGGTTTGAAGTCCACAAAATCGCTTTTTTTGGGCCCACCGGCCGGCTGTTTTGGCTCGGCCTGGTTAACTCGGGCTAGGCCTGGTTGGCTGGCTTGTTACCGAGCCGTTACAAAAACCGGCCGGCTCGGTAACAAACCGGCCAACCTAGCTGGTTTTGTACCTGGTCGGACCGGCCAGCCTAATGGCTCGGTTGACCAGGCCTGGTCGGAGTTGAGCCGGCCGTTCTTTAAAACAGAGGTTGGGAGAACATATTCCCCTGGAGGCATGAAAAGCAGTTAGGGTCATGTACAAGTCCTAGTGATTTTAAGAGAAGAGAATCCCTCGTAGCCAAAGGGGATCCTTTGTGATTGATGGCTCACCTTTTAAAGCTCATCTTGCCCTGGCGCCACTAGTGATGACTAACAACATAAGGTCATATTCAGGCCAATTTTGATGTTTTTGCAAATCAAAGGAGGCAATTTTTTTATTAATATTAATATACATAAAACTCTACATAAAACGGATGTTATTAGAAGTGCTAAATGGAAGATAGCAATGAAAGAAGAATTGGATGTCCTGGAGAAAAATAAAACAGGGGACCTAGTCGAACTCCCAAATTGTAGGAAATGAGTCTACAAATTGAAAAGAGGTGTCAATGATAAAGTTGTAAGGTACAGAAGCAAGGAGTTGTCTATAAGTGGTACTTTTTGGAGTTTCTACTAGATTTCTGACCGAAATCCGCAAAAAAAATTGTGGTAGAAATCTTTATTTGTGTTGTTTAAACTAGTTTTTTGACTGCATAAATGGATTCAGCACCCTTAAAAACCCCTGAGGCACTTTGATCGGGAAGAGTTTACCCGTCAAACTTGTGATTTCAATGAACCTGTGCCGAATTCTAGACAAATTAGATCGAAAAATAAACTTCAAAACTTTTCCAAAAGTCTCACTTATAGACAACACGCAAAAGTAAGATTGGTAGCAAAAGGGTATTCTCAAACAAAAGGTATTGATTTCCATGAAACTTTTTCACGATTTGTTAGGCTTGTTTATATTCGTGTAGTATTAGCACTAGTTGCTCTACTTGATCTTAAGTTAGAGCAACTAGATGTAAAAACAACATTTTTACATGAAAATTTAGATGAAAAAACATATCAAATAGCCAAAAGGGTTTGTTCAAGATCACAAAAGAAGAATTGTTTGCAATATCAATAATTCATAAGCAATCTCCCAAACAATGGTACGGAAAGTTTGATTCCCTCATGGTGAGCCAAAATTTCACGAGAAGTGAGTAAGATCATTGTGTTTACTTCCAAAGCTTATAGAATGGTATATTCATTATCTTGGTGTTATATGTTGATAATAGGCTTGTAACAAGTAAAAGCATGGTTGAGATCAATGGGTTGAAAGCTTAGTTGGCTCTGAATTTTGATATGAAGGATCTAGGAGCAGCAAAACAAATTTTGGGCATAAAAATACGTAGAGATGGGAAAAATGGTATGCTTCGGTTATCACAACAAGTATGTGGAGAAAATACTTATGAGAACAAATAATGTAAACTTGTAAATATCACTTTGGCTTTCCATTTTAAGCTTACTTCAAGTTTATGCCCTAGTAATAAATAAACAAAGAGTTATATGTCTTGTGTACCGCATGTTAATGTAGTAGAAAGTTTAATGTATGCAATGATATCTACAACACTAGATATTTCACATGCAGATAGTTTTGTCAGTAGATACATGGAAAATCCTGGTAGAGCATTGAGCAGCAATGAAATGCTTCAATATCTTAAAGGCACAAGTGATTATCATATTACCTATAATGGTTGTAGTGATTCAATTAGCGGTTGTGTTGCTTTAGATTTTAATGATTTGGACAAAAGGAGATCTACTTTAGGTGATGTATTTACTTTTCCAGGTGGAGTAGCTCTTAAGAAGGTTCATACTTAAAAAAAAATGTGCAAATGTGTTTACAAGAATAGTATTGTTAGAGAAAATGTGATGGTTTTGGCTTCTCTTGGCCTACAGAACAGGTGACCTGAATGGGCTTGGGCAAGACATCAAGTAAATTGTTGTGGAGATGGAGATTGTTGAAATTATGACAACAATTAAAAGAAGCAAAAATTCTATGATAAAAATAAAATTTATTTTAAGTAAAAAATTGGTGGTTCATGTAATGGCGGCTGTTCATTTAACGGTGGCAGTCCATATAACACATGTTAAAACTTAACAGTGCCAATTATGTTGAAGATGATTATATATCTATGTAGCCCTAAGAGACATATTAAAAAAAAAATGTGATGGCCGTTGTGGGAAGATGGATGTCTCCCTGACATATTGTCAAAGTTCTACCATGTAAATCCGTAACTTGTTCTGAATGCAATTCTTTTATTTTTTAAATTTTTCATTTATTTCTTTGCAACTAACGTGTGCTGCAAAGTTACATGACTCTAAGGGTTCATTTATTTCTTTGCAACTAACGTGTGCTGCAAAGTTACATGACTCTAAGGGTTCATTTATTTAACAACGTATTTAGCACAGACAACGACAAGCCCCACCTCCAGTCAGCGCAGCAGGTTTGTAGGCATATGCGGTTGCTCACGGGTCTCTACGTGCGGACAAACCACTCCCTCCACTGGCAGTTGCCATATCTCATAGGGGCTGAAGCCTCGGAACTACCTACTAATGGCTGAGACCCCATGGTATTCATTGATGGTGATCCTCCCGTAACAAGATAGGGGAAGGCCTCAGACGACCATGACCAGCCTCCTCCTGTGTCCGGCTGGGTAGTAGAATAGCGTTTAGTGTTTATTGCAATAGCATATGCCATTGTCTTATCTGTCTGTCACTGTGACTCTGTGACTAGGGCATTGCAAATGAGGTGTTTAGGCATGAGCCAGGTATAATTTTTGAGATTAGAACTTGCTGATGGATGCTGCGCATGCAATTTAAAAGAACCAGTAATTCAAAAATATAATGGTTTGAAAGAATTACAAAAAGAAAACATTTTTAATCGAGGGGTGGGTACCTCTTCCATTTCTCTGAGAATAACATCGCGCTCGCGCTTTATGGCGCTTTCGTAAAAACAAGAGTTCTGCAGAATATCGGACAATATGTCAAGAGCGACGAATACATCATTCTTCAAGACCTTGGCAAAATAAGTAGTCTGCTCTCTGGAAGTGTAAGCGTTCAAATGGCCCCCCATGTTCTCAATCTCTTCTTCCAGAGCCCTGACGGCCCGCCTCTTGGTTCCCTTGAAGATCATGTGCTCCAGGAAGTGAGCCGTCCCGTTCGTTTGGGCTGTCTCAAAGCGGCTCCCGGCGTCGATCCAGACGCCCACGGTGGCCGTCTCGGCGCTCAGGTCAGACTCCGTTGCGACTCTCATGCCATTGGGCAGAGTCGTGACGCGTGTGGCAGGGTACGCGAGAATGGGCGTGTGGTCCAACAACCTCGGCTCCGGAGAACCGTAACGAAGAAACAGCTGGTTTTGATTAATACGATTATCGATGTTTTGTAATGACTGGGCTTCCTCCTCTGCAAGCGCTGCCGGGACGTGTGCTGAGCGTGCTGAAAAACGATTCCATGGACGCTTTGCAACCCTCTGAATGAGCTTCGTCAACATGTTGCTGCTGCTTCCCATTGTCTGGCAAAACCCTAAATCCTCCCTAAAACGCCAATCTATAACTTATTTTTGTTCTTCTGCTGCATTCCGTGAAGGAACTCGAGAACACTTACCTCCGACCAGAGTGGGGCTGGGTTCGTGCTTCAAACCATTAACTTCTGTCGTTTTATAATTTATAGATCCTCTCTGCTTCTTATGTTGAGCGAAAACCCTATCCCTTGCCTGAATGTTAGATTTCCTTGTTTTATTAATTTGGACAAAAGTATAGGCTCACATAACGTTTGTTGCGTAATAACATCATTTTCAAAGCCAAGCCATGATATTAAAATGAAAAATTTAAAGGAATGAGTATATTGGAGCTAATATTTTGTTGACAGTAAAGGCTTTTATTGTTCAATTAATAATCAATCACATTAATTTTAGTATGAAATAGGATGGTGGAAAAAGCCTAAAAAAACTTAGGAAGAAAGGGTGTGTACATTTTGCAAGTCTAAGATAGTGCAATCTGAAAAACATTTCATTTTGGAATGTGATGCGTTCAAAGATATCAAAGAAAGTTATGGGAATATGTTAGCATCGGTTTCTTCAAATTGTCTTTTCAACAAAGGGATTGTTGGGAGGCTGGGCCAGTTCATCATCAATTTGAATAAGAAAATGATTGAATTACAAAAGGCAGAAAAACAAGACAGTGATGGTCCCATAGACTATTTTTAGTCTCGTAGACTTTAAAATATTATTTCATTTCATAACTTTAATCCAAGTTCCATATGGGAAGAGCTAAAAATCTCGATCGTGTTAAGTAGCTTAAGTATATATATACGGTAAGGATTATCATTTTTTAAATATATAGAATTATATTTTCTTAGAATATAGTTATCATTTTTTGAATTTATAAAATTATATTTCTATGGTTAAGAAATAAATAATGTACATGAGGTTTTATAAGTATTTTGAGATTCCAGAATGTTAGTAGATATGAGGAATAATAGATGTAACATTAAAAATATGTTTTTAATTTCAATCATGAATGAGGGTTAAGAAGTTTTCTAGGTATTTGGAGATTCCAAAGTGTTAGTGGATTGGATGAATAATATATTTAAAAATAAAAATATGCTTTTAATTTCACTGATGAATAAAGTTATGTAAGTAAAACATGTTGGGTGTGGAGCCTGATTATCTTGTTTACTTTGTATCACAACATTGGACCCAAACTTCTTAAAAGGAAGCGACAGCAGGCTAGTGATGTCGCTGATGAAGTCCCGGGGGCGGTAGCGCTTTGAGCCCCCAGTCGGTGACCTTCGAAATGATGCCGAGAAGCTAAAAACAGATGTAAAACTGCCTTGTAAAAGTATAGTAATTTCTAGTCAATCTGGGTCGTTCATTAGACAAATGATCTGGCGGTAGAAGTTATGTTTAGGTTAGAGTTTTTTGCCCTATAAGGCAACCCCTCGTTTTTATGAGGGTATTGTATTGTGGCTGTGTATTGTATGCATGTATTCTTGGAGCGAGAAACAGAGAGGGAGACTGTGAGAGAGAATAGAGGATATTACAGCGGATCTGTTGTAGGTTGTGTCTCTTCATTTTTGCTGGATAATAGAAAGGAAGGACTGGGGTGGACGTAGCCCAAACTGGGTGAACCACATATATCTGTGTCTCTCTGGTTTTATGTGTTTTGTGTGCTTGTATTTTCTGTATATTTTATGTGTTGCATTGCTCTGTAATATATAATTTTCTAACAATTGGTATCAGAGCCGAAGGTATATTTGGCTTATAAACTCGCAGGAAAGAAGGGTTCCTGGTTCGAGTGGGAGCAATGGTGGAAGATGTTAAGTTTAGGGTCGAGAAATTTAACGGCCAAAACTTCCCGCTGTGGAAGATGCAGATGGAAGATTATATGTATCAAAAAGATTTATACCTACCATTGAGCAGAAAAACAAAGAAGTTGGCGGCCATGACAGACGCGGAATGGAACATTCTCGATACAAAGGCACTCGGAACAGTACGATTGTGCCTTGCGGCGTCAGTTGCCTTCAATATTTCGAAGGAAACGACAACAAAGGGTTTGATGCAGACGTTGGCGAAACTATATGAAAAACCCTCGACCTCAAACAAGGTATTTCTTATGAAACGACTATTTAATATGAAGATGTCGGAAGGTGGATCTGTTGCAGACCATTTAAATGAATTTAATACAGTTACCAGTCAATTAAGTTCTGTAAGGGTAAACTTTGATGATGAAGTTAGAGCTCTGTTATTCTTGTGCTCATTACCAGAAAGATGGAATGGTTTAGTTATGGCCATTAGTAACTCTGTCTCTGGATCTAGTACTTTAAAGTTTGATGATGTTGTCGGTGCTATCCTTAGCGAAGAAATGCGACGAAAAAGCTTCGGTGAGACATCGGGTAATGCTTTGAGTGCAGAGTCTAGGGGAAGAAGAATGGAAAGAGGAAATAGCTCAGGATATCACAGTAAATCAAGGAAAGGCAGATCCAAGTCCAGATCGGGGATAGTGTGCTTGAAATGCGAAAAGAAAGGACACCTAAAGAAAGACTGTAGATCTCGAAAGGGAAAAGAAGGAGACACACAGCAAGAAAACAATCATGAAGCAAATGTGACAGGTGAGGTGTTACAATATTCTTTGATTCTTTCTTTCGAAAATGTTACTGATTCTTGGGTTGTAGATTCAGGGCCTTCATTCCATGCCACACCTGATAAGAAATATTTTCATGACTATGTTCAAGTAGATTTTGGACAAGTTCGTTTGGGTGATGATAAACCCTGTAAAATTGTTGGAATGGGTAAAGTTCTTGTAAAACAATAGAATGGAAACCAATGGCTACTAAAGGAGGTAAGGCATGTTCCAGATCTGAAGAAAAATCTGATTTCAACAGGGCAGTTAGGCGGTGAAGGTTGTGTGACAACTTTCACGGATAAAACTTGGAAGGTCACCAAAGGAGCCCTGGTAATAGCAAAAGGCGAAAAGGTTGGTACATTGTATTTATGCAATGGTATTTCTAATTATGTTAATGTTTTAACTTCCAAAGGAGCAGATGCAGCATTATGGCATCATAGGCTCGGACACATGAGTGAGAATGGGATGAAGATTCTTCACTCAAGAAATTTGTTGCCAGGTTTGAAGAATGTTGATTTGGATTTCTGTGAAAATTGCATTTATGGAAAACAAAAGAGAGTCGGATTTCTCAGAGTTGGGAAAGAAAAGAAGAGCGAAAAATTGGAGCTTGTGCATACAGATGTATGGGGACCTGCTCAGGTATCATCTCTCGGTGGCTCTCACTATTATGTTACGTTTATTGATGATGCAACTAGAAAAACTTGGATTTATTGTATTCAAAATAAATCTGATGTATTTGATACTTTCAAGAAATGGAAAGCTTTGGTTGAGATTGAGACAGGAAAGAAGTTGAAGTGTCTCATATCAGACAATGGAGGTGAATATTGCAGCAAAGAGTTTGATAGGTACTGTTCAGAGCATGGAATTCGCAGAGAGAAGACAGTTCCAAGAACACCACAAGAAAATGGTGTGTCAGAAAGGATGAACAGAATAATCATGGAGCGTGCAAGGTGCATGAGATTGCATGCAAGATTGCCTTTACAATTTTGGGCAGATGCTGTAGATACTGCTGTTTATCTAATAAACAGAGGGCCTTCAAGTTCCTTGGATGGTGGTATTCCAGAGGAAGCATGGACAGGTAAAAAGGTAAACTACTCTTTTTTAAATCCTTTTGGTTGTGAGGCCTTTGTCCATATTAATAAAGAAAATAGCACAAAGCTTGAGGCAAAATCAAAGAAATGTACCTTTATTGGATATGGTGTTAATGATTTTGGTTATCGCTTATATGATTATGAAAATCACAAAATCATTAGGTGCAGAGATGTAATATTCAATGAAAAGGTCTTGTATAAGAATCAGTTGCAGGAAAAGAAATAGGAAAAAAGAAAGCAAGGAATACACGGTTCTTGATGAGATAACTCAAAAAGTAAAGGTGCCTGAAAATAATAATAATCAACAACCACAGTAGCAGCAACCACCACAACAACAACAGGCACCTCAAACACCTGAAAGTGGTGTTAGAAGATCTACCAGGATAAGTAGACCCCCTGAACGATACTCTCCTTCATTATATTATTTATTGTTGACTGATTCTGGTGAACCTGAATGTTATGAAGAAGCAATGCAAGTTGAAAGCAAGAAGAAGTGGGAGCTAGCCATGGAAGAAGAGATGGACTCCTTAATGCATAACCAGACTTGGGACTTAGTCAGGTTTCCTGCAGGTAAAACTACATTGCAGAATAAATGGGTTTACAGGCTGAAGGAAGAAGATGGAGGAAAATAGAGGTACAAAGCTAGACTTGTGGTGAAGGGGTTTGCACAAAATAAAGGTATTGATTTTGATGAAATATTTTCTCCTGTTGTTAAGATGACTTCAATCAGAACTATTTTAAGTCTTGTAGCAATGGAAGATTTACATCTTGAACAATTAGATGTAAAGACAACATTTCTCCATGGAGATTTGGAGGAAGAGATATACATGCAGCAACCAGAAGGATATGAGGTAAAAGGGAAAGAAAAATTGGTGTGCAGGTTAAAGAAGAGCTTGTATGGTTTAAAACAGGCTCCAAGGTAGTGGTATCTAAAATTTGACAAGTTTATGTCCGAACAAGGTTATACTAGATGTCACTCTGATCATTGTGTTTATCTGAAAAGGCATAATGATGGCAGTTATATTATACTGTTATTGTATGTAGATGACATGCTTGTTGCAGGGTCTAACATGCAGGAAATAAATGTGCTCAAAATAAAATTGGCAAATTCATTTGCAATGAAGGATTTGGGAGCTGCAAAACAAATCCTTGGTATGAGAATAACTAGAGACAAGAAAAATCGCAAATTAACACTGTCTCAGAATGAGTACATACAAAAGGTGTTGAAAAGATTTAATATGCAGAATGCAAAACCAATTAGTACACCTTTTGCTAGCCATTTCAAACTTAGTAAGGAGATGTGCCCCAAGACCCAAGAAGACATGGATTATATGTCTAAAGTTCCATATGCATCAGCAGTTGGAAGCTTAATGTATGCAATGGTCTGCACAAGGCCCGATATTGCACATGCAGTGGGAGTTGTAAGCAGGTACATGAATAATCCAGGAAAAGAACATTGGATGGCAGTAAAATGGATTCTCAGATATTTGAGAGGTACCACAAATCAAGCATTATGCTTTGTTGGTTCAAACATTGCTCTACAGGGATATGTTGATGCAGATATGGCAGGTGACAGAGATAACAGGAGGAGCACTACAGGATATGTATTTACTGTAGGTGGAACAACTGTCAGTTGGGTTTCAAAAATCCAAAGTGTTGTTGCACTTTCAACAACAGAAGCCGAGTATGTTGCCGCTACAGAGGCTAGTAAAGAAATGATTTGGTTACAAAGGTTTATGGATGAATTGGGTAAGAAGCATGATATGGGCACACTATACAGTGATAGCCAAAGTGCTATTCATCTTGCAAAGAACTCAACATTTCATTCCAAGACTAAACACATACATCTCAAGTACCATTTCATACGGTCAGTATTGGAAGATGGAGAGTTGAAGCTGAAAAAGATACACACTAGCCAGAATCCTGCAGATATGCTAACAAAAGTTGTAACCAGGGAGAAACTGAGAACATGCTCAGTTTCAATTGGTCTTCAAGGATGATGATGAAGATGAGAAACAGCCAAGTCCAAAGAGGAGTCATTGTCCAGCAAATGAAGCAGCTGTAGGAGTTGCTACACCGCCTCCAAGTGAGAGATCAAGGTGGAGCATGATCTTGTTTACTTTGTATCACTCAAGATTGGACCCCGTACCTTAAAAGGCAAAGAACTACACTTGTAATTAACGTTACCGTGGGGGGGGCTGGCTCTGTGGGTTTACAAGACTTCGAAGTAGACTGATTGCATGTAAAATTGCCTTGTAAAAGTATAGTAATTTCTAGTCAATATGGGTCGTTCATTAGGCAAATGATTTGACGGTATAAGTTATGTTTAGGTTAGGTTTTTTTGCTCTAGAAGGCAACCCCTCGTTTTTATGAGGGTATTGTATTGCGGCTGTGTATTGTATGTGTGTATTCTCGGAGCGAGAAATAGAGAGGGAGACTGTGAGAGAGAACAGAGGATATTACAGCGGATCTGCTATAGGTTGTGTCTCTTCATTTTTGCTGGATAATAGAAAGGAAGGATTGGTTGTTCGGGGTGGACGTAGCCCAAATTGGGTGAACCACGTATATTTGTGTCTCTCTGGTTTTATGTGTTTTGTGTGCTTGTATTTTCTGTATATTTTATGTGTTGCATTGCTCTGTAATATATAATTTTCTAACAAAACACAGTTTTGGCCAGCTTTCTTTCAAATATATAGAAGGCGTGACTTAAAAACATATCAATGATTTAAGGAATCATCCACATTGCTAATAAGATTTTTGTATGAGTGATCTACAAATTAAACTATTTTTTTCATCTACAAATTAGATTTCATTGAAATATATTAATGGATAAGAAATAAATAATGATGTATTTGAGAATTCTGATGGGTATTTGGAGATTTCATTTTTTTATCCTTTTTTAATCTACATATTATGTTTCATTCGAATATATTAATGGATAAGAAATAAATAATGAAGTGTGGGAGGTATTAGGAGATTCCAAGATGTCGATGGATTAGATGAATAATAAATGTAGAATTGAAAATACGCTTTTAGCCCCAATAATAAATAAAGTTATGTAGGTAAAAAATAGTTTTCACTATATTTTTTTTACTTATAAGTAGAAGGTACAACTGAAAAGATATCAAAAGAGGTCCCTATGAGCAAGAGTTTAGGGGAGAAACACTAGTTTAAAAGTTTGAAAGATCAATTTACTATTATGTGTTGTGCAGAATTTTTGCCTCGTTTATTGATAAAATATTTAGGGTTGTAAAGAGAATTGCTTATAAACTTTGAATGTTACCTTGGAGAAATCGAGGAAGAATGTAATAAGTAGTAATAGAGTAGAAAAAAAAAATTGTTAAAAGATGTTACTAAGACTATGTTGTGAAGGGAACAGTGCCATGTTCAATAGCAAGAGGTTCTCCTCTGTGGAAAGTCCCAATTAAACTTCATGTTATCTGGAATTGGGAACCCATCAATATTCTGACCCCATGGCCACTGCTATTATATGTGGAATGGATAGTGGAATGCAAAATATTGAATGCTTATAATCCACATGCATAATACAAACTTATCTAACCTATCCTAGCTAGGAGTAGAGTTTAACTAGTGGACAGAAGATTAGTTAAACACCTTTATTGATACTTTTAAAATGATACTCCCATAAAATTTGGTAGTAGACCTGTATGGGTGCTTTGCTCGGTTGCCACTACTAGCCATCCTTGGAAAATCACTCACCTTGTAGGTAATGTCTACCAAATAATAGGAAATAAATGATGTTGGATGCATGATTTGGATAATCACAATAAGGAGGCCCAATCAAAGATTATGCATGTTTGAGTAACAATGTCAATCATTGGCACCCATAATTCTTTGAATTTGGTAGCATCTTCATTTGCATATAGTATACTAATTACAGCCATTGTAATCTTAAATGGTTTTATTAAGTGCTTGATAGGATAAGTCCCCAATCTTTTAGCTTTGAATGCTTTAAGGTTGACCCGCCAACTTTAATGAGTTCTCAGTAGATTAGAGGAAATGACAATATCCATTCCTTGGTAAGGTTGATAATGTGTTGATAAAACTTGTAACAAACTTTAAGAGTTGAGAGATGGAAGGAGGCAATGGTTTTTCAAGTAATATCTCTAACTATTCTATTTTCATTATTTGCCTTGTTGACAAGCCATGAGATGACTTTAGAACAAGGGGACACTCCAAGCCTGGTTGCAACCTTGTGTGATCTTGATTGCTTAATATGTTTGTAGACACCAGTGCCTATTTTTGCATCATTAGGTATAAGAGGGGGTTTTGGGAAGGCCTTCTCCTTGAACATATGATATAAATTGCCGCATTTGTAGGTGGCACCTTGATCCATAAATGAGGGACTTATTTCCCACTCACTTCACGAACACAAATACTATGTGGAATAACTTATAATCTCTAATCTCAACCTTGTATAGAGGTTTCAATATTCCAAAATGGCATGTTCTTGGGTGTAATCCATGCATATAACTAACAACAAAATAGCAATCAAGTCAATAACAAAATCAAGACCCCGCAAATACTCTTTGTAGAAATTATATGCACTAAGCATGCATATGTCCAAGATCCACCTGATCTCACACTATTTAACTTTATGCAATATATTGAATCTATTCCACTCGTTAATCTTTTGCGGAAAATTTAATTGCACACACATGTGAAGCATAAACAAAAATATTCAATCGCACATAACAAAGTTTTTAATTGGGAAAGCCTGAAGCTGAAAACCCCAACTATATATTATGTAACATGGAGATCATATGAAAATATCATACAAGCATACAAAGCTTATCACAAGCTCTCAGTATAGTATAATCATCATACAATAATCAGGACCAATCTTGCAAATCCATGCACTGATCTCTACCTCCTGCTAGCCTACCTCCACTGCACAATATCTGCTGAAGAATAGCTCTGAATGAATTCGAATTACTCTTGGATTGACTACGCAATCCTCATTGGCAACTCCAATGTGTGTGTGATGCAATCAATGCATCACTATAGTCACAAAATGCATAGCATTCGCCTTTCGCCTATCTCTCCATCGGTCTCCACTAAAACCGCCATGCACCGTAGTTAACTAATGTATCGTTCGCTGATTAATGAGTTATTATTTGTGAATTAATTAAATAATTAATGATCCGGATTTATGCAGGAACGCAACAGAATAAACATATAACCATAAATACAGAGATGCAGCGGAAATAACACTTCATTTCATTAATATCAAAGAACCGAAATTTGCTTACAGACAGAATGGAAATAAAACTAGCTAGGGCGCTGGTAGCTATCTCTGAGAAGAGATGTGGCGGCTACAGGCCTCTGAACCGAGTTACAATGAGGCTCGAGGGCCTATTTATTATTGAGAAACAATGGAGAACTCTAAACATCCAAAAACCTAACCCTAGGAGATGAAGCGCCAAAACTATGGGCCCCGTTTGGGTAAATTGGTGTTTCAAATTCCCAGGGACGTAACTTTGGCATACTATCTCTGTTTGATGCACATGATACATCATTAGAAAGCTCTATCCGAGGACTAAAACTTTCGCCATGAATATTAGTTCAAAACATGATGCCCAAAAAACATCGTTTAGGGCCTCAAAACAGCTCCGGAAGTTCAGGACCCGAAAAACTGCTAAAAATAGTAAGTTATGCCGAAACTGAAAAACTGAAAGAGACAATGGTGGGGCCCAAGTGGAATAGGCGGGTGGCCACCAATATCCACCTGGATCATTCCTCCCCCCTTAGGAAGCAATGGTCCCCATTGCGTTAAGTTCCTCCATGAGATGAGGAAATTTCTGCTGAACTTGGTCCCTGGTGAACCACTTTCCTTGGTGCAGGAGTTGGCCAGCTTTGACAACCCGATACAGTTGGATCTTCTATTGGCGAGTGTTCTTGAGTTGCATGTCCATGATACAATCTGTGGTGGCCTGTTCCATGCAGTCTGGGTTTAACTCTGTTGGTGTGAGTTGTTCTGCAATGTCCGAGGTGTCCAGTAGAGGTGGAAAGTAAGGACGAAGGCGATCCACATTGAAGACTGGGTGCAGAACAAGGAATGGTGGAATACTAAGCTCGAAGGCATTGTTACCTACAGCCTTGGTGATGGTGTACGGCCCGTATCGGAGCGGGCGAAGCTTGCGGTGAGGTCCAGTGAGGCGCTCCTTCTGAAAATGTAGCCATACTTTGTCGCCCACCTGGAAGTGGTGTGGCACCCGGTGTTGATCATGGCGCTGCTTGTACTTCGCATTGGCTCTGTCCAATATATCATGAACCCGTTGGCGGATGTGTTGAATGCGCTCGATGAAGCTACTTGCTTTGTCAACTTCAGACTGGACATGAGCTGAATCGGCCTGAGCAGCTGCAAACGGCATGGCTATGTCAATGGGACATAGTGGTTTGAATCCCAAGCCCACCTGAAAGGGGCTATGTCCAATTGAACTGTGGAGAGCCCGGTTATAACTGTGTTGTACATAGGGGAGGCTCTCGTCCCATGTGCATGGATGCTTTGAGTTGTACATGCGCAGAATGTGTACAATCATTCTGTTGACGACCTCCGTCTGGCCATCTGTTTGGGGATGGAAAGCTGTGGACTTGGTGAGCTTTGTGTCCAACATTGACCAGAGGCTGGACCAAAATGTGCTGAGGAACCTGCTATCTCGATCTGATATGATAGACCGTGGGATCCCAAAGTGCACCCACACTCGTTCAAAGAAGAGTTTAGCAGTGGCTTCTGCTGTGATATTCTTCTTACAGGCCGCCATAATGGCCATCTTCGAGAATCTGTCAATGACCATGAAAACACAGTCATTTCCATTCTTAAAAGAAGGCAGGCCTGAAATGTAATCCATGGAGATGGATTCCCAAGGTCGACTAGGGGTAGGTAGTGGAGTATATCTTGCTTCTGATGGCTCCGCTTAACACAAGCAACAGCAGGATCTCGATGTGCTTCTCGACATCCTCTTCTAAGGTTCGCCACTTATGTAGCCTAATCGTTTCACACCTCGAAATTAGCCGACTCGACCGTAGTGTGCTTCCCATATCATCTTGGCACGCTCGCTTGAAGGAACACAAAGGTGTCCCATGTGACATAAAAGTGCATCTTGGAGGTGAAAATTTGGAACTTGCGTACCCCCCAAGAGTGCCTTGTAAGTTTGGCCGAATTCTGGGTCACTCTCATAGAGAAGCGGCCAATCAGAAATCTCGTGCCCACAAGAGTTGAGCACAGTGGTGAGCGCCACGATCGGTGGTCGGCTGAGGCAGTCTGCAACATGATTGGTGCGATCATTCTGCAACCCCTTGTGTCTGTATGAACTGCAGGGGCTGGTGGTCTCTGTGGATGATTGTTTCCTTCCCCAAAATGTAATGCTTCCATTGTCGACAAGCTTGCACAATGGAATACATTTCTTTGTCATAAGTGGGATACTTGCGAACTGTGTCAGACAATGTCTCACTGTGATATGCCACTGGATGTCCCTGTTGAGTAATAACTACCCCAAGAGCATAGTCAGAGGCATTTCTCTCGATCTCAAATCGTTGTTGCAAGTCTGGTAATGTGAGCACTGGGGCAGAACAGAGGCGATTTTTCAATTCTGTGAGTGCCTTCTGTTAAGGTTCCAACCAAAATAATTTTTCTCTTGCTCCTCCCTCGGTGACTTGACTCAAGGGCCAAGTGATATGAGAGAATCCCAACACGAATCTACGGTAGAAATTAGCAAGACCCAGAAAGCTGCGAAGCTCTGTTATAGTGGTTGGGGCTGGCCAATCCCGAATGACTTGGATCTTGGCTGGATCCACATGCACCCCCCTTTCATCAATAATGTATCCCAGATATTGAACCCGGGTCATGCCAAACGTGCACTTCTCCAAATTGGCACACAACTTGTGTTGCCGCAGTGTTTGGAGGACTTGTCGGATGTGATGAAGGTGCTCTTCCCAAGTCTTGCTGAAGATCAGAATGTCATCCAAGTACACCACTACGAATGAGTTGGTGAATGGCCGCAAGATGTCATACATCATCCTCATGAAGGTTGCGGGAGCATTCGTCAACCCGAAAGGCATGACCAGCCATTCAAAAAGGCCTTCCTTAGCTTTGAAGGCAGTCTTCCACACATCAGAGGGTTCAATTGGTACATGGTGATACCCAGACTTTAGGTCGATCTTACTGAAATATTTTGCACCTTGGAGTTGGTCCAGAAGGTCATCAATCCGTGGGATTGGGTACCTATTCCGGACAGTGATCTTGTTCAGCGCCCGATAGTCAATACAGAGTCTCCACGTCCCATCCTTCTTCTCTACCAACACGATCGGGCTCCCACAGGGCGATGAACTTGGTCTGATGTGACCTTTCTGCAACAGCTCCTGAATCTGCCTCTTGATTTCATCATTTTCCAGAACAGAGCGTCGATAGATCGGTCCATTGGGTAGTGGCGCACCTGGGGTCAGATCAATCGGGTGCTTGACCTGGCAGTGCAGAGGAACCCCTGTGGGTGAGGTGAAGATGTCCCCGTACTCCTCCACAACCTTATCCATTTTTTTTTGTCGTGCAGAGGAGCTCCGTTTGAAGGTCGTAATACGCTCTTCTTGCCCTCACATCATCAGGAAAACGAATTTCCTGGTTTGGGAAATGAGCTTACTGCATTGTTTTGCAGTAACCAAAGAGATAGCGGCAGGAGGTGGTACCTCTGGTATCCTGTACAACTTATTCCCCAAAGTAACAATAACAGCACGAGGCCGAGACTCATACACAGCATGACGCTTCCACAAGTATGGTTGTCCTAATAATACATCAGAAACATCAATAGGAGCAACGTCACATAATACCTCATCCGTGAAGGGCTTGATGCTATAGGAAAGGCGGCACTGCTGGCTAACGCGGAGATCTCGTCCTTGGTGAAGCCACCCGATGGTGTATGGATGTGGGTGAGCTGTGGTCGGCAAGCCCAACCGCTTCACGGCGTCTGCTGAAATGAGGTTCTTTTGGCTCCCATTGTCGACAATGAACTGTACAGTGGAGCCCTTTACCCACATCTGGGAGTGGAAGAGACGTTCCTCCTCCTCTGGATCTTCCGGTTCCTCCTTCTGGACCTTTGTAGTGGCAACAGTGGCGTTGGGCTCCGCATCAATAATCTGTTTCCCTTTTTCATTCCCCTTTTCAGGTTCTGATTCGGAGTCGGAGCATGCATCTAACTCAGAAGCCCTCATCTCGGCCACTAGCGACTACTTGGCCCGACACTCACTTGTGTTGTGAGTGGAGCTCTTATGGAACTCACACCACTTTCCCGTGTCCTTCTTTGGCTTTACATTGCTGTTCTTTTCTTGTGGCTTCGATGAGTTGTCTTTAGCCACCATGCCTTGGCTCTGTCCTTTGTTCTACGGTTTGGAAGCATCTTTCCCTTGCTTTTGATTCGCAGATCCAAAGTCTCGCTTCTTCTGCTTGAATTTCTGCTCAATCTTGGCAGCATACCGATATGCCGTACCAAGCGAGGAGATGTCGAGGAACTCCATTTCCTCCTGAATGTATCTGTGCAGACAGCTGCGATACTTTAGAACCAAATGTTTCTCTGAATCTTTGATACCCAACTTTGTGCGCAGGGTATGGAACAGATTCGTCAGCTCATGCACATCTTGATCCCTTTGTTGTCGCAGCGTGGTCCATTGTATGTACTTGTCCTCATAGCTCCCCACGGAATAGTACTGTTCCTTGACGGCGTCTTAGAAAGAATTCCAAGTTGGTACGGCCGAGAACAGAGAGGGTTCTGTCTGGTCCTTGTTCTCACAGTAGGTTTCCCACCAGTCCTTAACATGGGGGTAGCTTTGAGGAGTGCAAAAATAATCTTCTCCCGGTCTGAAAAGTCATGAACCGAGAAATATCCTTCTAACAGATTCAACCATTTATCTACAGCATCTGCGTCTATTTGACCCTCAAATATGGGAATGTCAAAATTTATTTGTACCTTAAAAGGAGTCGCGCCTGCAGAGTGGCTGCTGGATGCAGATGCGCCGCCGGTGGGTAGCCGTTGAAGGATCTGAGCAAAGTTATCCATCATCACGTTCCTTTGTCTTTTGAGGGCCTCCTCGAGCAATATTTTGATAGGATCTCTTGCTCCCTCATCTTTCTTTTTGTCCCCCATGGGCGTCCGTCGAGGTTTGTGAGGCTGATCTTGCAAAGGTTCCACCAGATCAAGCCCTAGCTCCTTATACCCCGACCTCGTTGGGGACATGCAAAGAAGGATCGAGAAAAGCAGACCGCTCTGATACCACTGATCCGGATTTATGCAGGAACGCAACAGAATAAACACATAACCATAAATACAGAAATGCAGCGGAAATAACACTTCATTTCATTAATATCAAAGAACTGAAATTTGCTTACAGACATAATGGAAATAAAACTAGCTAGGGCGCTGGTAGCTATCTCTGAGAAGAGATGTGGCGGCTACAGGCCTCCGAACTGAGTTAAAATGAGGCTCAAGGGCCTATTTATTATTTAGAAACAATGGGAAATCCTAAACAGCCAAAACCCTAACCCTAGGAGATGAAGCGCCAAAACTATGGGCCCCGTTTGGGTAAATTGGTGTTTCCCAGGGGCGTAACTTTGGCATACGATCTCCGTTTGATGCGTACCATACCTCGTTAGAAAGATCTATCCGAAGACTACAGTTTCGCCACAAATCCATTTTGGAACGAATGCCCAAAACGTCGTTTAGGGCCTCAAAACGGTCTCGTTTAGACCCGAAAACCGGCTAAAAATAAGAAGTTATGTCACAACGAAAACCGAAAGAGACAATAGTGGGGCCCAAGGAACAGGCTGTACACATCCACTGATCATTAATTCACTCCACTCTCACTAGTGTATCAATCAGTTAGACTAGATACAACTAGCTCAACTGAGTCTAACTGAGTTAAACTGAATACAACTCCATAACTACTTCTTCCAACTGTGTCATAACTCTGCCACTTGAGTTCTAACCGAGTCCTCCATGCATTAGCTCCAGTAAACCCTTAGGAATTGCGTAATTCCTTCTGTCAGCTGATGTGCCACATCTGTGCACTGAACTGAAGTGCTCCAAGAGAATAAGTTGTTGTTTAGAGTCTGATTATTATTAAGAGCTAATAATAATCGACATGCATCTATTTTTAGATTGACGATCTATAAATAGACTTCGCCAAATATTCTAAAAATAAAATTTCATCTATGTTTTCAACTTGATCAACCATCCACATATAGCATCCTGCAACTTTTGAAATATGATCATCATGTCTAAAAATAGAATTGCGCCAAAAATAGCCTGCGGGCCCACTTAATGAAGGCGACTCTTTTCACTAAGCTCATCATCTTGTTGAATCTCAACACTACCTCTCACAAGATAGGGATTATCCTTCACCCCGATCTTGCCTCTATGGTATTTGAATTTGCTCCTGGTGAGTGCCTTCGTTAGAATATCTGCATCCTGATCTACCGTAGGAATGTACTAAAGCAACATGATCTTCCGCTGCACACAATATCTGATATGATGATACCGGATATCAATATGTTTAGATCTATCATGAAACACAGGATTAACCGAGAGTTTAATGCAACTCTGATTATCACAATGCATCACCGTGGGATCTAAATGTGAATCGAACAAACCAACCAGAATCTTCCTCATCCAGATAGCCTCACATGCAGCTAAACTTGCTGCCATGTATTCTGCTTCTGCTGAACTGAGTTCCATAGATATTTGTTTCCTTCTGTACCAAGAAAATACCGTAGATCCGATACTGAAAATCCCTCCTGATGTGCTCTTTCTGTCTGTTGGGCTTCCTGCCCAATCTGCATTCGTGAATCCATGCAAATTCACCTCATCCGTCTATCTATACCATAATCCATACTCAGATGTGCCCCTGAGATATCTCAGGACATGCTTGCCTGCCTTCCAAAAGAGCTTGGTAGGCTTAACCATCACTTGTGAAAGCTGGTTCACCGCATAGCATATGTTCGGTCTTGCATTGACTAAATACATGAGCGAACCCACCAACTTTCGATAAACAGTGGCATTCACTACCTTTGTCGATGTAGCATCCTCTTTCTTCCAATTTCTTGGAAGATGAGTGTCAATAGGCTTGCAGCCTTGCATGTTAAACTTCTCCAGTATCTCCCGGGCATACTTTCCTTGAGACACAAATAGTTCACCTTCCCGCTGCAATATTTCCAATCCAAGGAAATAATGAAGGATTTTGCAAGATCTGCCTTGCATGAGTGTATCAACTGCTCATCACCTGTTAGTATTAAATCATCAACATAAAGTACAATGACTAAAAGCTTACCCTCCACCACAATCTGGTATAGGCTTGCATCTGCCTCACTCTTGGTGAAGCCAAGTCCAGTGAAATAGCTGTCGATCCAAGTGTACGAAGCGCGAGGTGCTTGTTTCAGCCCATACACCGCTCTTTTGAGCCTACACACATGTGACTCGCTGCTGAAGATCTCAAATCCTTCAGGCTGCTCAATGTACAACTCTTCCTCAATGATCCCATTAAGGAA
Source organism: Pinus albicaulis (assembly GCA_034641835.2). Classification (NCBI taxonomy): domain Eukaryota; kingdom Viridiplantae; phylum Streptophyta; class Pinopsida; order Pinales; family Pinaceae; genus Pinus; species Pinus albicaulis. The sequence continues at coordinate 58,485,677 of CM076569.1, read as the reverse complement.
CGCAGTCTTCACATCCATCTGATGAATGTCCCAACCCATCTGTGCTGAGAGAGAAAGGATGGTCTGTATGGAAGAATACCATGCGAAAGGTGCAAAGGTTTCTTCATAGTCAATCCCCTCAATCTATGAAAAGCCCCGGGCAACAAATCTTTCCTTATACTTCTCGACGCTCCCATCAACAGCTTGCTTTACCTTGTAGATCCATCTTGATCCTACAATTGATTTTCCCACCGGCCTTGGAACAATCTCCCAAACACTGTTTCTGACAATGGGGTCATACTCCTCCACCATGGCATCTACCCATGTGGGCTCCTGCACTGCTTCTTCGAAAGAAGATGGCTCTGTCACCATACGCTTGCTCATAAGAGCCATGTATCCAGTATATCGGTCAGGTGACTGTCTCTGTCTGCACTGTGATGTAGGGACTCGTACATTCTGTGCCGCATCAAGCTTTAGTCTCTCAGCTTCTGTGGTACGCTTTCTGCCTTGTCCGATGTTTGGTTCTGCATGAGTGGACTCCTCCCACTCCATGAATCTCCTCTTGTGGCTGATCCATATCCAGAGGCTCATCTTTCGGAACAAGCAGTTCCTTCACTGCATGCAAGTCTTGCTCCCTCTTAAGCATAGCTTGTGCAGCACCCACGATCATTCTGTTCTTTCTCTTCGAGATCCCATTCTGCTGTGGGTTATGAGGCGCTATGAGTTCTCTTCCAATTCCTTCTTTGCTATAGAAGTCTTTGAATTCAACCGAGATGTATTCACCACCATTATCGCTCCGTAGAGCTTTCACTTGCTTCCCTGACTCCTTCTCCACCAATGCCTTCAACTCACAAAACTTTGAGAACGTTTCACTCTTCTTCTGCATGAATAAGATCCAACATCTACGGGAATAGTCATCAACAAATATCACATAATACTTGTGTTTTGCTGTTGAAGCAACTGAGAATGGTCCACACACGTCTGTGTGAATTCTCTCCAGGATCACCGAAGCACGGTTCTCCTTCTCATGAAAGGTGGTCTTCAAAAACTTACCCATAGTACATCCCTTGCACTGATTTTACTACGCAAGAGTACCCTTGGGAACTCCAGTAGAAATTTGCTACAAAATCTTCAAAGCACCGTGGTGAAGATGGCCCAATCTCCTATGCCATAATTCGCCCTCATCCGGCTCACCACTTCTTCTGCTTTTCCCACCATTGCAACGCAGCCATCTACCTCCAGCTTGTAGATATTCTTAATTCAAACCCCTATCTTCTTGGTTTTATGTCGAAGGAAGGCTTTTCCCTCACTGAAAACAACATCATAACCCTTGTCTTCCAGCATTGTGACTGAGACCAAGTTCTTCTTCAGACCTAGAACATGCATAACATTCTTCAAAAAGAATGGATTACCAGACTTCCTCTCAAAGGTAATGGTCCCAATGTCAGTCGCACTGTACCAACCATCATCACCCATCTCTATATGCATCTGGAGGTCCTTCTCCTCCAAGTCACTAAACAACTCTTTGTCTCTCGTGATATGGAAAGATGCACCACTATCAAGATACCACACAGATCCCATGCAGCTTGAAACCAAGAAAGCGATCAAGGAGAAATCAAGCTCAAATTGTGAGGCTAAGGCCTCTCCAGCTGCAAATCCAGTAGCCTGTTTGTTCTTCTTCTTCTGTGGATAGTTAGTGGCGAAATGTCCATGTTTGTGACAGTGAAAACACTTCACTTTGGACAAATCCTCAGTTTTGCCTTTAGCACCAAATTTTGAAGGATTTTTTTCCCCTTTCTTTCTTTGCTTTGGGCAGCCCAAAGCGCAATTATCTTCACCTCTGATATTCGAAGAGCGAAAGATCCATCCCTGGTACCCCGCCTTATCTCCTCCTTCACAAGATCCGGCCAAAGTCGCTCCCAGCCTGGCAGTTTCTCTTGTCCATTGACAAAGTCTTCATAGCTATGCCAACTCTTCAGAAGCCCAAGGAGAGCAAAGCTCACCAAGTCTTCTTCATCAACAGTAACCCCCACACTTCCCAGTTCATCCTTGCAGTGGACAAACTTTGTGAGGTATTTTGGAATACTGTCGCCTTTCTCCATTTTTATTTTTTTGAGCTTGTCTTTAACCACCAACTTCCTCTGGCCACTTCTGCTTTGGAACAAGTCTATCAAAGCCTTCCACATTAAGAATGGAGACTCTTTCCCATGAAGGTTGGACACAATATGGTCGTTCACACCTTCCAACAAAATTCTCCTTGTCTTTGATGTCTTCTTTTTCCATGCATTAAGTAATGCAGCATCGCTGGATCCCGACTTAGGAACATCTCTATCGATGAACTCCTTCAACCCATTATCCTCCAACACCGCCTCCATCCTGTCCTTCCAGGCTATGTAATTCGAGCTCCCATCAAGGGCATACTCCAATCTCAACCCGTTGAAATAAATTTCAATGTATACTTGATTTCTGCACCAAGAATCTTCTGTAGAAAATTTGAATTGTCCACCAGCACAAACTCACTTCACAATTTCAATCTTCAATCAACAATGTTTTGATACCATGTAGAAATTACATGCACTAAGCATGCATATGTCCAAGATCCACCTGATCTCGCACTATTTAAATTTATGCAAGGTACTGAATCTATTCCACTCGTTAATCTTTTGCGGAAAATTTAATTGAACACACATGTGAAGCATAAACAAAAATATTCAATTGCACATAACATAGTTTTTAACCGGGAAAGCCTGAAGCTGAAAACCCCAACTATATATTATGTAACATGGAGATCACATGAAAATATCATACAAGCATACAAAGCTTATCACGAGCTCTCAGTATAGTACAATATTCATACACTAATAAGGACCAATCTTGCAAATCCATGCACCGATCTCTGCCTCCTGCTAGCCTGCCTCCACTGCGCAATCTTTGCTGAAGAATAACTCTGAATGAATTCGAATTACTCTTGGATTGACTGCGCAATCCTCATTGGCAACTCCAATGTGTGTGTGATGCAATCAATGCATCACTATAGTCACAAATGATAGTCACACTTGCCCTTTCACCTATCTCTCCACTGGTCTCCACTGAAACTGCCATGCACTGTAGTTAACTGATGTATTCTTCAGTTGATTAATGAGTTATTATTTGTGAATTAATTAACGAATTAATTCACTCCCGTTGTGTGTGACCAGCTCCAAAATAGGAAAAGAGAGAGGAACGCCTTAGAAATAAGCCACTTCGAGGGGTAACCTAATACATAAATGAACAATTCTCGGATGATACAATTCACAAAACCTCCTTTCTATATATAGGAGTCCATGGGGCCATAATGTAATCCTAGTGGGCCACAATGTAATCCTAGCCGACCTAACAATAATAATTTAAGGGCACAATAATAACAAAATGGGGGTTACAAAGGTACAATAATAACAATAAGGGGGTTACACTAACAACAATAAGGGACTATACTAGTAATATAGGGACCTAACATGCCCCTCTCCTTCAAAAAAGTATTGTCCTCAACACTTGAGTAGCTCTGGGTGCTTCTGTATAAAATTCTCATCCTCCCATGTAGAATCTTCAGTGGGTAAGTTCTTCCACTTGATGAGATACTCTGAAATTGATCGATTCCGTAGTTGTCGAGTTCTTTTTCCATGACTGCTTCAGGTTCCAATATGATTTTCCCTTCCCCATCAAGTTCTGGCAATACTGTTTGAACTGGAAGATTTTCACCTATAACCTTCTTTAAGCATGAAACATGGAACACTGGATGTACTCGCGAAGAAGCAGGAAGCTCCAATTTGTATGCCATAGTACCAATCTTTTGCAACACCTTGTAAGGACCATAGTACTTTGGCGATAATTTATCATCCTTCTTAGCTTGCTTGAGGGACATTTGTTTGTATGGTTGTAGCCGTAAAAATACCCAATCTCCTACATCAAAACTTCTCTCGCTGCGATGTTGATATGCCCGTTGTTTCATTCGATTTTGTGCCAAATTCAGGTTATCCTTTAAGAGTTGGAGAACTTCTTGCTGATGCTCGATGTGATCTTCCACTACTTGAACCTTCGAATTTTCCCTTAAAGATGATGTGATGGATGGTGGATGATATCCATAAAGTGCCATAAATGGGGTCATTTTTGCTGCAGTATGGAAAGAAGTGTTATACCACCATTCAACAAGAGGTAACCACTTGACCCATTGTGTTTGTTTATCAGATACAAAACAACGAAGATATCCTTCTAAACATTTATTTACTATCTCAGTTTGACCATCAGATTGAGGATGATAAGATGAGCTATGAGATAATTGAGTACCCAAACAAGAAAATAACTCCATCCAAAAATTTCCAGTAAAAATGGGATCTCTGTCACTCACAATAACCTTTGGGCTTCCATGTAGCTTTTGAATTCTGTCCATAAATGTAGTAGCAACTGTACTTGCTTTAAATGGATGAGATAATGCACAAAAGTGTGCATATTTGGTAAGTCTATCAACTACCACCATGATGACATTCTTTCCTTCGGACTTAGGTAAACCTGTGATAAAATCCATTGAAATCTCCTCCCAACGTTGACTTGGAATGGATAAAGGTTGTAGAAGTCCTTGGGTCTTAATTGTTTCCACTTTATTCTGCTGGCAAACCAAACATTCCGCCACAAACTTTCGAATATCAGATTTAAGGCCATCCCAAAAAAATTCTTTCTTCACCCTGTGGTAAGTTTTTAAAATCCCGAGTGTCCTCCTAAAGGAGAAGTGTGCAATTCCAGAAGAATCTTTTGTTTTAGTTGGGAATTCTTACAAAGATATAAGCGATCTTTGTACCATAAGGAATCATTTTTCCAACTAAATGTATCAGATGTACTAGGATCTTGCTGCAACTTTGAATGAGTATCCATACATCTTTGTCCTTCTTCCATTCATCTCTTGCTTCAGTTATCCAATCTGGTTGGATAATAGAAATGGCACAAAGCAATGCTTCCACCTCTTCATTCTTTCTTGAGAGTGCATCTGCAACAACATTCAGCTTTTCTTTTTTGTAGATTATTTCAAAGTCATAACCCAACATCTTTGTGACCCATTTTTGCTGTTCTTCTGACGATAGTCTTTGTTCCAAAAAGTGTTTAAGACTATCATGATCAGTTTTTACCTTGAAGTGTCTTCCCATTAGGTAAGTTCGCCATTGCTTTAGTGCATGCAGTATTGCTAACATTTCCTTCTCATAAATAGGTTTCTGTAAATACTTTCCTTTGATTGGACGACTTTCAAAAGCAATGGGTCTTCCTTCCCGCATTAAAACTGCACCAATTCCATTTCCTGAGGCATCACATTCCACAATAAAGGTTTTTGTGAAGTCTGGTGTAGCTAAGACCGGTGCTAGGCACATTGCCTCTTAAGACGTTCAAAGGCCTTAGTTGCTTCAGGAGTCCATGAAAATGCATCTTTCTTCAATAATGTTGTTAGAGGTGCTGCTATTCTCCCATAATTCTTAACAAACTTGCGATAATACCCCGTTAACCCGAGAAATCCTCGCAACTGTTTTATGGTTGTGGAGACTTTCCATTCCTTAATGGCTCTAATTTTGTTAGGGTCTACTTTAACACCCTCGTGAGATACAATATGACCCAGATATTCCACCTCTTGTACTCCAAAGAAACATTTGGATTTTTTTGCATATAATTGTTTCTCCTGCAATAGTTTGAGCACCCCGTCAACATGTTCAACATGATCCTTCCAAGACCTGTTGTAGATTAGTATATCATCAAAAAATACTAGCACAAATTTTCTAAGGAAGGGTTTGAAATGGAATTCATCAACCCTTGAAATGTAGAAGGTGCATTGGTAAGGCCAAAAGGCATGACCAAAAATTCATAATGACCCTCATGAGTTCGAAATGCCGTTTTTGGAATATCTTCAATCTTCATTCTAATTTAATGATATCCTGAACAAAGATCCAACTTGGTAAAATAAATTGCTCCATGTAATTCATCCAATAATTCATCAATCACAGGAATGGGAAATTTATCTTTAATGGTGAGCTTATTGAGCTCCCTATAATCCAGACACATCCGCCATGATCCATCCTTCTTGTGTACCAATACTACAGGAGCAGAGAAAGAACTTTGACTAGGTTGAATTATACCCGCCTCTAACATTTCTGCAATCATACGTTCAATTTCGCCCTTTTGGAAGTAAGGATATCTATAAGGCCTGATGTTTGGAGGAACACTTCCTGGAATCAAATGAATAGCATGATCATGATCACGAATAGGTGGGAGTCCTTTGAGAGTTTCAAACACCTTGGAATGATTGTCCAAGACTTGTTGGAGATCTCCAGAAATAGATGATTTTGATGTTGGAACTTCTAGTGAGCATAATTGTGCAATTACGCCTCGTTGTTCTTTCTTTAGAAGCTTTGTCATGCCATTAGAGCTTATTATCCTTCCTGGCTTCCCTTCAATACCCCGTAATTCGACTTCCTTTCCTTCTAAAAAAATTTCAAGAAAAGTTCTTGAAAATTAAAAGCTACCGTCCCCAAAGATTGTAACCATTGTACTCCTAGTACAACATCAGCACCTCCCATAGGAATGGAAAGCATTGGACTAGTCAATACATATTCCCCATGGTTAGCTTGATATTATGGCATTTTCCAGATCAATTTATAGTTCCTCCATTTGCAACCATCACTTGACATTCTGGTGCTGGGTATAGGAAACAATTTAATTCCTTGGCTACCTTACAATGAATAAAATTATGGGTGCTACCCGAATCAATCAACACTATTACCTTTTTCTTCTTGATTTGTCCTTGTATCTTGAGAGTTTGAGGAGTGGTAATTCCTGCCAGTGCATTACACGATATGGTCGGATTCATTTCTTCCTCTTCTAGGGTTGGTTCCCGGTGTATATCCTCTTCTTGTTCATTTTCTTCTTCCTCTTCACAATCTATGTAAAATAATTTCTTCTCAGCACACTTATGACCTTTAGTGTATTTGTTATCACAACTATAGCAAAGCCCTTTTTCTCTTTTTTCTTCCAATTGTTGTGGTGTCAACCTTGTAGGTTGTGGAAATCTAGGCGTAGCAACACTTCCTTCTTTATAAAATTGAGTGGTAGGCTTCCTTGTCACCATAATTTTACATTCAACTTTTCTTGCCAACCTGAATGCCTTCTCCAATGAATCAGGTTCCAAAACGCGAACTTCATGTTGGATGTTATCCTTTAAAATGCCTATGAAGAGATCAATCCTGTGTTCCTCTGGAATATCAGTTACCCTTATATTCAATTTTTGGAAGTCCTCAATGTGCTGCCCCACTAAACTCTTTTGTTTGAGATTTATCAATTGGCTAAAGAAGGTGTTGCTCTTTGTATCCTCATAATGTGCTATCATTTCCTCCGTAAAAATTGACCAAGTGACAATTTTTTTACGGAGCAAAGCCATCGATACCATACAAATGTATTTTGTTCTAAATGTAAAGTTGCAATGCGTACCTTTTGTGTGTTTTGCACATTATGGAGATCAAAATATTGCTCCATCCGTAGTATCCATGTTACAGGATCCTTTCCATCAAACTTCCTCATATCCATTTTTGGAATATGGTGGTTCTTCCCACCAACATTCGAGTTTATGAAATCACGATTAACATTTATTTTGTTCTCATCATGAGGTTCTCCTCCTATATTTCCGCCATTAGGAATCATTTCTGGTTTTAAGCTTGTCATCAAGCCTTCCATGTATGCTTTTAGATCACTCTTCATGTTTTCCATGTTGTCTTTCATGTCATCCATCTTAGCTTCCACGCCATCCATCTTAGCTTCCATGCCATCCACTTTAGCTTCCATGCCTTTCTTCAAACCGTCCATATTCACTTCCATGCCTTTCTTCAAACCGTCCATCTTCACTTCCATGCCTTTCTTCAAAACTTCCATTTCATTTTTTGTTGCTCTTTGCGAGAGTGAAAACTGTTGCATTTGCTCTTGTAATTTTGATAGATCATGTTGCAATTCTTCATCTTCATGATTCATAGTAGAGCCTTCTGAAGGCTTAATGGGTGTTGAATTCTTTTTAGGGGCCATTTTAAAATCCAATATTGATATCTATTCTACAAGTTTCCCTTGGAATCAATTCAACTTGATTCTTCCAACAAGACTTATGTAATTCGGAAAAAAAATACACACCTTTTACTAGCTTTTAGGAGCTCGATATTGAAATTGAATTATCTCTGTAATTGAAAATCTTCGATATCTAAAATTCAGCCCTGTAGTAGCCCTCTGAAGCTTCTTTCAAATGCCACAAGTCTGACCTGATTTTGATTCTCCAAGACAAAGTTGTGTCCAATCTCCCACAATGACCTAATTCTGGATTGGTTCAGTAGAGCGAACTTGTACGACTTGCCACGTGTCACTGTTTTGTCCTTTGTCTCTGAAATTGATAGCGAAGAAACTACAGGCTGTGTACTTGTGACCACTTTTGACGGCACTCCAATCCAATCTTCAGAGAGAGAGTTATTAAACTTTTCCCACGATCACCTCTTTGAGATGAAATTCAGGAGCCTGAAAAAGCACTACCTTCCACAGATCATATCTCCAAAAATATTTCGAACCAAGCTCTGAAATTTTTTGATGAATTTCCTCAGGATTTCAGCTTCGCACCATATGAATTTCAGATTCTGAACCTTCGTAGAAAATTTTTTATAGCGCAAATGCCACGATGACCTGTTTAGGAGCCTGAAAAAATACCTGACTTCCACAGATCATATCTCCGAAATTATTGCGAACCAAACTCTGAAATTTTTATACAAGCTTCCTCAGGATTTTTTCTTCGCACCCTAAAAATTTCCGCTTCTGAAACTTCGTAGAAAAAAAAGTTATAGCGAAAATGCCACGATGACCTGTTTGGAGCAGCGAAACCCTAGAATCCAAAGCTCTGATACCAAATGTTGTGTAACCAGCTCCAAAAATAGAAGAAAAGAGATATGAACGCCTTAGAAATAAGCCACTTCGAGGGGGCAATCTCCAATACATTACATGAATGAACAATTCTTGGATGATACAATTTACAAAACCTCCTTTCTATATATAGGAGTCCATGGGGCCATAATGTAATCCTAGTGGGCCACAATGTAATCCTAGCCGACCTAACAATAATAATTTAAGGGCACAATAATAACAAAATGGGGTTACAAGGGTACAATAACAACAATAATGGGGTTACACTAACAATAATAAGGGACTATACTAGTAATATAGGGACCTAACAACTCCACTCACTATGTATCAATCAAGCTAGAATAGATAATACAACTAGCTCAACTAAGTCTAACTGAGTTAAACTAAATATGACTCCATAACTACTTCTTCCAACTGTGTCATAACTCTGTCACTTTAGTTCTAACTGAGTCCTCCACGCATTAGCTCAAACCCTTAGGAATTGCGTAATTCCTTCTATTGGCTGATGTGCCACATCTGTGCACTGAACTGAAGTGCTCCAAGAGAATATGTTGTTGTTTAGAGTCTGATTATTATTAAGAGCTAATAATAATCGACATGCATCTATTTTTAGATTGAAGATCTATAAACAGACTTCGCCCAATATTATAAAAATAGAATTTCATCTATTTTTTCAACTTGATCAACCATCCACATATAGCATCCTGCAACTTTTGAAATATGATCATCATGTCTAAAAATAGACTTGCGCCAAAAATAGCCTGCGGGCTCACTTAGTGAAGGCGACTCCTTTCACTAAGCTCATCATCTTGTTGAATCTCAACACTCCCTCTCAACAAGATAGGGATTATCCTTCACCCCGATCTTGCCTCTATGGTATTCGAATTTTTTCCTGGTGAGCGCCTTCGTTAGAATATTTGCATCCTGATCCTCCGTAGGAATGTACTGAAGCAACATGATCTTCTGCTGCACACAATCTCTTATATTATGATACCAGATATCAATATGTTTAGATCTATCATGAAACACAGGATTAATCAAGAGTTTAATGCAACTTTGATTATCACAATGAATCACCGTGGGATCTAAATGTGAACCGAACAAACCAACTAGAATCTTCCTAATCCAGATAGCCTCACATGCAGCTAAACTTGTTGCCATGTATTATGCTTCCACTGAACTGAGTGCCACAAATCTTTTTTTCCTGCTATGCCAAGAAACTACCGTAGATTCGATACTGAAAATCCCTCCTGATGTGCTCTTTGTGTCTGTTGGGCTTCCTCCCCAATCTGCATCTGTGAAGCCATGCAACTCCACCTCATCTGTCTGTCTGTACCATAAACCATACTCAGATGTGCCCCTGAGATATCTCAGGACATGCTTGTCTGCCTTCCAAAAGAGCTTGGTAGGCTTTACCAGCGCTTGTGCAAGTTGGTTCACCGCATAGCATATGTCCGGTCTTGTATTGACTAAATACATGAGCGAACCCACCAACTGTCGATAAACAGTGGCATCCACTACCTCTGTCGATGTAGCATCCTCTTTCTTCCAATTTCCTCGAAGAGGAGTGCTGATAGGCTTGCAGCCTTGCATGTGAAACTTCTCCAGTATCTCCCGGGCATACTTGCCTTGAGACACAAACAGTTCACCTTCACGCTGCCATATTTCCAATCCAAGGAAATAATGAAGGAGGCCCAAATCCTTCATCTCAAACTCCTTTGCAAGATCTACCTTACACGAGTGTATCAACTGCTCATCACCTGTTAGTATTAAATCATCAGCATAAATTACAATGATTAAAAGCTTACCCTCCACCACAATCTGGTACAGGTTTGAATCCGCCTCACTCTTGGTGAAGCTAAGTCCAGTGAAATAGCTGTCGATCCAAGTGTACTAAGCACGGGGTGCTTGTTTCAGCCCATACAACACTCTTTTGAGCCTGCACACATGCAACTCGTTGCTGAAGATCTCAAATCCTTCAGGCTTCTCAATATACACCTCTTCCTCAATGATCCCATTAAGGAACGCAGTCTTCACATCCATCTGATGAATGTGCCAACCCATCTGCATTGAGAGAGCAAGGATGGTCTGTATAGAAGAATAACGCGCGACAGGTGCAAAGGTTTCTTCATAGTCAATCCCCTCAATTTGTGAGAAGCCGTGGGCAAAAAATCTTGCCTTATACTTCTCGACGCTCCCATCAGCAGCTTGCTTTACCTTATAGATCCATCTTGATCCTACAACTGATTTTCCCACTGGCCTTGGAACAATCTCCCAAGCACTGTTTCTGACAATGGAGTCATACTCTTCCACCATGGCATCTACCCATGTCGGCTCCTACACTGCTTCTTCGAAAGAAGATGGCTCTGTCACCGTACACTTGCTCATAAGAGCCATGTATCCAGTATATTGGTCAGGTGACTGTATCTGTCTGCGCTGTGATGTAGGGACTCGTACATTCTGTGCCGCATCAAGCTTTAGTCTCTCAGCTTCTGTGGTACGCTTTCTACCTTGTCTGATGTTTGGTTTTGCATGAGTGGACGCCTCCACTCCATGAATCTCCTCTTGTGGCTGATCCACATCCGGAGGCTCATATTTCGGAACAAGCAGTTCCTTCACTGCATGCAAGTCTAGCTCCCTCTCAAGCATAACTTGTGCAGCACCCACGATCATTCTGTTATTTCTCTCCGCGACCCCATTCTGCTGTGGGTTATGAGGCGCTATGAGTTCTCTTCCAATTCCTTCTTTGCTACAGAAGTCTTTGAATTCGCCCGAGATGTATTCACCACCATTATCGCTCCGTAGAGCTTTCAATTGCTTCCCCGAATCCTTCTCCACCAATGCCTTGAACTCACGGAACTTTGAGAACATTTCACTCTTCTTCTGCATTAAGAAGATCCAACATCTACAAGAATATTCATCAACAAATATCACATAATACTTGTGTTTTTCTGTTGAAGCAACCGAGAATGGTCCACACACGTCTGTGTGAATTCTCTCCAGGATCACCGAAGCACGTTTCTCCTTCTCATGAAAGGTGGTCTTCACAAACTTACCCATGGTACATCCCTTGCACTGATCTAACTATGCAAGAGTACCCTTGGGAAGTCCAGTAGAAATTTGCTGCAAAATCTTCAAAGCGCCATGGTGAAGATGGCCCAATCTCCTGTGCCATAATTCGCCCTCATCTCGGCTCACCACTTCTTCTGCTTTGCCCACCATTGTAGCGCAACCATCTACCTCCAGCTTGTAGAGATTCTTAATTCGAACCCCTATATTCTTGGTTTGACCCGTTGTCTTATGTCGAAGGAAGACTTTTCCCTCACTGCAAACAACATCATAACCTCTGTCTTCTAGCATTGCGACTGAGACCGAGTTCTTCTTCAGACCTGGAAAATGCATGAAATTATTGATTACCGGACTCCCTCTCAAAGGTAATGGTCCCAATGCCAGTCGCACTGTATCGACCATCATCGCCCATCTCTACATGCATATGGAGGTCCTTCTCCTCCAAGTCACTAAACAACTCTTTGTCTCCCGTCATATGGAAAGACGCACCACTATCAAGATACCACACCGATCCCATGCAGCTTGAAACCAAGCATGCGATCAAGGAAAAATCCAGCTCAAATTGCAAGGCTAAGGCCTCTCCAGCTGCAGATCCAGCAACCTGCTTATTCTTCTTCTTCTTTGGACAGTTAGTGGCGAAATGTCTGTGTTCGTGACAGTGAAAACACGTCACTTTGGACAAATCCTGCTTCTTGCCTTTAGCACCAAATTTTGAAGGATTTTTTTCCCCTCCCATTTCCTTGCTTTGGCAGCCAAAGCGCAATTATCTTCATCTTCATTCTTCGATGAATATCCATCCCTGGCACCCCACCTTATCTCCTCCTGCATAAGATCCGACCAAAGTCGCTCCCATCCTAGCAGTTTCTCCCGTCCATTGATAGATTCTTCGTAGTTGTGCCAACTCTTCGGAAGCCCAAGGAGAGGCAAGCTCACCAAGTATTCTTCATCAACAGTAACCCCCACACTTCCCAGTTCATCCTTGCAGTGGACAAACTTCGTGAGGTATTTTGGAATACTGTCGTCTTTCTCCATTTTTATTTTTCTGAGCTTGTCTTTAAGCGCCAACTTCCTCTAGTCACTTATGCTTTGGAACAAGTCTGTCAAAGCCTTCCACATTAAGAATGGAGTGGATTTATCGTGAAGGCTGGACACAATATGGTCCTTCACACCTTCCAACAGAATTCTCCTCGTCTTTGCTATCTTCTTTGTCCATGCATCAAGTAATGCAGCATCACTAGATCCTGGCTTAGGAACATCGCTATCGATGAACACCTTCAACCCATTATCCTCCAGCACGACCTCCATCCTGTCCTTCTAGGCTATGTAATTTGAGCTCCCATCAAGGGCATACTCCAATCTCAACCCGTTGAAAGAAATTTCAATGTATAATCGATTTATGCACCGAGAATCTTCTGTAGCAAATTCGAATTATCCACCAGCACAAACTCACTTCACAATTGCAATCTTCAATCAACAATGCTTTGATACCATGTAGAAATTATATGCACTAAGCATTAATATTTCTAAGATCCACCTGATCTCACACTATTTAACTTTATGCAAGATACTGAATCTATTCCACTTGTTAATCTTTTGTGGAAAATTTAATTGCACACACATGTGAAGCATAAAAAAAAATATTCAATCGCACATAACACAGTTTTTAATATTGTGTAACATGGAGATCATATGAAAATCTCATACAAGCATACAAAGCTTATCACAAGCTCTTAGTACAATACAATCATCATACACTAATCGAGACCAATCTGCAAATCCATGCACCGATATCTACCTCCCGCTACCCGCTCCAATCGCGCAATCTCCCGCTCGAAGAATAGCTCAATGGAATTCACTTCGATTGACCGCAAAATCCTCATTGGCATCTCCACTGAGTTTTGGATGTAATCAATGCATCACTATAGTCACAATAGATAGTCTATCTTGCCCTTTCACCTATCTCTCCACTGGTCTCCATTGAAACCGCCATGCACTGTAGTTAACTGATGTATTGTTCAGTTGATTAATGAGTTATTATTTTTGAATTAATTAACTAATTAATTCACTCCACTCTCACTAGTGTATTAATCAGTTAGACTAGATACAACTAGCTCAACTAAGTCTAACTGAGTTAAACTGAACACAACTCCATAACTACTTCTTCCAACCGTGTCATAACTCTGCCACTTCAGTTCTTAACCGAGTCCTCCATGCATTAGCTCCAAGAACTCCCAGGAATTGCGTAATTCCTTGTAGAAATTTGAATAATCAAGTAAATTATTCACCGAGATTATCCTGATTACACACTATTTAAGCTTCATGCATAATACATAACCTATTCTACAATTGATCATCAATTTGCGGAAATATAAGCAGTCGCATGCGCACATAAAAACATAATCAAGCACACATATAACACATTATGTAATGGGGAAAGCTTACAGCTGAAAACCCCCAACTATCCGTATATTATAATGATAGAGAAAATGTAACAATACATAGCACAAATCTCCTCACAAGCCTCGCATATCTAATCGTTACACACTACACAAGCCTCGAACATCTAACAAAACACATGTCTAACTGCCCACCTATTACCGCTCTTAGCATCGCACAATCCAAGATGAATAATGGCCTAACTGAGTTCGAATCCACCCGGTGTGTATACTACGCAATCCTCATTGGCATCTCCATCAATGTGTGGTGCAACTCATGCACTAGTATATCACAACTGAGGTCACAATCGCTCTTTCACCTACCTCACGGGTTCCACAACCGGCCCATGTAATGAAGTTAACCGATGTATTTACAGTTGATTTTATGAGTACACTAGTGAATAACAATTCACACCACTCAATAGTGTATCAATCAGTTAGACTAGATACAACTAGCTCAACTATGTTTAACTCAGTTAAACTGAACACAACTCCATTAACTTCCTCAATCAACTCCACCAAACTCTCTCACATGAGTTCTAACTGAAGTCTTCATGCAATAGCTCCACTTGACCCTTAGGAATAGCATAATTCCTTCTTCGCCTTCATGCCACATCCAGAACTTAATTGAAGTGCTCCAAGAGGATAAGATAATGTTTAGAGTCCAAATATTATTAAGAGCTAATATTCGACATATCCCATAGACTAGCAATCTAAAAATAGATTCGCCTGAGATGTCTAAAAATAGAAGTCCATATATTTTCTCGACTTGACCAACCATCCACAAATAGCATCCTGCAACTCATAGAACATGATCCATATGTCTAAAAATAGACATAGTCTAAAAATAGACTTTGCGCCCAAAATAGCCTGTGGGCCCACTTAGTGAAGGCAACTCCTTTCCACTAAGCTCATCATCTTGTTGCAATCTCAACACTCCCTCTCAACAAGATATGGATTATCTGCAACCCCTATCCTGCCTCTGTGGTATTCGAATTTTCTCCTGGTGAGCGCCTTCTTCAAGATATCAGCATCCTGATCTTCCGTGTGTATGAAAGTAACATGATCTCCGCCGCACACAATCTCCGATATATGATGATGGCCTCCAGGAGGTCAATGTGTTTATATCTATCGCTTTTACCGGATTAACCGAGAGTTTGATGCAACTCTGACATCACAATAAATCACGTAGGCTCTAAGTGTGAACAACCCGACTACGTATCTTCTCATCCAGGCCTTCGCATGCCAAACTCACTCATAATTCTACTTGTTGAACCGAGTGCCACGATTCTCCGCTTCCCGTTGTACCCGCTTCAAGAAATCGCTCGTCGACCCGATACTAAAAATCCCTCCAGATGTGCTCTTTCTGTCCATTGGGCTCCCTGCCCAATCTGCATCCGTGAAGCCACATAGCCTCACCTCATCCGACTGTCTATACCATAATCCATATCCCGATGTGCCTCTGAGATATCTCAATACATGCTTTCCTGCCTTCCAGTAGAGCTTGGTAGGCTTAACCATAGCTTGTGAAAGCTGGTTAATAGCATAGCATATGTTGGGTCGTGTATTGACCAAATACATAAGCGACCCCACCAACTGTCGATAAATAGTGGCATCCACTACCTCCGCCGAAGTAGAATCCTCCTTCCTCCAACCACCAGGAAGAGGAGTATCAACAGGCTTGCAGCCATGCATGTTGAAATTCTCTAGTATCTCCGGCATAGCACTCGAGAAACAAACAGCCATCACTACGCCGCCAAATTTCCAATCCTAGGAAATAATGAAGGAGGCCCAAGTCCTTCATCTCAAACTCCTTTGCAAGATCTGCCTTGCATGACTGTATCAACAGTTCATCACCCGTTAGTATTAAATCATCTACATAAAGTGCAATGATCAACAAATTACCCTCCACCACAATCTGGTATAGGTTCGGATCCGCCTCACTCTTGGTGAATCCAAGTCCGGTGAAATAACTGTCTATTCGTGTGTACCAAGCACGAGGTGCTTGTTTCAACCCATACAACGGTCTCTTGAGCCTGCACACATGCGACTCACTGTTGAAGGTCTTGAAACCTTCGGGCTGCTCTACGTACACCTCCTCCTCAATGACTCCGTTGAGGAACGTAGTCTTCACATCCATCTGATGAATGTGCCACCCCATCTGCAGTGAGAGAGCAAGAATCGTCTGTATGGAAGAATACCTTGCGACAGGTGCAAAGGTCTCCTCATAATCGATCCCCTCAATCTGTGAAAAGCCTCGGGCAACAAATCTTGCCTTCTACTTCTCCACACTCCCATCAGCTGCCTGCTTCACTTTGTAGATCCATCTCGAACCCACCACTGATTTCCCTTCCGGCCTTGGGACAATCTCCCATGCACCGTTTCTGACAATCGAATCATACTCTTCCACCATGGCATCTACCCATGCGGGATCCTCCACAGCTTCCTCGAAAGAGGATGGCTCCGTCACGATACACTTGCTCATAAGAGCCATGTATCCAGTATACCGGTCAGGTGACTGTCTCTGTCTGCACTGTGATGTAGGTGCTCCTACAACCTTCTCTGCATCTTGAGCCAGTCGCTCAGCTTCTGTAGTGCGCTTTTTCCCTCTGATGGTTGGCACTGCCTGAGTGGTCTCTTCCACTCCATGAACCTCCTCTTGTGGCTGATCCACATCCTGAGGCTCATCCTTAAGAACTAATAGCTCCTCATCTGCATGCAAGTGTGGCTCCCTCTCAAGCGAACACTTCATGGCTTTCTCCTCATGAAATTTGATATCCCATCGCACAAATGCGCATCGCGACCGGGCCGGAAAATACACACGATAGCTGGGCGATTTCAGCACCCACAAATATCCCAACTCAGCCGGTCGCCTTCTCCCGGCATCCTTTCCGTCACATGAATGTAAACAGGTGAACCAAAAATCCTCAAATGGGAAATATCAAGCCTCTTACCTGAAAACGCCTCCTCGGGTGTACTCATGCCAAGTATCTTGTGAGGACAACGGTTCTGCACATATACTGCAGTATTGCATGCCTCCTCCCACAAGTGAGTGGGTAGGCCCTGATCATGCAACATCGCCCGTGCAGCACCCATGATCGTTCTGTTCTTCCGCTCAGCAACCCCGTTCTGGTGTGGGTTATGAGGTGATATGAGCTCTCTTCGAATTCCTTCTACGCTGCAAAATTCCTTGAATTCACCAGAGATGAATTCACCACCATTGTCGCTCCTAAGAGCCTTCACCTGCTTCCCCGATTCTTTCTCAACCAGTGCCTTGAACTCACAGAACTTTGAGTATGTCTCACTCTTCTTTTGCATGAAGAAGATCCAAAAATTATGAGAAAAATCATCAACAAATATCACATAATACTTGTGCTTTGCTGTCGAAGCTACTAAGAAAGGTCCACACACGTCTGTGTGAATTCTCTCAAGGATCGTCGTGGCGCAACTATCCTTCTCGTGAAAGGTGGCTTTCACAAATTTTCCCAAGGTATATCCCTTGCACTGATCTGACTGCGCAAGAGTACCCTTAGGAAGCCCAGTAGAAATCTGCTGCAGTATCTTCAAAGCTCCATGGTGAAGGTGGCCCAATCTCTGGTGCCACAACTCGCCATCATCCCGGCTCACCACTCCTTTTTCCTTGCCTGCCATTGCTGCGCAGCCATCTACCTGCAATTGATAAAGGTTCTTAACTCGAACCCCTATCCTCCGGGTCTCACCAGTTGCCTTACTGCGCAGGAAATCCTTTCCTTCGCTAAAGACAACATCATATCCCTTGTCTTCCAACATCGCCACAGAGATAAGATTCTTCTTCAATCCTGGAACATGCATCACTTCCTTCAATACGAAGGGTTTACCAAACTCCCTCTCAAAGTAAATGGTACCGATACCGGTCGCACTGTATCTACCATCATCGCCCATCTCGATATGCACTCCAAGATCTTTCTCATCTAGATCAGTAAACAAATCTCGATCTCCTGTCATGTGAAAAGATGCACCACTGTCCAGAAACCACACCGAACCCATCACACTTGAGACCAAGCATGCGATCAGTGAAAATATAGCTCAAATTGTGAGGCTAAGGCCTTTCCCGCTGCAGATCCAGCAACTTGTTTATTTTTCTTCTTCTGCAGACAATTTGTGGCATAATGTCCATGCTGGTGACAGTGAAAACACTTCACCTTAGACATGTCCTGCTTCTCGCTCGCACGAATGAGAAGCTGGCTCTTCCCTTGGTGTACAAATAAAACGCAATTCTCTTCATCAGAGTTCTTTGATGAAGATCCGTCCCTGGTACTTCTCCTTATCTCCTCTTGCACAAGATCCGACCAAAGTCGCTCCCATCCTGGCAATTTCTCTCGACCATTGACAGAGTCCTAATAGGAATGCCAACTCTTCAAAAGCCCAAGGAGAGCCAAGCTCACCAAGTCCTCATCATCAACAGTAACCCCCACACTTCCCAGCTCATCCCTGCATTGGATGAACTTCGTGAGGTACTTGGGCATACTGTTGCCTTTCTCCATTTTTATGTTCCTGAGTTTATCCTTGAGCGCCAACTTCCTCTGGTCGCTCTTGCTTTGGAATAAATCTGTTAAGGCTTTCCACATCAAGAATGGAGAAGCCTTACCATGCAGGCTAGACACTATGTGATCCTTCACGCCCTCCAACAGAATCCTTCGACACTTTGCTGTCTTCTTTTGCCAAGCCTCAATTACGACAACATCGCTAGAAGTAGGCTTTGGGACTTCAGCATCTATGAACTCCTTCAACCCATTGTCATCCAGCACCGCCTCCATCCTGTCCTTCCATGCAATATAATTTGAGCTTCCCTCAAGGGCATACTCCAATCACAATCCGTTGAAAGACATCTCAACTTCGACACCAAGAAAACACTGCTGCAAATTCGAATTCCACCAGCAAAAAACTCAACCGCTTCAATGTTTTGCAATTGCTCCAATGATCAATATCGCTCTGATACCATGTAGAAATTTGAATAACTGTTAAATTATTCACCGAGATTATCCTGATCACACACTATTTGAGCTTCATGCATAATACATAACCTCTTCTACTATTGATCATTAATTGTGGAAATATAAACAATCGCATGTGCACATCAAAACCATAAACAATCACACATATAAACACAGTATTTATGGGAAATATTAAAGCTAAAAACCCCAAAATATCTATATATTATAATGATAGAGATCATGTAACAATAATTGTACAAACTCCTCACAAGCTCTCAATACAATCTCCAATTGTTACACACTACACAAGCTCAGATCTAGCAAAACACATGCTCCAATCTGCTCCACCTGTTAGCCTGCCTCTACTGTGCAATCCAAGATGAATAATGGCCCAATCTGAGTTCGAATCCACCTGGTGTGTACTGCGCAATCCTCATTGGCATCTCCATCAATGTGTGGTGCAAACTCATGCACCAGTATAGTCACAACTGATAGTCACACTTTCTCTTTCACCTACCTCTCCACTGGTCTCCACTGAAACTGTCCATGCACTGAAGTTAACCGATGTATTCTTTAGTTGATTTATGAGTTTATAATTAGTGAATTAATTAATAATTAATTCACACCACTCTCACTAGTGTATCAATCAGTTAGACTAGATACAACTAGTTCAACTATGTTTAGATTAGTTAAACTGAACACAACTCCATTAACTTCCTCAATCAACTCCACCAAACTCTCTCACATGAGTTCTAACTGAAGTATCCATGCAATAGCTCCACTTAACCCTTAGGAATAGCGTAATTCTGTCTGTCAGCTCCTGTGCCACATCTGTGCACTTAACTGAAGTGCTCCAAGAGAATAAGATAATGTTTATTGTCCAAATATTATTAAGAGCTAATAATATTCGACATATCTATTTTTAGACCGGCAATCTAAAAATAGATTCCGCCCAATATGTCTAAAAATAGAAGTCCATCTATTTTTCCCGACTTGACCAACCATCCACAAATAGCATCCTGCAACTCATAGAACATGATTCATATGTCTAAAAATAGACATAGTCTAAAAATAGACTTTGCGCCAAAAATAGCCTGCGGGCCCACTTAGTGAAGGCGACTTCTTTCCACTAAGCTCATCATCTTGTTGCAATCTCAACATTCCTTCTGTCAGCTGATGTGCCACATTTGTGCACCGAATTGAAGTTCTCCAAGAGAATAAGTTGTTGTTTAGAGTCTGAGTATTATTAAGAGCCAATAATAATTGACATGCATCTATTTTTAGATTGACGATCTATAAATAGACTTCGCCCAATATTCTAAAAATAGAATTTCATCTATTTTTTCAACTTGATCAACCATCCACAAATAGCATCCTGCAACTTATGAAATATGATCATCATGTCTAAAAATAGACATAGTCTAATAATAGACTTGCGCCAAAAATAGCCTGCGGGCCCACTTAGTGAAGGCGACTCTTTTCACTAAGCTCATCATCTTGTTGAATCTCAACAATCTTCCCGAGAGAACTATGTATAACATGTTTTTGAAAGGTATTTATTACCCACCAAAAGTGGGTACCCCTAGGAGAGCTTCTCTCCTAATCATCTTCTTCTAGCCAGCAGCCAAGAACCCCTAATAGCCACCTTGTAGCCAATGTGATATGTCATTTTATCTCCGCCACCTACACCAGTTGTATGTTTTTTCACCCATTTGTTAAGATCCCATGTTGGAAGGTGCACAATCTGACCCAAAATATATGTTTTTCATTGTGCAATTGGGTGCTTATGCTTGTTTTTTATTTGGGCATTTTGGCATGGATTGGGTCACTTGGAAGGAGGAAGGGATTTGATAGTGGTTTTGTTCCCTTACCTTAAATGGGGGGTTAATCTTCAATCCTAGTCCCATGGGACCTCCCTTATTAGACCGTGGATTTAGGAAGGGCATTACTTGGGAAACCCCGATTTTGGTGGTGTGGTCTCATTTTCCCCTTTCATATTTATCACTTCCCTCTGCACATTATGAGCATTATCCATCATCTCCCCTATATGGGTCCACATAACCATTGGGTTCATAGTGTGCTAGCACACCTCATCCCCTTGTCCACATATCTAGTATGGCCCTGGAAACTTTGTCCTGAAGGTTGATGCAGCTAAAAGAAAGTTAAAATCATATCATGGCCACAAGCAAGAAACAAAAGAAAAATAAAATCATAAAATGAAAAAATATGGTGAGGACATTAATAATAACACGTGGGTAAAATCCAAGCATGAGCTCTACCCCTTATCATTATGGTCATCACCTAAGTTCCTAGGGTCAATGACTTCCCCATCACATCATATAAGAAACCCATGCACGTCCCAACCCCTGGTGGGTAATGAATTGCCCCACCTTTGAGGGGGTGATAACTACCATAAATCATTCACAACATTCTCTCATTTCTTAGAGCTTCTAGCAATAATACTATTTAAGAGAGAAATCTTACCTACAATAGTAGGCTACTTTAACCTCAGCAAGCTTTGCCCAAAAAGTGTGTGTGTGCATGAATGGTAAACAAAGCGAGAGAACCAATCACCAAACATGTGCAAGAAACTATCAAGAAATGGAAGAGAAATACCTGGAAATCGCTATAATCCTTAACTTTGTTGGTGATGCTTGCTTTTCAAAGATCCCCTCTTGAGATATTTGCTTCTCTTGAAGCCCGCATACAATAAACAACACAGATCTCCTATTTCCTGCAACCACAAATATTAGCACATTAAACCAATATATTCATGCAAATATATGAAAAAACGAATGCAATGGGGTAAAGCTCCTTTTACTTTGCATTAATCGTGTGAAAAATTACATAGTCGAGACTCCTTTGGTCCTTGTCCAGATCATCTTCCTGGCCTCAACACTCATTGGTATGTGCACCTGCTAGTGTTAGTTTATTACAAAAGAATTTCTTCAACATTTCGGCATAGTATATTTTCTCCCCTTAGTGACTAGTGAAAAGCTTTGTTTATATATATATCGATCATGATTGGCCTTCATTTCACCTAGACACTTTCTTTACCACGTCAAGGTGATGATTAGGAT
This sequence comes from Pinus albicaulis, assembly GCA_034641835.2. Classification (NCBI taxonomy): domain Eukaryota; kingdom Viridiplantae; phylum Streptophyta; class Pinopsida; order Pinales; family Pinaceae; genus Pinus; species Pinus albicaulis. Next base: position 58,463,186 of record CM076569.1, on the reverse strand, counting down.
AGCCCAAATCAATCATTTTTTTTAATCAACAATGATTATTTTAATCAAATTTGTCAACTTGGATCGAATCTAGGCTTATCCAGACGCATTCCCGTACTGTTTTGGAGATCTAGTGTAGAGAGGGAGTTGATGGTTTTTTGTTTCAATCTAGAACACTAGGAGGCAACATTTCTAGGCACTCTAGTTCGGTTCCTACAAATGAGAAGGAGCGGTGATCCCTCAAAACACTTGAATTTTGATCTTTCACTAGTCATAACTTTATCCTTTGGCTTGGCAAAGGATGTGACTTTATTTTTTACCATAGGGGATGGATTTTTGAGTTATAACAGATGCCCCCTAATGTATGAGGTTAAAATAGAATCTGATGGTTGAAATACATTACAAAATTAGACCAGTGAGAGAGGCAGGAAGACATTGCGGACAAGAGACTTGTAGAGACCCAAAAGTGTAGTCAGATACAAAAAGAAATACATCCCCGAGGTAGGCATACCCATACTCAATATTGAGAGAATATAGCATAGATTCCCACATAGCATATTGTGGTTAATGGCATCAAGGACTAGTCATGATACAATGTATATCTCTAGCATAGTAGTTATCTATAGGGCGGGACACTAATGTGAGTGCCCCCAATAATGGCACTCAAAGTAGATAATATATTCTCCAATCGCAAGTTTTGGGAGGCAAGGATCATGATTGAAGTGGCCTTAATGCCCCAAGGTCTTAAACACACCCTAATGATATGAATCTACTACATGCAAATGAATGAGCTGATGTTGAGCATGCAGGGAGATCGACTGATTACCAGGCATTGATGTATCATGTTAACATATGTTAGGGAGACCATCTATAATGAGAATGGTTCCCAAGGTACCTAGCATATTCTACAGAGTGTGAATGAATGAGCTGAATTCAATCACTCTGTAAAATAAATACACATGGACCAATGATGAAAACCCAATGCAAATCGCGAGGAAACCTGCCATTGATGACTAGAAGATCCAAGGTACTAGATTGTTTCTAGATCCACATCTCGTTGAAGTTGACGATATGAGATCCCTTGAAGGAAATCCTTAATGTATCCCCCATCATCAACATGAATCTGACACCAAGATAAGGTCTATAATGATAGCAAATGAAGAAGTGGTGTACAATGTACTCAAGGATGGTTGACACAAAAGGTATAATGATACATACAAATGGTTGACTTTTGACTGAGGCTTCCATTGAACATATAAAAACACGACACAATAGTGGACTTGGCAGCATAGACTGAAGAATACCGACAAAAACTATGGTGACGTAGGAGGCATCACCAAAGCCCGTGGTTTGGAAGTGTAACCAATCGGGTGAGATATTGATTCATGCAATAGAGTGGATCGACTCAAGTTGAAGGTGTCATTCAAAAGTCTAGCAAAAACCAATTGTAATAGTATGACTCTAACAAGTGCCATATTGAAGGGAGACATACAATTGTCATGATAAATATGCAACAACAAATAAATATTCCCTAGTATGGGTGCCAATTATGTTTAAGAGAGAAATTTCACCTGCAGTAGTAGACTTCTTTAACCTCTGAAAGCTTTTCCTAGAGAAACAAAGCTTTTCCTATAAACTGTGTGTTTGCATGAATAGTAAAAAAATCAAGAGAAACAATCACCAAACAATCAAGAGAAACAATCACCAAACATGTGCAAGTAATTATCATGAAATGGAAGAGAATTACCTAGAAATCACTATAATCCTTAACTTTGTTGGTGATGCGAGCTTCAGGAATATCTCCTCTTAAGATATTTTCTCCATATCCTCTCTTGAAGCCTACATGCAATAAACAACAAAGATCTCCTCTTTCTTGCAACCACAAAGATTAGCACATGCAAACAAATATATTCATGCAAATATAAGAAAACATGAATGTAATGGGGGGAAGCTCCTTTTACTTTGCATTAATCATGTGAAGAAGTACATAACATAGACTCCTATGGTCCTTGCTCGAATCACCTTCCTAACTTCAACACTCGCTGGTATGTGCACTTGTTATTGTTAGTTTATCGCAGAAGAATTTCTCCAACAATTGGGCATAGTATATTTTTGAAGGTTTTAACCCTATACATAAATTACCTACAAAGGAATTCTTAAAACAAAAAATATACAATGGCGAGAACATACAACAAATATACACAAATATTTTCCCCTCGATCCAAAATCGAGGACTACCAGATTGATTTTTCATTATATTCCTTTCAATGTTATAGTGTGTGTGTGTGTGTGTGTGTGTGTGTGTTGAAGCATTCATAAACCCCAGTCCATTAACCTTGTATTAGAACTCAACCATTGTTCCCTTGAATGTATCTACAAAATACCATCGATAGAAAACCACCATGCCCACAACCATGTGCAAAACCCATGCATAAAACCTTGGGTAGGTTTGCCCACCATCTTTGGGTTTACCCCTCATCCTTGGGTCCGCATAAAAAAAAATCTCGGGGCGTTGCCCCAGACCCTGTGCAAGGGGGCTACCGCCCCGCTCCAAACCCCCCAACAGCGGGGGCCGTTGCAACCCTTGTGACCCCCCCCAATGCGCTCAATGCAACGTACAACACATGAGGCTAGTTGTGGATAAAATATAACACATAACCAACAATTTTCTCCCCTTTGTGAATAGTGAAGAGCTTTATCTCAATCATGATTGGCCTTCATTGCACTTAGACACTTTCTTGATTATATCAAGGTGATGAATAGGATAGACCAAATCAATTATTATTTTAATCAAAGTTGTCAACTTGGACAGAATTTAGGCTTATCCAATCGAATTCCTGCATTGTTTTGGAGCTCTATTATAGAGAGGGCATTGATGCCTTTCTATTTTAATCTGGAACACTAGGAGGGAGCGTTTCTAGGACCTCTGGTCCAGTTCTTAAATTGATAAGGAGCGTTGATTCCTCATAACACTTGAATTTTGATCTTTCACCCGCCATAACTTGATCCTCTTGCTTGGCAAAGGATGCGAATTTCTTCTTGACCCTAGGGGATGGATTTTTTAGTTATAACAAATACAAATCAAAATCAAAAGACAAATAAATAGGGGTAGAAAAGCAAAGGTTGAGGTAACCCATGCATCCATGATTGCTCCATATTCACATTTGTACACCTAATATGTGGACTTCCTCATTATTTATACCCTTTTTCCCATGGCATTTGGCCCTTGGACCCCTTCAACCCCATTATGTTCCATCATTATTCACATCCCACCTATTGATTGAAGGATGTACCATGAACATGGAATTCCACTTAGGGAATGTGAACACCAAATACGGTTGTCTATTAACCACTCCTACTTAGGGAGGTAACACTATTATTTGATCAAAGCCTCAAATTCAGAAGATAAACCCTGTATGAAGTGTCATTTTGTTATTAATTAATGAGCTTGGTTCACTTAGATGCACTAATGGTTAATTGTACCTAATGGTGAATATGAAACATTGGATATTATATGTGATTTGTAGGTGGTTTTCATTATGGTATGGGCAACTTAATTGTGGCCCAGGTCCATTGTAGGAGCATTATGACACTCTACAAGTGAAGCATTGAGAGCCATGGGGCTCTTATCACTTGTAGAGAATCACTCCATTCCATGGGCACCTACAACACCCCAGTAGTTTGCGCTTTTCCCCATATTATTCATGAGATGATGCACTTAGACCAACATGCCCCCAACCAACTTAGTATTATATTGGGGTTTTGGCAGCTGAATTGAGGCCCAAATGAGTTTTTTCTCACCCCTTGAGAAATGGGAGGGTTAACACCATCCTATGAGCCCTCAACGTTCGAGTAGAACCAACCTATTCTATCACCAAGAGACCCATGAGACCCATTTTGTGCCCCAAACATAAAATTATGGTCCACAAGATGATTTGCATGGAGATTTAGGGGCCAATCCCTAGACCTGGATTTTTGGAGCCCTCTACACTCGACTTGGCACCGGAGGAGTCCAATGCATATACAAGCATTATGTTAGCATTTTAGCCTCTTTTGTCGGTTGTTTCTTATGTTTTACATTGCCTATGAGGTTGCCTTGTAACCTCGCCTTGTTTGGCCCATAATTTTACAACTTGAAGGGGATTTTAGGCTAAATTAACGATCATTTGACATGTATAAATTGGAGAGAGATCATTCTAAACTCTCATCATCATCACTAGAAAAATTCAAACCTCATTAGAGACTTTCACACTTTTTCCTTCTTGGCTATTGGAGATCTTTGCATGCATTTCAATGTTTGAAAGCTACTTTGGAGTTGTTTCTTTGGACAGTGGATGGATATACCACTATTTTCTTCTCAGTGCTCATTGTTGATGAATTTTACCTTGAAATTGTCTAAGGTATGGAATTGTTGCTTCTATAATATGATAATTTTTGCCCCATTTGTTGAAAATTAATTTTTGAAAGGCTATCTAGTTGAGAATTGCATATGTTATTCATTATATAACATGTAATGAATGTTCCTAGTGGAGGAATCCTTTAAGCTGTCCATCAAGCTCCATTCTCCTTAAAAGTGAGTAAATGTTATAATTTGATACCTATGACAACAATTTTTAGCCTCCTTAGGAAAGATTTAGCTTATCTTAAGCCTCCTAGACTCCATATGCCCAGAGGAAAAGGCACTAATCCAAGTCCTAGATGATCAATCTCCTTTTCATCCATAAATTCTTCTCCTATCAATTTTGATCCTCTTAAGGTAAGACGTCTAACTAGGGCTCAAAGCGAATCTCCTTGGGAGAGGTTTTGCGGGAACTTGGTAGGCTAAACACCAAGCTAAGGTTCTTAGCTACTTGACCTGAAACTTTTGTGGGCATCCACTTAATTTTTCTCCATACAACCTTTTTCCTTAGGTGTTTCCCTAAGAAGGAAACCCTAGCTATTCTTCCTCAACCTAGGGACTTCCTTGAAAGCTATATGAGCCTAGTACTTGTTGAAGTATATCAAAAGAATCCTTTTCTCCTTATTTCCTTGATCTTAGAAGTACCTAAAGCCAAAAAAAACATAAAACCCTTAATGTCGTGCCTCTTATTCCTAGGTCTCTTCTAGAAAGTGTATAGATTATTGAAGCCTTGTACCATAAATTTGAGCCTTTCCAGAGAGATTATAGCCTATCACCTAATACCATGACCTTAGAATATATTTAACAGGTGATCATATCTTATATGGTGATCAGAGATTCCAGTCCTCAGAAAATGCTAAAAATGAAAGTGCTCAAATTGATTTGGAACTGGCTGATTTTTGATAGGCTCCCTAAGAATATTAATCCCAACGCCGTGAACGGCATTGAAAACCGACGCCGTATGAAGAAGTTGTTGCATTTTGAAATCGCCCAATAACCTCTAATGCTGAATGGGTTCATGATTTTAATGTGGAGAAATATTTTTAATATATTAAAATTTAATTAATGTTTTATATATATATTAAAAATTTAATATTTTATTTGATTTAAAAAATCATATATTATATTAATATTATATATATATATATATATATATATTAAATATTAATTAAATTAAATTATATATTAATTATATTAATTAAACTTCATATTAGTTTAAAAACCCACATGATAAAGTTCAAAGTTCATATTATACGTTCATGAAAAAAGACATGGGTTTAATAATGCAACGTATAGTTTTAAAAGTCAAAAGCACGTCGTCTATTCAAATGTGGTGGAGCGGAGTAATGCACATGGTAAAAGGATGATATGGCGCGTTTTAAAATTTGTGTAGTGCACACGGCTGGGTTTGAACCCGGGTGGGCGCGGTAACAGCCGGGCGGCCCAACCATATGGGCTACGTGGTTCTTGTTTAAACATTGGCGCAAAAATATATTTAAACCTTGTTTGGGCGCGCAACAAATTTGGGTCTTGGTCACACGGTTCCGGCGGAAGGTGCGGAATGCCATTTAATATTTGTTATATAACAAAGTTTGTTGCGCCATTAACTCAAGGTTAATTATGAAGTCCGTTCGGTGCGGTCCTATGAACCTTATCCACTAGCCCCCACAACTGGCGGTCAGTTCGGCGGACCCCCAATTTCAGCGGCTAACTCCAGTTCTGTCGGTGTTATCTGGCAGCTAGCCAGATTTAGTGGAGTTTTGCTAGGCCAAACTGGCAGTTGGAGTAAAAGAGCCATAACTTTGGCTAGGAAAAGCCTTTTGATACGAATTTTTTATTTATTTTGGGTGTTGGAAGCATTTTGGAGCTGTTGGGAGTGTTTGCAGAGCCATCAGGGTGCTTTAACAGAGAATTTACCAGCGTTTTTTGTCGTGGAGCCACTAGGGCCTAAGGAAAGAAGAGCTGTTTTGGACTATCTTCATCCAATGGAGGTGTTTGTTTAGTCATTTTATACTGATTTCAGCCTTCTGAATCTTAATTTGCAGTGTATTTTTCCATTTTAGGCTTCTATAGAGTTTTATTCACATTTTGAGCATTTAATCAAAAAGGGAAAAGCCTAATTAGAGGCTTTTGGACCCAGCGGAGGTAGCCCAAGAGAGGGGTGAACCGCTTAAAAAATTATTTTCTGTCATACTGTATAATTTTGCTGCATATTTTCAGATTCTGCTCCTTTAAACAGTAAATTTTTATAAGTAAACTTTTCCCAAGCAGGTTTAAACAGAGAACAAAACTTATTAGTTCATCTTCAAACCACTATACTTCATTTGCAGAATACATAATCTTGCCTATTCACACATTAAAGTTGGATTAATGAATACTTTGCATAAACAAATACTTTCATTGATCAGATCTCAGTGATTACATTTTATTTCTTTAGGTAGAGTCTGTAAGAGGGCCAGGTAGCCTCCGGATTCATCCTTTCTTTGAAAGGTGAAATATCTGGTAAATGCCCCTACAGTCAATCTCTGTATGAGAAATACTTTGTTCTCACAATTTCAGATCAGGTTGGTATCAGAGCTCAAGGTTTTGCTTAAGAGTTTGTGAAATTTGTGTAAGTAAATTGTATTATTCTGCAAAATTTGATGCTTACTAGGCTGAAATTGCAAAGAGGGGAAGGTCAATTGGTTAGAGAACAAGTTAATCCTCAACCAAGGAGGGCTAGAGTGCCATTACATCCACCTTCCGTTTCATCCTCATTAGCCTTAGAATCAGCCACAAGCATGTCATCCAGAGAAGGAGAAGTACATGAGGAAATGGATCCCAAGGAAGAAGAAAGAGTCTTTAGAAAAGCTTTCTTGGACTTGACTGAGATGGTTAGGATCCTATACCATGAGAGAAATGATAGGATTGCTGGAGAAGGGTCTAGAAACCAAAGAGAAGAAGGAGATTCTTCAGGAGGGAAGAAAGACAAAGATGAGTCTAAGAAAAGGAATGGAGGAAATGATGATCCACCATCTCCATCGTCATCCTCTTCCTCCACATCATCCTCTTCAACTTCTGTTAATCAGTCACACAAAACAAAAACATCTCTTAAAAATCCTTTGTTAAAGCTTGATGTGAAGTTTGAGTTGTCGATGTTTAATGGTGATGTGAATGCAGAAAAATTGGATAACTGGATTAGACAACTGGAAGTCTATCTAAGAATTCAGAATTTGCATGATGATGACACAAAAATCCAATTAGCCTCTTTGAGAATGGATGGAGCAACTTTGGTTTGGTGGGAAGCCAAGACTAGAGAGGAGATTAAAAAGCATGGTAAGATAACTCTAACTTGGAATGAGTTTATTACAGCCATTAAGAAACAATTTTATCCTCTTGCTCATATTCAGAAAGCAATTATGAATTGGCAAAATTTTAGGCAACTTAAAGGTCAAAATGTGCAAGATTATACCCAAGAGTTTAGAAGGAGAGCACTTCTACTTGGAGTAGACTTACAAAGTCAAGACACCTTGTTGAAATACATAGGAGGTTTGCACAATTATCTTCAACATACTATTCTAATGTTCAATCCTACCAGCTTAGATGAAGTCTGTGTGTAGGCTACACATTTAGAAGCTAGAGGAAAGAATATTTTTGATGAGGATAGTAATTTTAAAAACAAAGGAAAGAAGAGAGTTGGAAATTCAAGAAAAGAAAAAGGAAAGTTCTTTTGCAAGAACTATTTAAAGACAAGTCATGATGAAGATCATTGTTGGAAGCTTCATCCTAAACTGAAACCAGAAAAATTCAAGAACAAAAACAAGACCAAAGAAAAGGAGAAAAATGTTGCAACAGTTGAGCAAGACTTAGGGTCAGACTCAGGAGATGAGACAAAAAGCATAGGCATGGTTTTAAAGAACACTAAGGGGAAAGAAGTGGTGCAAGACACAATTCCCAGTTCTAGCTCTTTGAATTGTCACAAAGATACTCATGAGGAAAAGAGGAGGATAGAGCTCTTCCATGTGAGGGTAATTTCAAAACATACCAAAATTGACACACTATTTGACAGTGGGTCACAAGCGAATCTTATATTTGAAGACTTGGTCAAGCAGCTTAAACTTGAGACCATTCCACATCCGAAGCCTTATCCACTTGGATGGATATGCAAGGATGCTAATTTGCAAGTCTCAAGAAAGTGCATATTGCGCTTTGCAATAACTGCACACTTTATTGACACAGTGGAACTTGATGTGGTGCCGCTTGATATCTCAGGTATTGTTTTGGGAATTCCTTACTTATTTGACAGGAAGGCCATCTTTCATCGCCATGAAAACAAGTATCACTTGTTCAAAGATGGTAAAGAGTACATTGTGAGAGCACACAAGAAGAAGCTGGAATCTTCTTTACTCCATGCAAGTCAATTGAAAAGACTAGTTAATGCAAGTCAAAGTCTAACTTTGTTAATGTTGAAACAACCATATTTTGAGCATTCGCCTTTTTATGATGTTGCTAATGATTTGTATCAGTTTGATAATAGTTTGTCTTTGAAAGAAGATGATGTTGTGTTGCACAAATTACCTTTTGGGTCAGCCAATGCAGGGAATGAAGTGTCAAAGCTAAGCAGTGCAAGCAAGAAGGACACACCATTCAGCATGGGAAAAAGTTGGTTTCAGAATGGTAGAATTCGCCATGGGAACATTTTGCAAGGTGAAGGTTATTTTAAGTCTTTCTGGAAGTTTGATTAGTGTAGAAAAAGTTTTTTTTCTACAGATTACAATTGCTATTCTACAAATTTTAATCATTTGCATCATGACTCCGTCAATCTTAGCAATGGTCGATCAGTTGATTCCAGAGACAGATTATCATTTTCTCAAAAGCTTAATTTGATGAAATCGGGCATATTTCAGTTATTCAAGGGTGGAAGAGTGGAGAATCAGTCTCCACATCATCAGTTTCAGTAATCAGAAAGCTTTTGAGGGTCCAAAAGCTTCCCATTTGGGAGGTGTGATCAGGAGATCAAATCTGAGCTTGGAAAAAAACTCAAAAATGAAAGTGCTCAAATTGATTTGGAACCTGAGCGACGGGATAGGCCTCGGATATGATTGCGGCGTTGCGAACGGCACTCAAATCCGTTGCCGTATGAAGAAGTTGTTGCATTTTGAAATCGCCCAATAACCTTTAATGCTGAATGGGTTCATGATTTGAATGTGGAGAAAATATTTTTAATATATTAAAAATTAATTAATGTTTTATATATTTTAAAAATTTTAATATTTTATTTGATTAAAAAAAAAAATCATATATTATATTAATTTTTTTTATATATTAAATATTAATTAAAATATATATATATATATATATATATATATTAATTAAACTTTATATTAGCTAAAAACCCACATGACAAAAGTTCAAAGCTCATATTATAGATATTATACGTTCATGAAAAAAGACATGGGTTTAATAATGCAACGTATAGTTTTAAAAGTCAAAAGCACGTGGTCTATTCAAATGTGGTGGAGCAAATTAATGCACATGGTAAAAGGATGATATGGCGTGTTTTAAAATTTGTGTAGTGCACACAGCTGGGTTTGAACCCAGGTGGGCGCGGTAACAGCCGGGCGGCCCAACCATATGGGCTACGTGGTTCTTGTTTAAACATTGGCGCAAAAATATATTTAAACCTTGTTTGGGCGCGCAACAAATTTAGGTCTTGGTCACACGGTTCCGGCGGAAGGTGTAGAATGCCATTTAATATTTGTTATATAACAAAGTTTGTTGCGCCATTAACTCAAGGTTAATTATGAAGTCCGTTCGGTGCGGTCCTATGCACCTTATCCACTAGCCCCCACAACTGGCGGTCAATTTGGCGGACCCCCAATTTCAGCGGCTAACTCTAGTTATGTCGGTGTTATCTGGCAGTTAGCCAGATTTAGTGGAGTTTTGTTAGGCCAACCTGGAGTTGGAGTAAAAGAGCCATAACTTTGGCTAGGAAAAGCCTTTTGATACGAATTTATTTATTTATTTTGGGGTATTGGATCATTCTGGAGCTGTTGGGAGTGTTTTCAGAGCCATCAAGGGTTCTCTAACAGAGAATTTACCAGCGTTTTTGGTCGTGGAGCCACCAAGGCCTAAGGGAAAAAGAGCTATTTTGGACTACCTTCATCCAATCGAGGTGATTGTTTAGTAATTTTATACTGATTTGAGCCTTCTAAATCTTAATTTTCAGTGTGTTTTTCCATTTGAGGCTTCTATACAGTTGTATTCACATTTTGAGCATTTAATCAAAGAGGAAAAAGCCTAATTAGAGGCTTTTGGACCCAGCGGAGGTAGCCCAAGAGAGGGGTGAACCGCTTAAACAATTATTTGCTGTCATACTGTATAATTTTGCTGCATATTTTCAGATTCTACTCCTTTAAATAGTAAATTTTTATAAGTAAACTTTTCCCAAGCAGGTTTAAACAGTGAACAAAACTTATTAGTTCATCTTCAAACCACTATACTTCATTTGCAGAATACATAATCTTGCCTATTCACACATTAAAGTTGGATTAATGAATACTTTTCATAAACAAATAATTTCATTGATCGGATCTCAGTGATTACATTTTATTTCTTTAGGCAGAGTTTGTAAGAGGGCCAGGTAGCCACCGGATTCATCCTTTCTTTGAAAGGTGAAATATCCGGTAAATGCCCCTACAGTCAATCTCTGTATGAGAAATACTGTGTTCTCTACACTTCATCATATAATTTCATCATCGCGGGAAAACCATAAAAATCAAGGGACCTTGGTTGTGGTGACAGTGGGCCATTGTCCCATTGTTAACACTTAGTATAGCTACTTGTCTTGTAGGGTTTCCCTCTCCAAGGCTCTTATGCAACCAACTCACAAAATAGAAGAAAAGATTGATAAACGAATTAGAAATCAACCTCTTCGAGGGGGAAACCTCATTTATATTACATAAATGAATAATTCTTGGATGATTCAAATGAAAAAATCTCATTTCTATATATAGGAGTCTAAGGGGTCACAACAACAATAAGGGTACAACAATAACAATAAGGGGGATACACTAACAATAAAAAAAGGGGATACACTAGTCTTATACAGATCTAACGTGCCCCTCTCCTTCAAAAACATGTTGTCCTCAATGCTTGAGTAGTTATGGATGCTTCTGTATAAAATTATCATCTTCACATGAGGAATATTCAGTGGGTAAGTTCTTCCACTTGATGAGATACTCTGGAATTGATAGATTTCGTAGTTTTCGAGTTCTTGTTTCCGTGACTGCTTCAGGTTCCAATATGATTTTTCCTTCCTCATCAAGTTTGGGAAATATTGTTTGAATTGGGAGCTTGTCACTTATAACCTTCTTTAAGCATGGAACATGGAAAATTGGGTGCACTTGGGAACATAGTACCAATATTTTGCAACACCTTGTAAGGACCATAATACTTTGGTGATAATTTATTATCTTTATTAGATTGGTTGAGGGACATTTGTTTGCATGGTTGTAGCCATAAAAATACCCAGTCACCTACATCAAAACTTCTTTCACTGCGATGTTGATCTGCTTGTTGTTTCATTCGATTCTACACCAAAGTGAGGTTATCCTTTAAGAGTTGGCGAACTTGTTGTTAATTCTTGATGTGATATTCTACTGCTTGAACCTTAGAATTTTCTCTTAAATATGATGTGATGGACGGTGGATGATATCCATAAAGTGCCATAAATGGGGTCATTTTTGCTGCAGTTTGGAAGGAAGTGTTATACCACCAGTCGGGCATCACATTCCATAATAAAGGTTTTTGTGAAGTCTGGAGTAGGTAAGACTGGTGCTTGGCACATTGCCTCTTTAAGATGTTCAAAGGCCTTAGTTGCTTTTGGATTCCAAGAAAATGCATCTTTCTTTAGTAATGTTGTTATAGTTGTTGTTATTCTCCCATAATTCTTAACAAACTTGCGATAATACCTTGTCAACTTGAGAAATCCTCGTAGATGCTTTGTGGTTGTGGCGATTTTTCATTCCTTAATGGATTTAATTTTGTTAGGGTCTACCTTAACACCCTCATGAGATACAATATGACCTAGATATTCCACCTCCTGTACTCCAAAGAAACATTTGGAGGTTTCTTCATATAATTGTTTCTCCTCAATAGTTTGAGCACCCTGTTTGTTATCACTTTGTAATTTCTCAAGGCTAAAGAACGAAATCACCGAGGTAACCACAAACCTACTTTGGAGTTTAGGATCTAGCCCTCCTAAACTCAGAGAGGGTTCACTCTGTATGATTTAGCTTTATTTGAAATAGATATTAGGCTAGTTAAAAAGTACAGAGTTGGTTTTTGAATTGGTTTGGTTGGAAATGCAGAGGAAGGCCATTGGGCAATGGAGTCAAAGAGGCTTGGGTGATCAATTTGCAGAAGTATCAAGTTTAAGTGAAACAGGGCAAGGTAGACATTACTACTGGATCCTTTAGATTTGGATGAAATGTAATAAAAGAAGAAGGGAGACTTAATCGAAACTAGGGAGGATTTAAGAATTCCTTAATCTGGATATGAGAATAGAGGTCCAACCGAAACTAGGGAGCAATGAAGAATTCCCTAATCTGGATATCAGAAGAAAACATGTAAATTACTAACAGTTAAAGGCAGAGTGTATGATCTTAACAAATTCTGCATTAATACTCCTGTTAGACAATTCAGAATTAAGAAAACAATAATATGGAAACAAAGGAAAGCACATATACAGTGAGGAAAACTTCACCAATGGATATGGCACATGAATCCTGAGACAACTACTCTTTTATTAATGCAAATAGTCACTTAAACTTAATGAACTGCATCACACTGAATGGTGAGGTTCTTGGTTACAAATCCCAACCAACCCCCATAATACTTCGAATGATGAAGTATATATAGCGAAATATTTCAAACTGATTATAATTTACACTGTCTCAACAGATAGTGTATTATTAGCTAAAATTTGAAAAATATACCCTAATAAAGACCAGATAATAGGCTTGACAGAGTGGACTGATATGCTGGCACTGTTTTGGAAGAAACAGTTGCTGAGAAGGCCTATTAGTAAGGCTTTGCTGTCAAAAATGCTTTGTTGTCTCCTTATTTCACTGTATTCTATATATGACTGTTTATTGGATTTTCATAATTTTATTATTGTCATAATAGATTTTGGAAAAAATATAAATATCCTTTTCCAAAACATTCGATTAAATTCATGAATGAAATTTATCATCGAAAATTTCAACATAAAAACCATCCTGTATTTCAAATATGTGTGTAGTTTTCCCTTTTACCTTTTCTCTGTAATTCCACCTGTTAATTCCTTTTATCCTTGGTAAATAAAAAATATCTTTCTTCTCTGTGAAAACTCATTTACCTGTTTTTCCTCATATATGTAAAACTCATTTACATGAAGCTTTGTACATGGTTTTTCCTCATATATGTAAAACTCACTTACATGAAGCTCTGTACATGAACATATGTTTGCAAAAAATATCTTGCATCGGTGAATTTTGTTTCACCTGTAGCTGTAAAATCAATTCACCCACTTAGCCTTCCAGGGGGTACGAGAGCACATGAAAGTGACAACTGGTAAAACCCAGTAATAATAAACTGCCCATTTCACAACCCCCCCCCCGGTTAAATGTTGGATGAGTTGGGTGAAAGTGACAGCTGGTAAAACCCAGTAATAATAAACTGCCCATTTCACAACCCCCCCCTGGTTAAATGTTGGATGATTTGAGGTGCGAAACATAATTTTAACTGCTCATTTATTTCTACGAATCTCGAGGCAAATAAAATGAAGGGGGTTTAATTCTTAGTGTGAGGTGGGCCATAGGTTGACTTTGTAGGGGGAAGAGGTAGTATAGGCTTGCGGGGAGAAATTAATATAAAGTACAAAATTTATATTAATCGGGTTTTGAAAATATAAAGAAACTCATGTAATTTTGGGGAGAAATTAATATAAAGTCCAAAACTTTATATTAATAGGGTTTTGTGAAGTGAGGGGTAAAAAAGGGATTTAATTAGTATAAACTTTTGGATAGTTTATACTTAGGATATAATATTTCTCTGCTCTCCTTCTTTATTAAATCTCTGGAGTTATTAATTCGAGATAAGCATAATGATGCTTTTAGCCAGGTTTGTACCTACCCATTGCTTTTCATTTCTAATATGGGAATCATTTGCAGAAATGCAAAGTATGCACAATATTAGATGGTAAAATCATATCCAATTCAAAATTATGATTCCCTATAATTATAGGACCATAACAACGACTTCATTTGCGGATGGCATCTCCTTGTGATATGTCAAGAACATCGTCGACTATTGGCCTGATCCATTGGGTCGATCCCAAGCCTGCACATGCTTTGTTATATAATCTCTGTGACTGAAAATATCAAACTGAAATCACAACCTTTTGTGCAAACTGAAATCTGACACATGCTGAACTGAAATCTGATCTGAAACTAAAAAAAGGTACTGCAAACCTCAAACCAAAATAATAGATCATCAGGACCTTAGGGCCTTCTCCTCGGCTTCAAATTTTAATGAATTCTGTCAACACTTGCTGAAAACTGGAACTGAGACTGAAATAAACTTGCTGCTGAAAACAAAATCCAATCAAACTGAAATTCTACCTACTTACTCTAATCAGTTGCACGACTCCTGATTAGGTAAAATGAAACAACCAATGCAACCATTCAAGAATTATATACATTGGATTTTGCTGCATTCGCTTGTTTGTGATCAAAATTGAAATTCTACAACCCATTAGAAACTTTTCAACAAATATAAATTTGATAAGGAAATATTTAATTTCCTTTGTTGACTCCACAAACTGTACAAAAGGATCTTCGGAGGCATATGCACTAATGTTCAACTGATCCAAGCAACTGTACATATGTTCTAGATGGCCTCCATGCCATGAAACTAAACTATTATTTTTACCTTTATTTCCTTGTAAAATTAACCTATGATTGTCCTGAGATAGTCACAGATTTACAGATAACTTTGTGATGATATTTCTACTGATAGAAATGTCTGTCTGACGAGACTTTTATCATCTTGATTCTGAAGTTCATAATTAGTTAATGGAGAAAGAGTTTTATTGCATTCATAATCCAACACATCAGCTATTGGATCATGAAAAACTCGGAGGATTGTTGCAACCTATTACATATGGGTTTCAATGGGACTTCATAGATTTCTACAGGCTGCTCATCCTTTTCTTTAGAGATATTATAAAAAATTTCCTTTAAAAAATGAAATGCTTCAAAACATAGTGGTATAGAACTTTCCTGTGTCATTTGATCGGGTATTTCAATGGAATTTGATAACTGTAATTGTGAAACTGAAGAATCCTGATCAAGAGTTTCATTTTCTTCTTTGTTTTCAATAAAAATACCTAAAGACTGCTAATCTTTTATTGCATTAAAGTTGTCTCTGATGAACTGAAATAAAGCAAAACAAAGAGGCAAAGGTCCTTCACTTATTTCCAAATTTTCTGCACTTTCTTCTTCACTCCCATAGCTGATATGTATTGGCTGATCACTATATTCGAGCTGCTGAAACTGAATTTCCTCATCCCACAAAATAACTATTGATTCCTTTGTAAAGTTAGCTTGAATTTGGAGTACATAATTATCATCATACTGATCATACTTAGGCAAATCATTAAAAGAAGGAATGTCAGCAAACATACACATTAGATCAGCAGATTTCTCCTCCACATATTGATCTGTAAATCCATTTTTTGATCCATGGTAGTTGGGATTAGCAGGAAAGTGTTTATGGCAAGCAACCTCTTCTTTTCTCGAAATAAGTGGTTCATGGTGATCTTGAACAAAAAATCCATCTTTCATGGTGTTTTTTTGTATCATTTCCTCTATTTTACTTACCAAAATGTCGAGTTTTACCTCTAAAGATGTCAGGTGCTCTACAATGTTGTTCTTCTCTTCTTCTGCTTTCAACTTTTCCCTTCTAATTAGCAAATTAACTTCTACATATACTGCAATGTTCTGCATCTGTTCAAGTGTTGCAGAGTTTCTTTCTCTTAGCTGAAACTCTATTTCCAGATCAAAGGCCTTTGGATAATGCAAGAGAGCTGAGCCAAGAGGAGGTCTTATATTTGTTGGCATTGAATAATAAACTTGATTAAATCTGGTAGAAAATCGTTGTATTTTCTCGTTTGGCTGTCTTTTCAACTGATCGTATTCTTTTATGATCATAAAAAGGTTGAATTTGATTATCCATCTATGAAGGAAAAATTTAACAAACAGTTGGAAATTTGAGATGCTTGCAATAGGCAGGTTCTTTAACCAACTCTTTACTTTACTTTGCAAAGAAAGAGCAAAAAGCCTGATACTAACATCATCTTCATCAATCTCAAATAGGTCCAATAATTCTCAAAACCTTGAATATGTTTTTCGACAGTGATGTTACCATTTTCTCCATCAAACTTGGGGAGATATTTGTAATAGTTATCAGGGAAATCATGGAGTATAGGAGGTAATATGAGTGGCTTATATCTATCCGGAACTTCACAAGGTATAGGAATACGTATAGGAATTGTAAGATTAGTCTTGATTAATTCGGGCTTATCAATTGGAAGATGATCATCATAAGTTTCAGAAGAAAGCTGCTCAAAGGGATAAGGAGAATTTAAATTTACAATCTGCAAAGGAAAGTAATTAAATACTAGTCTAAGATCTTTTCTAAAATAAAATATACATTGAAAAACCTTCTTGATGAGAAAGAACATGATGCCTTGGATTATAATCCAAGTTAAAAGCCTGATCTTCCCATGTTGTTCTTTCAGGTTCATTCCTCTAGTGGAGTCTTGGATTTGATTTTGAAATTGATTTGGAGTTGCCAGGTGGATGATTTTAGCCTTTGTGTGTCTGATCACTGTCCACCATCATAGATCAGATCTGATCCTTGTATAATATTTCTGAAGAAGATGTTCTTCCCCAGTATGGTCACCACTATGTTATCACTCTATAATTTCTCAAGGCTAAAGAAAGAAATCACCGAGGTAACCACAAACCTACTTTGGAGTTTAGGATCTAGCCCTCCTAAACTTAGAGAGGGCTCTCTCTGTATGATTTAGCTTTATTTGAAATAGATATTAGGCTAGTTAATAAGTACAGAGTTGGTTTTTGAATTGGTTTGGTTGGAAATGCAGAGGAAGCACATTGGGCAATGGAGTCAAAGAGGCTTGGGTGATCAATTTGCATAAGTATCAAGTTTAAGTGAAACAGGGCAAGGTAGACATTACTAATGGATCCTTTAGATTTGGATGAAATGTAATAACAGAAGAAGGGAGACTCAATCGAAACTAGGGATCATTTAAGAATTCCTTAATCTGGATATAAGAATAGATGTTCAGTCGAAACTAGGGAGCAATGAAGAATTCCCTAATCTGGATATCAGAAGAAAACATGTAAATTACTAACAGTTAAAGGCAGATTGTATGATCTCAACAAATTATGCAGTAATAGTCCTGTTAGACAATTCAGAATTAAGAAAACAATAAGATGGAAACAAAGGAAAGCACATATACCATGAGGAAAACTTGACCAATGAATATGGCACATGAATCTTGAGACAACTACTCTTTTATTAATGCAAATAGTCACTTAAACTTAGTGAACTGCATCACACTGAATGGCGAGGTTCCTGGTTACAAATCCAAACCAACCCCCATAATACTTCGAGTGATGAAGTATATATAGAGAAATATTACAAACTGATTACAATTTACACTGTCTCAACAGATAGTGTATTATTAGCTAAAATTTGAAAAATAAACTCTAACAAAGACCAAATAGTAGGCTTGACAGAGTGGACTGATATCCTGGCACTGTTTTGGAGGAAACAGTTGTTGAGTAGGCCTGTTGTAAGGCTTTGCTATTAGAAATGCTTTGATGTCTCCTTATTTCATTGTGTTATGTTTATGACTGTTTATTGGCTTTTCATCATTTTATTATTGTCATAATATATTTTGGAAAAAATATAAATATCCTTTTCCAAAATATTCGATTAAATTCATGGATGAAATTTATAATCCAAAATTTCAACATAGAATTTCAAATTATAGTTTCCCTTTCACCTTTTCTCTGTAATTCCACCTGTTAATTCCTTTATCCCTGTAAAAACCTGTGGATAAATTTCCAAACCATGTGTTGTTTTTTTAGAAACCATGGGTTGTTTTCTCTTCTCATCTTTTTACAAAACCAAGTGTAGTTTAGTAAATCCATGGTTAGTAAAATATTTCATTTTGACTTTTTATCCCTCTAAATCAAAAATATATTTCTTCTCTCTGAAACTCTTTTACCTATTTTTCCTCGTATATATAAAACTCGCTTACTTGAAGCTATGTACATGAACCTATGTCTACAAAATTCCATTTCATGAGTGGGGGTGCGAAACATAATTTTAACCGTTCATTTATTTCTACGAATCTCGAGGCAAATAAAATGAAGGGGGTTTAATTCTTAGTGCGAGGTAGGCCATAGGTTGACTTTGCAGGGGAAGAGGTAGTATAGGCTTGCAGGGAGAAGTTAATATAAAGTACAAAATTTATATTAATCGGGTTTTTGCAAATATAAAGAAACTCATGGAATTTTGGGGAGAAATTAATATAAAGTCCAAAACTTTATATTAATAGGGTTTTGTGAAGTAAGGGGTAAAAAAGGGATTTAATTAGTATAAAATTTTGGATAGTTTATACTTAGGATAGAATGTTTCTCTGCTCTCCTTCTGTATTAAATCTTTGGAGTTATTAATTCAAGAGAAGCATAATGATGCTTTTAGCCAGGTTTGTACCTACCCATTGCTTTTCATTTTTAATATGGGAATCATTTACAGAATTGCAAAGTATGCACAATATTACATGGTATGATTGCAAAGTATGATTCCCTATAATTATAGGATCCTAACACTGTCAACAGGTTGAACATGATCCTTCCAAGACTTGTTGTAGATTAGTATATCATCAAAAAATACCAACACAAATTTTCTAAGGAAGGGTTTGAAAATGGAATTCATTAAACCTTGAAATGTAGAAGGTGCATTGGTAAGGCTAAAAGGCATGACCAAAAATTCATAATGACCCTCATGAGTTCTAAATGTTGTTTTAGGAATGTCTTCAGTCTTCATTCTTATTTGATGGTATCTTGAATGAATATCCAACTTGGTGAGGTAAATTGCTCCATGTAATTCATCCAATAATTCATCAATGACAGGAATGGGAAATATATATTTAATAGTGGGCTTGTTGAGCTCCCTATAATCCAGACACATGCGCCATGATCCATCCTTCTTGTGCACCAATACTATTGGAGCAGAGATAGAACTTTGACTAGGTTGAATTATACCGACCTCTATCATTTATGCAACCATACGTTCAATCTCACTCTTTTGGGCATAATGATATCTATAAGGCCTGATGTTTCGAGGAAAACTTTCTAGAATCAAATGAATAACATGATCATGATCATGAATAGGTGGGAGGCCTTTGGGAGTCTCAAACACCTTGGAATGATTGTCTACGACTTTTTGGAGATTTGGAGAAATATATGATTTTGATGTTTGAACGTGTAGTGAGGATAATTGTGCAATTACGCCTCGTTGTGATTTCTTCGGAAGCTTTGTCATGAAATTAGAGATAATTATCTATCCTGGCTTCCCTGTGATACCTCGTAATTCAACTTCCTTTCCTTCCCAAAAAAAATTCAAGAAAATTTCTTGAAAATTAAAAGCTATAGTCCCCAAATATTGTAACCATTGGACTCCTAGTACAACAACAGTACCACCCATTGGAATAGAAATCATTGTACTATTCAATACATATTCCCCTAGGTTAGCTTGATATGATGGCACATTCCCAAGCAATTTATAGTTCCCCCATTTGCAACCATCACTTGACACTCTGATGTTGGATATAGGAACAATTCAATTCCTTGGCTATCTTAAAATGAATAAAATTATGGGTACTACCCGAATCAATCGACACTATTACATTTTTTTATTGATATATCCTTCTATCTTGAGTGTTTGAGGAGTGGTAATTCCTGCCAATGCATTACAATATATGGTTGGATTCATTTCTTCCTTATCTGGGGTTGGTTCATAGTCTATATCCTCCTCTTTTAATGTTTCTTGTTCTTTTTCTTCCTCCTCTTCACAATCTATGTAAAATAATTTATTCTCGGTGCACTTATGAACTTTAGTTTATTTTATATCAGAACTATAACAAAGCCCTTTTTCTCTTTTTTCCTCCAATTGTTGTGGTGTCACATCTCTAGGATCATATCGATAATATCCAATTTCATCGAACTTAAGGCCCTTCAATTATTTAGTTTTTAGAGTCTTCCTCTTCAATATTCTTTAAGATGCACGATCCTATGTACAATAGGAAGATCAGCCATGGTGATTTCTTTACTTTTTGCAGTGATCCAGATAACCCTGTAGTTAGTTGGTAACAAATCTCTTGCATCACTACCTTGTCGATCACAAATAGAGGAAAAATATGAGAGTTTATGTATGCACCAAAGACCCTGATGAATGTCCCATCGGGAGGTGTGAACTTGTTTGCAATGTTTAATAGATGATGCAGGAGCATCCTGCTTAATTTTAATTTTGTATTTGGGTGATTAAGGGCTTGATGTTTTGTTTAATTATTTTATAAATTATGCACATTTTAAATAAATTGAGAGAAAAATCTGAGTGTGAGGTTTATTGTAAATATTCTCTTAATAAATTGAGGATATGAGTGGAGTTGGGTTGGATAGATATTTTAGGGATTAGGAACTCCTTAAATGGAACTTAGTTGAGTCAAAGGAGGGATAAAGCTATTTTAGAATTTGGTTGAGTTATTGGTGGAGGAAATCAATCCATAATTATGTATAAATGTGAAGCTTTATGTGAGGATGTAGAGAGGCACAAAGAATGGAATAGGATAGAGAAAAATGTAGAGAAGGATAGTGTGCAGAGTGATAATCGTGAGGGCCAAGAAGGCAACAAATGTATATTTGGCCAAAGAAGGGTTTGAATTTGTAATTTCTTGTTGTATTGGATGCAAGTATTTTGTTTATTGTTTGACTCTCTCTTCATATATATTTTGAGTTGAATCTAAGTGGGTTTTATGAATATTTTGATGAGAATTCCATGTTAATGGAAACAAACACTCTATTGTGCGCAAGTATATGATTTTATTGCATAAATTCTGCATCATTTGGTATCAGAGCCGGAAGATGCTTGCTTGTTGTGGGAGTAAATTGGTTTTGAGTGTGTTGTGTGCGTTGTTGTGAAGAATGCAAGTGAAAATGAGCAACCAATGTAATATTCAACCCACACGAAATTGACACCATCATGATTGTGGAATGTGAGAACAAATTGAGAGAGTGCAAGTGAATGGCGCATATTTGATTGTGAACGCTGCTTGAAATAATAAAGGGTAAGTGAACCATAGTGCAAAACCGGTAACATTATATCCTCATGAAATCGCACTATGAATATGTGTTGGTAATGATATAACAGTGGATTTATGATGCGATAATAGTGTGACTTATGATGTTGTAATTGCATTAGCAGTAACACAAGTCTGGTGTTAATTCCCTTATGCACCATTTCCTGTGTGGAAATAATTGTATTCAATATCATGTTGATATTTCCATTTGAAGGCCGTCTACGTTGAGTAGAGGAAGGCTTGGAGTTCATAATTTTTTGATGAATGGATTGCGCTAAGCTCTTAAAGGAGTGAATGGCATTACAACAGAGGAGGAATTCTGTTATCGTGATCACATGGGTATGTTCATTTTTAAAACTCGTATTTTGGCATAAAATCCAAAGAGAAGGAGCGACATAAGTATAAGTTAGACACTTGAAACCTTGATCTGTTGGAACAGTGTGTTGATGGCCCAGCGAAATGGCGAAAAAGGGTTACAAAACCAGAATTGGTTTTCACGTAGCTTTTAAGTGGTAAGGCAAATACATTGTTTGCATAAATTTTTTTAGCGTTGCTGGTATGAGAAATCGTATTAGGAATGAAATCAGTGCTGTATATCTGTTGCACACATTTGTATCCATTTATCAAGGTATACACAGTTTCACTTGGTGTGAAATTGCAATCGATTATTGGGGTTGAGTGCTAAATTGAACAAGCAGAAACGATATTGTTGCCTGCGAATTGTGTTTATGCTTTCTGTGAGTTTTTTAAAGTGATATGTTCACAATACCTGCAAATTATGAAGAAAAATGAACTGTTGAAGAAGTGTTTTGACCTTGCTAATTGAGATATGTTGGCAGCATTCGAGAGCAAGTGTTGTGCCTGCAAATGCTGGTAGCTGGTAATGGGCCAGCGTGGAATGTTGAAACAAGTGCAACACCAATACAAGCACAGATTCTATGGGATGTTGGTGCGTGGTGTATAAAACCTTGTTTATCTGGAAGAAAACATCGTATAACACTGGTACAAGTGAATTCATCATTTATGATTGATTCTCCGAGCCCAGACTATAAAAAAATTGTGATGAGTAGTGATTTGTGGAAGATTGTCCAGGTTAATTATGGATTCTGCTCAGTACTTGTTGGGGTTAACACATTTATACATCTAGTTCGTAGTCTATTGTATAGTGAAGTGTGTGCATAATTTTAAATTATGGAATTGTGGATGTGGACTTGTAGTATACAAGTGTAGGAACGAAGTGCAACTTTTATATGCAGAACCATTGATTGTTCGATGCATTGAATACTGAGTAAAGTGGAATACAAAGAGAATGTTCTGAGAACAGGGCTTCGGCGACCACGAATTTGGAGTAGTTTTGATAAACAACGTTTGCGGGCAACCTTATCAGTATTTTTAAAATTTGGATGATTAAATTTCCCTTGCCATATTTGAGAAGTTATTTTTTTTTGTAAATTTTATGAAAGAGTAAAATAAATCCAAATTTTAAGGAATGGAATTGAAATACATCTCAGAAATTGATTGGCAAATATGGTTCGAGTGCGGTTGTGTTTTTTACTGCCGGAGAAATATGTTGATGTCACCATATTAAAAGAAAGTTTTGGAAAATTCATATGAAGGAATTGTTTTGTGCATTGAAGAGTGACGGTGTTGCGTGAGAACCGTCACTGCAAAGAAGGAGCTGCATGGACGTGCATGAAAACTGTCTACGCTAAGATGATGAGCGTGTTGAAGAGGTTATGGTATGAAGGGCATGGAAATATTCACAATGATAAGAACGACACAGAATAATGAAATCCAGACAGTTGAAATTGAAAAGAAAAGGTTTATTAAATAATCTTGAAGGGAGCATAAGGTATGATAATTCATTCCAAAAAGGTATTTTAAATGTTGAAAATTAAATGATTTATTTTATTTTCATCATAAAATAAATCTTAGGAAAAGTGGATTGCATTTCGATTTAAAGGCTTAAGTATCATGTGAAGTGATAATGGGAGATGATATAATTAGTGACTTATGATATTTTCGTCAGAATGGAGTATGAGAGAGAATTGGTAACAGGAAGATTTTACATCATAAGAATGTATAAGGGTGGATGTTCATTGGTATATTGTATAACTTGAATTAGAGTCAAAATATCCACTATTGTAATTATTAGGTCAAGCTTTGAAGTTAAATAAGATGTTAAGGTCAAATGAATAAATTTGGATAGCTTGAGTCAAGTTAAACCATTGAGTTATTGTACAAGAGGGTGCATTTTTCATCCAAGAGGAAGAGTTGATGTCAAGTTTGGAGTCAAAAAGTCTTAAACCAAGTCAAAGGTTTGAATGTAATTGGGTGCATGATCGGTGAAGCCCAACACCCAAAGAGTTTGGCCATTATAACACATGAAATACTGTAGTTGTTGTTTGCAACAAAGAGGAGCAAGAGAGTTTCCCATAAATGATTCCAAGACAGAGAACCACAAGAGGTAAAGCATAGGAAGAGAGCTTGTATTGTTGGATGGCAGGTATGAAGGCGTGCTGAAAAGGGGATTGAATGAAATCCACAAGTGAACAGATGAAGTTCATAAAGGAGGAGAAGATGACTATTGATAGTCATTTTAGAGGTTCTGAGAAAGACCTCAACTGAAGAAAGAAGAAGGAAGATGCCAAGGCAAGTAGCATATGGAAGCAGTTGACTGATGAAGAGTATGAGAGGGAGAAGGCTGAGATAGAAGTTCACCTTGAGTTATTGATGGAATTGTTGTAGAGAAATAAGAAAGACCAGAGACATGGTTGGACCATGAGGAAGAAAGTGAAATGGCAGAGGCTACACGCAAAGAGGAATCAACAGGTAAATATGCAGTTAACATAAGAGTTGAGGAAGCTCGAGCAAATGATGAGTATGCAATTGAGATGTGAAGAAATCAGAGAAGCTGAGTTGAAAATTGAAGTTTCCATTTGTGGCCCATAACAGGGTGAAATTCTGGGTGAAGAGATTAATGAGAAAGACCTCATGGACTATTGGAATAGTTCAGAAGAATTGGAAGATATGTTGACAAGAGAAGTAGATGAGGCTATGAAGCCTTGTATTTTTAAATCTCATAGTTTGTGTATGTTTGCAGGATGTGCATAAGATGGTGGACAGTCTGGTGAAACTGTCACAGAGATAAATAAAGCTCTTGAGGTGAAGTATGATGGAGAATGCCTTTCAGAGGAGGAAGGTGCCGATTTGTTACAGCAGAAAGAATTCATAGATGAATTCTTGTTTGGTGTAAGGCAGCCAGTTGAAGCTGTTATGGAGCAGAAGCATAATAAAAATGCCATGGTAATATTCCAAGGAGGTAAACAAATGAATTTGTTTAATGAAATTGATGAAATAATTTTGCAATGTGATGATACAAAAACCAGGATACCTTAGGAGGATTTCCAGAGGAAGAATGAAACTGAGAATGAAGGTTGTGATGAAATGCTGGAAACATTTCAAATAGAATTAGAGTTCTTGGAATGATGGCTCAAGAAAATTGAAGGAGAGATGAAGCTTGGAAAACCTGATAAAGAAGAGATTGCAGTTATTGTGCATGATAAGGATGAAATGTTTCTAACATTTATAGAGTTAAGTGAATGTTTTAACTCTTCAAATAATAATGTGGTTGTAGGTACAGAAGGAAACATTAATAAATATGATGTTGAAATCAGAGAAATTGAGCAGAAAGTATTTGAAGATGAGATGAAAGATCAGGAGCAACAAGAAAGTTATATCCTTAGAGGCATAAAGGAAACAAAAGTATTAATCCAGTAGGATAAAGATGGAAGCAGCCAGCAATTCAAAACAAGATCTACAGATATCCAGAAAGTCCATGATGGGAGATTGGTGCTTGAAGCATCAAAAGAGGCTGAAATTTCTTATCTTTTTAAAACTAATAATTTGTTGATGAATGCAGGTACAACACCAAATGAGAAATTTGTTACTATAGGGGCAATCAATGACTATAGTTGTGATCAAGGAGAAGTTCTTGATTATTCTTCATTTCAGAAAGTTGAGTGTTCAACACAGTTGGAGACGGAAGCATCAAACAAAGAGGAATTACTCCGAGAAATTGGAAAAATAAATTGTTGGAGAGGTTGATGGAATCCGGTTGATAGAATGAGTGATGCTGATGTGCAACCAGTTCGAGATTCTTTCAAAGTTTGGAGAATAGGAGAATGGGTATCAATGTTTCTATACAAGTATGTTTTTCCATAAATAAGGATGATGTGGTATGGAAAACCGAGAGTTACATTCAATAGTGTTCTGAAAATACTATTATGGAAATTCTACGCAAAATTACAAAATGGAGTTGATACTTTAAAATACCAGCGGCAAAACAAAGTTTGGAATCCTGGAGGTAGCAAGTCATTGAGATTTGTGGCTGTTGCATTATTACAGAAAAGGGACAGACCTCATAGATAGGAGTCTATGGAAACTTCTCTACATGGGGAGTCTGATGTAGGAGCATCCTGCTTAATTTTCATTTTGTATTTGGGTGATTTAGGGGGTGATGTTTTTTTTTTTAATTATTTTATAAATTATGCACATTTTAAATAAATTGAGAGAAAAATACGAGTGTGAGGTTTATTGTAAATATTCTCTTAATAAATTGAGGATATGAGTGGAGTTGGGTTGGATAGATATTTTAGGGATAAGGAACTCCTTAAATGGAACTTAGTTGAGTAAAAGGAGGGATAAAACTATTTTAGAATTTGGTTGAGTTATTGGTGGAGGAAATCAATCCATAATTATGTATAAATGTGAAGCTTTCTGTGAGGATGTAGAGAGGCACAAAAAATGGAATAGGATAGAGAAAAATGTAGAGAAGGATATTGTGCGGAGTGATAATGGTGAGGGCCAAGAAGGCAACAAATGTATATTCGTCCAAATAAGGGTTTGAATTTGTAATTTATTGTTGTATTTGATGCAAGTATTTTGTTTATTGTTCGGCTCTCTCTTCATATATATTTTGAGTTGATTCTAAGTGGGTTTTATGAATAGTTTGATGAGAATTCCATGTTAATGGAAACACACACTCTATTGTGCGCAAGTATATGATTTTATTGTAGAAATTCTACATTAATAGATATGCCCTTGCTTTGTACGACATACACGGTGCTTCTCTACCAAATAGCATTTGATAATACTAAAATGAAGAATTTAGCGATCTTAGAATATACACCTCTATAGCTTGTTTCCCAGAGTACTTTACAATATATGTGTACTGACAATATCTCTTTGAAAAAGGCCCATTTCCACTCCATTCCTCATAATTCATTTTTTGTGCACATGCCATCTAATAAATAAGAAGACATATAGAATTTTGGTTGCTCACCCTTTGTTGTGTTCTTTGCTCATGCAACACAATTTTGTAATGAAATGGATCTAAGATCAAACCAGATGAATATAGTTGCTTTGTGGCACAATGGTACACAATATAAACCCACTTCTCTTCGAAGAAGAATTCATCTTTCTCTCACCCATAACTTCTACAATACATAGCCATCAGGTATTGTTGTCGTTGCTACAACACCCTCAAAAATTTTGGCTTATATCCAAATTTCAGATCCTACTCTAACTTTACGTGTTGTCGTCACAAATATTAAGAGTCACTGCATGTGTTTTCTATAAGTGTTCTAGTCCCCTTTGTGAGAAGGTAAAAGTGTCGTCTCCTAGCATGTTAAGTGTCACACATTGTACACAAACTAGTTTTTGTCTATTTTAGGGGGTAGTTCTTGTGTAAATGAGTTTTTCTTGTCATGAAAACATCTATTGCACTCATTTTAAATGTTTAAATCACTATCGAACAAGTTTCGTTGCAAAGTGTATCTTTGGTGTCACACTTCGTGAAGGTTGTCAAGAAGCTGTCACATTGAGTAAAAATAATTGTTCATGTGTTCTAAGTGTTCCTTGTTGTGTTGTTAAGTAATATAAGTGTGTGATCATGTTCAATTCATGATTTTGTTCAATATCGTCTCATTGTTCCATCACTTAGTAAAAACTAGAAAACTCCTCGATTGGGCCACTCAACCTCATAAATTCCTCCTGAACTACATATTGTGCAGTCTTAGTCCTCAAGAAACAACATTGTCTCTTGGAACTGTGCAATCCCTAGCCTTCGCCTCCCAAAACTACATACTTCATAATATTAGAGCTCAAGCCCAACCCCTGAGCTCCAGAACTGTGAAATCTTCCCCTCTAGCCAAGCCTGAATTGCGCATTTCACAGCCTCAGTCCTCGAACCCCAGTCTTGAGCTTTTGAACTACATAATTATGGAATCACCTAGCCTCCTTGTCCTTCCAACACTACGCAAATGGAAAAATCAATGCTCAATCCCTCAACTTGGCTTCTTGAATCCATCAACTGCGCAATTGACAAGTCCAATCCATCCCGAACTGTGCATTGCACAATATCGAGGTTCAGTCCTGACCATTGACTACTAAGCTACAAAATTGCGCAATCCCTGAGCCTCCATCTCATCCTACCACCAAGTTCTAGATTAGTTAGTGGATCATCATGCAACATCTTAGACTATGGGTTTATATAGGTTTTAACCCTATACAAAAATTACCTGCAAATGAATTCTTAAAAAAACAGAAAATAAACAATTGCGAGAACATAAACATAAAACACATATACACAGATATTTTCCCTTGGATCCCAAAACCGGGACTACCAGATTGATTTTTCATTATATTCCTTTCAATGTTACAATACATATATAAACATGTTGAAGCATTCATAAACCCAAATCCATTAACCCTGGATTAGAACATAACCATAGTTAACTTGACCGGATCTACAAAATACCATGGAAAGAAAACCTTCGTGCCCAAAACCATGTGCAAAATCCATGCACAAAACCATAGGTAGGTTCGCCCACCTAATACAGTGTCCAATTTTATTTTCCCAGGGCACTGCTTCGAACTCCGTGTATGGGGGCTACCGCCCCCCTACAAACCCCCCGACAGGGGGGCCTACCGTCCCCTCTATGACCCCCTGTGCTGCGCCCGGTGCAACGAACATAGCAAAGGCCCAACAATTTATTAGACTGATGTCTTCTTGTCATGTGTGAATTGTAGATGCAGGTATTTATCATGCAATGACAGGATGATGAAGAAGGATATGGAGAAGGGGACCATGCTAGAAGACACCTTTGTAGCTGCAAGTACAAGTTGATTAATCAAAAGGAAGAAAAGGGACATCAGATTGCAATGACAACTTGAGATCAACATAACATTGAATACTCCTCATCTCTAAGCCATATGGAGGTGTAAAGAGGGACCACGTTCTATCTTTCAAGAAGACACAAAGCAAGTAGTAACAAAGGATTCCTTGACATTTCCATGTACTCATATAGTTCATGTCATTAGTGTCATGTCATGTCATGAGTCATCATGTTTCACATCATTTTTGTGGATTACGTAAATTATTATTTGAAAATGTATTGTAAAGTGGAAGTCCAAAGGACGTATACAGAATGTAAAGAGTCATGTAAAAGTTGAAAAGCCATAAGGAAGTCAAATAGTCGTGAGGTTAGTCCAAGAGTCACAAGGGAGGTGAAGGATCACCCCATTTGTTATATATACACCCTTATTGTACAAGCAAGGGACTTTTAACCTTGGCTTCTCCCACAAGGCATCAAAGAGACAAAGTTAGTACTTTTTGGGAGCAAGTAGTGGCTCCAACACTCCACTATTGGAGCCAGTGGTGTTCGTTGTATTCATGTATCTTGGGTTTTTTACTTAATATTTGAAGCCCGATGGCCAACACATTATTCATGAATGGATTATGAATATTTGTAAGACTATTATGTAAATTTATATGATTCATGTTTGCATCCACCTATACTTTTTTTCTTTCTAAATTAGGCTAATTTATATTATAATGTACAAAGATACAAATCATGCTTAAAGATAGGTCATTGTTGGGCTAGGCAACCCCTATTCGATAAATATTATTCAAAAAATAAAAAATTAGGCTGCCCTTCAAGGGGAAACTAGCCATTAATGAGTTCAAAAAACAAAAAAATTAGGCTGCCCTTCAAGGGAAAACTAGCCATTAACGCGTTGAAGAGTAACATAATTTGCAGGAAGATGCAAAAATAGTCATAAAAGCCATAAAAGAGCGAGTGTAAACTGAAATAGAAGAAGTCCAAGAAGCTGCAGCTACCAATTCTGGTCGTCATTTTCCACATGTTGTGGATTTTCCTCAATTATGAAATAACCATATTTAGACATGGTCTCTATGTCCTCCTTTGTGAGTTGGGGGTCTGGCTCCGGAGTCGAAGAGGAGACCATCTTGGTCTGCTTGGCCATAACTTTGCAAGCCATGATGTCTGCCACTGCTTCTCTTTTCCTGGTGTCATCATAAGGGCAACTCCATCCACCGTTGGAGTCCAGCAGATTTTAGAGGCAGAGGGGAAGAGGAGCGCGATATTTTTGACTTACGTGGCCTTTTCCTGCCTCTCGAGCTAGATTCATGATGTTTCTCTTCCAGGAGGCAAACCAAAAGCTGGGCAGAGAGAGTTTCGGGGTTAGAGAAAGGGTCGAGAACCTTCAGATCTTCTAGAGCGACATAGAGGGATAGAGTTCACGTAGATGAGCCAGGAGCCAGAGCGCGGGAGGGGGTGCCTCTTCCACCTCCACGACAACATCGCATTCTTTGGCGTCGTGGCATGGTCTCAGCGGGGAGGAGAGTCTCCTAGGCAGAGTTTGAATGCACAAAGGGAGGCAGGCAAAGAGCATAGCCATTGGTAGAGGAGGAGTGACAAAGGAGGTCTGCATGGAATGAAATCTGGAGATGGATATGAAGATTTCGGGAGCCATCAGCCATTAATGGCCAACTAGCAGTAGTAAAGGCCGAGAGATGGGAGTGAATGCCGCATAATGCCGACATCCTCCCCTGTACTGCTTATTTATGGTCTGCACACTAGAGGAAAGTGCCACTACGTTGATTGGTCAGGTGGCAGCCTGTGTTAATCATGTCAAACACCCACATCCGGGGGTTGAAGATCTTTGAGGACCAGATGATTGCAAGTCGTGCGTAGAGATTCATTGGAAATGGAGTGGAATTTGCTGGAGAAACGAGGAGAGTATTTTTCCACACCTTTGTTGGCCAAGAGATATGCTACTTCATTGGTTGATCTACGCACATGCATAAAGGTAATGGATTTGTGGATTTGAATCCATTGTTCCAAGTTTTCCAGTCTATAGGCTAATCACCAACTCTTTGAGATCTTGGAAGAGGAAGAGCCCTGAAGAAGACACTGAGTAGCATTTATGATGATGTGAGAATCCCCTTCCACCTCTAGGGGAAAGAGATCGTTCTCTTGTGCTAGATTGAGTTTTTGGATAAGACCTTCCAGTTAAACGGAGCTATTGCTATCCCATCTGATGGATCCAAAGAATATCAACAAGGGTCCCCCCTTAGATTCACTAAAAATACCTCCAAAGCCAGCTTCACCCGGATTTCCTTTTGAGGCTCCATCGAAGTTGAGTTTGTAGAGCTCCTTAGGAGGAAGACTCCAAGATCTTGGAGAATCAGACGAGGTGATGAAATAAGGGGAAACTGCAGAGTTGCAAGGGATAGAAAAGTTGCAATTGACACATTGTTGGGGAAAAATAATTTCCTGTCATTTAATTTGTCAACCCGGGGGTTTCGTAAACTTGTGAAGCATGCGTGCACTGTATGTGTTAGAAATTGTCTTTCAGTTTAGATCAATCTAACTACAAAATAACAAAAACCAATTCATATAATATATGAAATCAAATAATGAAAATGAAATTCAACTAACCTATGAAATCAAGTAATGAAAATAAAGAAAACAAATTCAAAAGAAAATATAGCACGAGCAACCACACTTGCAGGAATTGAAATTTTAATGTAAGAAAGCATTTCAAAGCATGTAAAGGAAAACAAATAAGGTATGTTCAATCACTTCAACATCCAATATGATAGAATCAACCTCTTGAGATGACATACAAGCAACCGATTATAATTTAGTATTTAAATCTAGAAAAGAAATTAAAGCATGCAAAGGGAAAACTCAATAATTGCACAAGTTAGGTATTCAAGTATTACATTTAAAAATATGATAAAATCACCTTCTTGAAATGATCTTTAAGAGCACCCAATTATACAATTGAATGAGGATCTAAAAAGCAATGTAAAAGCATGTAAAAGTAAAGCTCAATGATTGTATAGGTTGAACATTCAATCACCCAATTTGGAACACCTTCTTAGCCTAATCTTTTAGGAACATTCAATTATACAATGAATTGATAATTTGATCTAAGAAAGTAAATAACAAAACATGAAAGGAAACTAAATAATTGTGATCTCTATTGCCTCAAACTTAATCCAATTGGAAAATAGATAAATCTATCCTTTTGAAATGTTTTTAGAAAAGAAAAGATTACATAGTCGTTCTAAAACTAATACTAAGAAAGCAAATAAACTTTAATCTATAAAAGTAAGTAAATCTCACACATTTTAGGTAGTTGATATAAAAGTATGAGAGATGGTAAATCGAGATGCTCCATATGTAAGAAAAACCAAGTAAAAAATGAAGGAACATTCATGAGTAAGGTGCCACAATCTAATTCTGTATTCAAAGCTTGAGCATAACTCCAATTTTACACATGATTTGATAGGAGAAAGCTTCCCCTATTTATACAAAAGATGAGAAGCTATCTCATTAATGAGAGTCCATGAATCTCTCCCTATATCTCTAGAGTTACAATCCAAATAGGAAGTGATAAGGCACATGTCTTCTTAGAGTTACAATACAAATAGGAAATGAGACACATATCCTTATGATCCCATGATCTTTTCCATCCAAATTCGAATTTGGCCTTAGGAGGCCACATAAGAGTCTTTTGGAAGCTTCTTTTTGACCTACACATGGCAACAAACTCATTCCACTTGTTAGGTATAAGTATGTGCATATTATTTTCTAATTTTTAACTACAAATTCACTTAAAAATACTAGGAATCAATAAAGTTTGGAAAAACATAAATGTAACCCAATGGTGGTAATGGTAAGTGATCCGGATTTTATGCAGGAACGCAACAGAATACAAAAATAACCATGAACATAGAGATGCAGCAGAAATAATGCTTCATTTCATTAATATCAAATAATAGAAATATGCTTACAGGCATAATGGAAATAAAATAGCTAAGGTGCTGGTAGCGAATCTCTGAGAAGAGATGTGATATCTACAAACCTATGAACTGTGTTACAATGAGGCTCAAGGGCCTATTTATTATTGAGAAATAATGGAGAACTCTAAAATTCCAAAAGCCTAACCCTAGGAGATGAAGCGCCAAAACTATGGGCCCCATTTGGGTAAATTGGTGGTTCAACTTCCCGAGGACGTAACTTTGGCATCCGATCTTCGTTTGACGAGCTCCATAGCTCGTTAGAAAGATCTCTCCATTTTCCCAAAAAACGTCGTTTAGGGCCTCAAAATGGCTCCGGAAATTCAGGACCCGAAAAACTGCAAAAAATAGTAAGTTTTGTTGCAACTTGGCAGAAAGAGCTGATGGTGGGGTTCAAATGGAATAGGTGGGTGGCCACCAATATCCACTGGATCATTAAGGCCCCAAACGGCTTCAGGAGCATACGGAGGGACCCGAAAACTGCTTTCAATAGTAAGTTGCGAAAGTGAAAAGTTGCGAGAATTGATGGTGCTGGTCCAAATGGAATAGGTGGGTGGCCACCGATATCCACCTGGATCATTCCTCCTCCTTAGGAAGCAATGGTCCCCATTGCGTTGAGATCCTCCATGAGATGAGGCGAATTCTCTTGAACTGAGTATTAGATGCGTTGAAGATGTCAGGGACCTGCGGGTGGACATGCTGGATGCGTTTAGTCAATTTGGTTTCTTTATCAGCCTCAGACAGTACATGTTTTGATTCTATATGTGTAGTTGCAGGATGTATGGAAACATCAGGCGGTGGTGCGTTGGGAGTCAAATCAATGGAGTGCTTGTCCTGACAGTGTAGAGGAACCTTTATGAGTGAGGAGAAAATTTCCTCGTATTCCTCCATGACTTTGTCCATCTGCTGCAGCCATGCAAGGGAGCCATGTTTCGAGGTTGTGGCCACAATATTCTTCTTTCTTTGTGTGAGTGAGGTGTAAGGAAAACAAATTTCTTGGTTTGGGAAACAATCTTACGGCGTTGTTTTGTAGTAGTTAAAGAGATGACAGAAGGCGGTGCTACCTCCGTTATCCTATACAAATTATTTCTCAAAGTAATAATAACGGCACGAGGCCTAGACTCATACCATGACATGTCGCCTCCACAAGTATGGTTATTTGATAATACATCGGCTACATCGAAGACAACATCACACGATACCTCATCGAGTGAATGGCTTGATGCGTATGGAAGGTGGCCGTCTTTGTGGATGCGGAGATCTCTCCACAGGTGGGTACCCGGTATTGTGCTCTGACTTGCGGGTGTCTTGTGGTTGGTCGTAGAGCCGCTTCATGACCTATTTGAAATGAGGTTCTTTTGGCTTTCGCCTCCCCGACGAGACATTGCGGCGGAGAACCCTTCACCCGTCTGCGGCGGAAGGGCTCTCCCCTCCTACGGGATCCTGCGGACCTCCCTGCGGATCTTGGTGGTGGCAACAATGGCACTGGGATCCGCATCAATGATCTGCTTCCCTTTGTCATTGCCTTTGTCTGGTTCTAACTCAAGATTAGAAAATGCATCTGATTCGGGTGCCTTTAGTTCGGCCACCAAAGATTGTTTGGCCCGACACTCGTTTGTGCTGTGAGTGGGGCTGTTATGAAATTCACACCACTTCCCTGTGTCATTCTTTGGATTTGTGGTGTTGTTCTGAGTCTCATTGCTTTGGCCTTGCCCCTTGTTCTTCGGTTCGGGGGCACCTTTCAGATTTGCAGATCCAAAGTCTCGCTTCTTCTGCTTAAATTTCTGCTCGATCTTGGCGCGGTTCGGGGGCACCTTTCGGATTCGTAGATCCAAAGTCTCGCTTCTTCTGCTTAAATTTCTGCTCGATCTTGGCGGCATAGCGATATGCCATGCCAAGCGATGTAATGTCGAGGAACTCCATTTCCTTCTGAATGTGTTTGTGCAGACAGTCGCGGTACTTGAGCACCAAATGTCTCTCTGAATCTTTAATACCCAACTTTGTGCGCAGGGTATGGAATAGATTCGTCAGTTCGTGCACATCTTGATCCTTTTGTTGTTGCAGCGTGGTCCATTGGATGTATTTGTCCTCATAGCTCCCCACGGGGTAATATTGTTCCTTGATGCCGTCTCGGAACGAATTCCAAGTGGTTGTGGTCGAGAACAGAGAGGGTTCCCCTTCGCCCTCTTCCTCACGGTAGGTTTCCCACCAGTCTTTGACATGGGGGCGGCTTTGAGGAGTGCAAAAATAATCTTTTCTCGGTTAGAGAAGTCATGGACCGAGAAATACCCTTCCAACAAATTTAACCATCTGTCTACAACGTCTGCATCTATTTTTCCTTAAAATATAGGAATTTCAAAGTTTACCTGTACCTTGAAGGCAGTGGCGCCTCCAGAGTGGTTGTTGAATGCAAATGCGCCATATGTGGGCAGTCGTTGAAGGATTTGAGAAAAGTTATCCATCATCGCGTTCCTTTATTTCTCGAGGGCCTCCTCGTGCAGTATTTTGATAGGATCTCCTTCTCCCTCATCTTTCTTTTCTTCCGCCATGGGAGGTCGTCTGGGTTTGCGAGGCTGATCTTGCAAGGGTTCAACCAGATCGAGCCCTAACTCCTTATACCCTGACCGCGTTGGGGACATGCAAAGAAAAACAACGAAAGAGCGGACACCTTTGACACCATTGTCTGGATTTTTTTGCGGGAGGCATAAAAAAAT
Organism: Pinus albicaulis; assembly: GCA_034641835.2. Lineage (NCBI taxonomy): Eukaryota > Viridiplantae > Streptophyta > Pinopsida > Pinales > Pinaceae > Pinus > Pinus albicaulis. The sequence continues at coordinate 58,427,442 of CM076569.1, read as the reverse complement.
ACATAAATAACCATGAACATAGAGATGCAGCGGAAATAATGCTTCATTTCATTAATATCAAATAATAGAAATATGCTTACAGGCATAATGGAAATAAAATAGCTAGGGTGCTGGTAGCGAATCTTTGAGAAGAGATGTGATGGCCACAGACCTATGAACTGTGTTACAATAAGGCTCGAGGGCCTATTTATTATTGAGAAACAATGGAGAACTCTAAAATTCCAAAATCCTAACCCTAGGAGATGAAGCGCCAAAACTATGGGCCCCGTTTGGGTAAATTGGTGGTTCAACTTCCCGGGGACGTAACTTTGGCATCCGATCTTCGTTTGACGCGCTCCATAGCTCGTTAGAAGGATCTGTCCGAGGAGTAAAATTTTTGAATGAGCAACATCGATCTATGGATCCATGTTTCTCTCCATTTTCCCAAAAAACGTCGTTTAGGGCCTCAAAACGGCTCTGAAAGTTCAGGACCCGAAAAAATGCTAAAAATAGTAAGTTTTGTTGCAACTTGAAAACTGAAAGAACTGATGGTGGGAGTTCAAATGGAATAGGTGGGTGGCCACCAATATCCACCTGGATCATTAAGGCCCCAAAACGGCTTCGGGAGTGCAGGACCCGAAAACATGCTAAAAATAGTAAGTTGTGTTGAATGTGAAAAGATGCAAGAATTGATGGTGCTAGTCCAAATGGAATAGGTGGGTGGCCAGTATCCACACGGATCATTCCTCCCTCCTTAAACAATGGTCCCCATTGCGTTGAGATCCTCCATGAGATGAGACAAATTTTGTTGAACTGAGTATTAGATGTGTTGAAGATGTCATAGATCTGCGGGTGGACATGCTAGATGCATTTAGTAAATTTGGTTTCTTTATCAGCCTCAGACAGTACATGTTTGGATTCTATATGTGTAGTTGCAGGATGTATGGCAACATCAGGCGGTGGTGCTTTGGGAGTCAAATCACTGGAGTGCTTGTTTTGACAGTGTAGTAGAACCTCTATGAGTGAGGATAAAATGTCCTCGTATTCCTCCATGACTTTGTCCATCTACTGCAGCCGTGCAAGGGAGCCCTGTTTCGAGGTTGTGGCCATAATATTATTCTTTCCTTGTGAGTGAGTTGTAAGGAAAATGAATTTCCTAGTTTGGGAAACAATTTTACTACGTTGTATTGCAGTAGTCAAAGAGATGACAGGAGGCGGTACTACCTCCGGTATCCTGTACATGTTATTTTCCAAAGTAATAATAACAGCATGAGGCCTAGACTCATACATATCATGTCGCCTCCACAAGTATGGTTGGCCCAATAATACATCAGCTACATCAAGAGGAGCAACTCACACAATACCTCATCTGTGAATGGCTTGATACTGTATGGAAGGTGGCACTGCTGGCGGATGCATAGATCTCTCCCTGGGTGGAGCCACCAGATGGTATATGGTTGCGGGTGTGCTATGGTTGGTAGGCCGAGCTGCTTCATGACCTCTGCTGAAATGAGGTTCTTTTGGCTTCCGCTATCAACGAGAAATTGCAGCAGAGAACCCTTCACCCACATCTGTGACTGGAAGAGGCGCTCCCCTTCCTCTGGATCCTCTGGACCCTCCCTCTGGATCTTGGTGGTGGAAACAATGGCACTAGGATCCGCTTCAATGATCTGCTTCCCTTTGTCATTGCCTTTGTCTGGTTCTAACTCAGGATCAGAAAATGCATCTGATTCGGGTGCTTTTAGTTCGGCCACCAAAGACTATTTGGCCCGACACTCGTTTGTGCTGTGAGTGGGGCTATTATGAAATTCACACCACTTCCCTATGTCCTTCTTTGGATTTGTGGTGTTGTTCTGAGTTGCATTTCTTTGGCCTTGCCCCTTGTTCTTCGGTTCGGGGGCACCTTTCGGATTCGCAGATCCAAAGTCTCACTTCTTCTGCTTAAATTTCTGCTCGATCTTGGCGGCATAGCGATATGCCATGCCAAGCGATGTAAAGTCGAGGAACTCCATTTCCTCCTGAATGTGTTTGTGCAGACAGCCACGATACATGAGCACCAAATGTATCTCTGAATCTTTAATACCCACTGTTAGGGATCTGTAATTTTCGCAGACTGGTGAGACTAAAACTGCAGAAACAACATCGTTTCAACCAACTTTGGGATTCTAGGATCTAGCCCTCCCGAATCCGAAGAGGTATCTCTCCAATAAGTGCAAAGATGGATTTGTATTTGAATTTTAGGGTAATGATATTAGGCTAGTTATGAAGGCCAAAGGTTTGGTTTGTTTTTGGATGGTTGAGCATGAATACTGTTTTGAGGGGAAAGTTCTAAGTGCAAAGAGTTTCAAAGGTGAGAAGTTGCAAGTGGATAGAACAACTAGGTTAAAAGATAGATATAACGCTGGTTTTTACTCCATTGGGCTATGGAGTCATATCAGGGATTTAATTGAACAACAACATCAAGAGTGATCCAAGGGGAAAGTCATCTATGTCACAAGATCATTGAGATTGAAATGATGGGATGGAAACAATAAAGTGTTGGAGGGGTGGAAACTGATAATACTTTCACAAGGGATTTATAGTCAGTCCAAACAAGAAAAAGCCTCTTAAGTAACTATTTAAAACCAACCAAGTGCAGGGCTAACCATTGACTTCTTGGGCAAGTTTGTATTAAAGTAGCTTAATTGACAAACAATCCAGTAATCCACATAATTACTTTCAAAAAGTATGAAAACACATAAGAGAAACAAAGTGTAACCTAAGATTAGATAAAGTACTTTTAAACCTAGTCTGCTTTTAGCCAACACCAAGGGAAACTTTCAGAATCAGCCTTTGGAGAATAGAAGCTAGAAACAGGGCAAACAATCACTTTCTAGTCTAATCTTTAATAAGAAAATAAGGAAAATAACTTTCAAGAACAATGTTTAAAGCAAACAGTAGGGTGAGGGAACTCTAGCATTCCTAACTGCTTGAACTGTACTAAATCATTCTTGAATAAACAAATAAGAGGAAAACATTAAGATAAAGATTTTCAGTTAGAGAAGGGAACTGATAAACAATAAATCCTAACTCTGTGAATGTTGTTATTTATCAGAGAATAGTGAACAATATGTCATACTTAGAAGGGAAAACAAATAACAAAGAAAGGGCACTTCACCAGTAATATAGACCAGGATCCCAAGAAACAACTTGTTATTGATGTCAAACCGGTTATAATTTTCAAGTCCAGTGTTTCAGTTCAGCAATCATCTTCACTATTCAGCCTAACTTATCTATTACAAACAGAGCTTCAAGGACCAGTGAATAATATTTACAATCAGAAGTTTCAAGCTCAATTACATAACAATGCTCAGCAACGCAGTCAACCAACAATTGCTCATCTTCTACCAAGGTATTTATAGAAGGATGAGGAGGTGAGAACTAAAAAGATCTCAAGGATCATTAATACAGATTAAATGACTTCTCGGCCCTTTGAGGGGCTCGATGGAGAAGTGTACAGGTGGACTACTGTATTAATGTTTACAATTATGAATTTAAACTCGGTGGGAGCCTTATTTGACTTTGAGGCTCTGCGTGCTGTGTGGAGTAACTCTGCAAATATTTCTGCATTTATTCCCTTGCAGAAGTAACTTCCCGGCTGCGCTGGAGGCGAATATCTTCATCTGATCAATAACTTCGGCCTCTGTGTTGAATTCTTTGAGGCACAGGTGGCGTTTAGGGTAGCTGAGGAATCAATTTAACTCAAATACAACAGTGGAGGTCTTTTCTACCTTTTAAACACTTACAATTCTCTTTAATGGTGTTTTAATCCAGGGAATTAGGATTTTGATAATCATTCTTAGCCGTAATTCCCCAGATTTGTCTTTAATCTTCATCTGCTGTGCTTTGTCTTCAAACTTATACTCTTTAACTATTCTTTTGAATGAAACAATGTCTTGTCGATGTGCAGGGCCGCACAGGGATTTTATGGTATCGACGCTCATGGAGCATTTGATAAAACGTGAAAATAGAGCCCGGTGGGTGGTTCCCTTTTGATAACTCAAAGGCATAGAAAACGTCTTTCCTGACCCTCAGCTTTCCTTCATTATACAATGGAAAACCATTAAAACACCTGCAAAACACAAAAACAATTAAGAAATCCTGCATTTTTTGGTATAACTGCTTCAGAAGGCGGGGAAGGAGCGTAGCCGTTGGATGAAAGCATCTAGCGGTGGAGATCGACGCAAAAATGCAAAAGGAGAGTGGGGAGAAGAAATAAGGCGGGATGGTTTTGGACCATCCGATCCAGACACGTGGACGGTCCAGATCTAATTGGGAAATCGCAATCGGCAGGAGTAGGAAAGGAATGCGATGAAGAAACTCCGATGCAATTGCGCTATCGAAAGGCCTGAGGCGATTAAGCGATGGCCGTTGATCTAAGAATGAGATCAACAATGGAAAATGAATAAGGGGAGTCGCAATCGGAGGTCGAGAATGAGGGGATGCGATGGAAATAAACAATCAGATGGAGTGCAGGCCGTTGATCTATAGATTAGATTGACGATGGGTAATAAATCAGGGAGAGGCCGATCGGGGGTTGGAACATGACACATCGATTTTAAACTTTGCGATGCGATTGAAGCCTCCGATGCGATGGAGCGATGGCCGTTTGATCGGCTTTCGATCAACGACGGGGATTAGTTCTAAGAATGAAACGGCGGAAAACCCTTTTAATATATGAAAACTCAAACTTTTGGAAAAAAACAAAATTTTTATGCTTTTGAGGGCGGGAAAAATATAAAAGGTGGATAGGCGCCTGACTGCGGGGCCTTTGGACTTTACGGAATATAATATACCTCGTGGCGTATATAATACAAAGGGGCTAATTGCAATCGGGCCATCGAGCTCGGTCTTTTTAATCTACCCATTGGAAAACTGCGATGTGATCCAGTGCTTGGGACTTCGAACCTTGGTCCTGGGCATAGGTCATATGAAACGGAGGCAGGGAAAGTTTTAACAAACGAGACCCAATCGCATCGGAACTTTGATGCGGGTATTTCAATCTAACCATTGTGTTTTCTCCGATGCGATTGTGCGATCGTCTCTTTTCAATCAACCCATTTAATTTTAACACGTGATTTTGGTTTTTATACCAAAACTTTGGAAAAATGGGTTTTTGTTTTTTTATTTTACAAAGGAAAAAGCGGATCGGGAATGGATTTTAAATGGTTTTAAGCGCGGAGGAGGGCCCGTAGGATATATAGTAAAATAATATGATCGGAGGATAGGACTCAATCGCAATCGGAATTTTGGAAGACGTCAAAACAAACTGGTGCGCTGAGTTTTTGCGATGCGATCGGGAAGGTTTATATAAAAGAGTTGATCGCATCGGGGTTTTAAAAGGAACACAAGGCTTGCGCACCATCGAAATTTTTCGATGCGATTAGCGCTATATGGGTTTGGTGCTTGGATTTTATGACAAGGGCACATGTAGGGAAGTGGTTTAGGACTTAGCCCAAGGAGGTTTAGGTCCATAGTAAAAAAAACTTGTATTTTTTTATGAATTTTCAGAGTTTTCAATGGATTTTTAGAGGTTTCGGTAAAGCTAAAGAATGAGTCTTTAACCATGGAAGGGTGATTTTCATGAAGGGAGGAAAGGAAAACATGAAAAAATAGAGGAAATTCATGGGAAAAAGGGAGCAAATGAAGGTCAATTTTGAAAGAAGGGAAGGGGAAAAAATGATGATTTTGAAGCAGTTTCTTCTCATGATTTCAGTAGAATTTCTGAGTATAAAAAACTGAACATCAAATGAAGATTTTGGACAGAGGCATGAGGCCTTGAAGGAGTCTTCAAGAGCCAATAATTTTTAGTGGTAAAATTTGTTCCTTGGAGGCTCAAAAAAGTCTTAGCCACCTTTTGGTATAACAAATATTACAGGTGGCTAACACCCAACTTTGTGCGCGGGGTATGGAACAGATTCGTCAGTTCGTGCACATCTTGATCCTTTTGTTGCCGCAGCGTGGTCCATTGGATGTATTTGTCCTCATAGCTCCCAACGGGGTAATATTGTTCCTTGATGTCATCTCGGAATGAATTACAAGTGGGTGTGGCTGAGAACAGAGAGGGTTCCCCTTCACTCTCTTCCTCACGGTAGTGAGGAGTGCAAAAATAATTTTTTCTCGGTCAGAGAAGTCATGGAACTAGAAATACCCTTCCAGCAAATTTAACCATCTGTCTACAACATCTGCATCTATTTTTCCTTCAAATATAGGAATGTCAAGTTCTTGTACCTTGAAGGAGTGGTGCCTCGAGTGGGCGTAGGATGCGGATCCGCCATATAATGAGCGTGCGTAGGATTTGAGAAAATTTATCCATCATCGTGTTCCTTTGTTTCTCGAGGGCCTCCTTGAGCAGTATTTTGATAGGATCTCCTGCTCCCTCATCTTTATTTTATTCCACCATGGGAGATCATCGGGGTTTGCGAGGCTGATCTTGCAAGGGTTCAACCTGATTGAGCCCTAACTCCTTATACCCTGACCACGTTGGGGACATGCAAAGAAAAACAAAGAAAGAGCAGACCTGCTCTGATACCACTAATCTAGATTTTATGCAGGAACGCAACAGAATACCGAAATAACCATGAACATAGAGATGCAGTGGAAATAATGCTTCATTTCATTAATATCAAATAACAAAAATATGCTTACAGGCATAATGGAAATAAAATAGCTAAGGTGCTGGTAGCGAATCTCTGAGAAGAGATGTGATGGCTATAGACCTCTGAACTGTGTTACAATGAGGCTTGAGGGCCTATTTATTATTGAGAAACAATGGAGAACTCTAAAATTCGAAAAGACTAACCCTAGGAGATGAAGTGCCAAAACTATGGGCCCCGTTTGGGTAAATTGGTGGTTCAACTTCCCAGGGACGTAACTCTGGCATCCGATCTCCGTTTGATGCGCTCCATAGCTTGTTAGAAAGATCTATCCGAGGAGTACAATTTTTGAATGAGAAACATTTGCCCATGGACCCATGTTGCTCTCAGTTTTCCCAAAAAACATCGTTTAGGGCCTCAAAACGGCTCCGGAAATTCAGGACCCGAAAAACTGCTAAAAATAGTAAGTTTTGTTGCAACTTGAAAATCGAAAGAACTGATGGTGGGGGTTCAATTGGAATAGGTGGGTGGCCACCAATATCCACAAGGATCATTAAGGCCTCAAAACGGCTTCGGGAGTGGAGGACCCGAAAACCTGCTAAAAATAGTAAGTTGTGCTGATCGTGAAAAGATGCAAGAATTGATGGTGCTAGTCCAAATGGAATAGGTGGGTGGCCACCGATATCCACCTGGATCATTCCTCCCTACTTAGGAAGAAATGGTCCCCATTGCGTTGAGATCCTCCATGAGATGAGGCAAATTCTGTTGAACCGAGTATTAGATGTGTTGGAGATGTCATGGACCTGCGGGTGGACAGGCTGGATGCGTTTAGTAAATTTGGTTTCTTTATCAGCCTCAGACAGTACATGTTTGGATTCTGTATGTGTAGTTGCAGGATGTATGGAAACATCAGGTGGTGGTGCATTGGGAGTCAGATCAGCAGGTGCTGTCCCCGGCTTGGTGGCAGGAACCTCCCCATGAGTGAGGATAAAATGTCCTCGTATTCCTCCATGACTTTGTCCATCCTGGCACATGGCCAGGTGCGAGGAGCCTATTTCGAGGTTGTGGCCACAATATTCTCTTTTCCTGTGAGTGATTTGTAAAAAAAATGAATTCCTGGTTTGGGAAACAATCTTACTGCGTTGTTTTGCAGTAGTCAAAGAGATGACAGGAGACGGTACTACCTCTGGTATCCTATACAAGTTATTTCCCAAAGTAATAATAATAGCACGAGGCCTACACTCATACACATCATGTCGCCTCCACAAGTATCGTTGGCCCAATAGTACATCAGCTACATCAAGAGGAGCAACATCACATAATACCTCATCTGTGAATGGCTTGATACTATATGGAAGGCGGTACTACTGGCGGATGCGGAGATCTATCCCTGGGTGGAGCCACTCAATGGTATACGGTTGTGGGTGTGCTATGGTCGGTAAGTAGTAGCTTCATGACCTCTCTTTGGAAATGAGGTTCTTTTGACAGCTATCAATGAACTACGGCGGAGAACCCTTCACCCACATTCTGGGCTTGGAAGAGGCACTCCCCTCCCTGCGGATCCTCTTGGACCTCCTTGCGGATCTTGGTGGTGGCAAAAATGGCACTAGGATCTGCATCAATGATCTGCTTCCCTTCTTCATTGCCTTTGTCTGGTTCTAACTCAGGATCAGAAAATGCATCTGATTCAGGTGCCTTTATTTCGGCCACTAAAGACTGTTTGGCCCGACACTCGTTTGTGCTGTGAGTGGGGCTGTTATGAAATTCACATCACTTTCCCATGTCCTTCTTTGGATTTGTGGTGTTGTTCTGAGTCGCATTGCTTTGGCCTTGCCCCTTGTTCTTCGGTTCGGGGGCACCTTTCGGATTCGTAGATCCAAAGTCTCGTTTTTTCTTCTTAAATTTCTGCTCGATCTTGGCGGCATAGCGATATGCTTTGCCAAGCAATGTAATGTCGAGGAACTCCATTTCCTCCTGAATGTGTTTGTGCAGACAGCCGTGGTACTTGAGCACCAAATGTCTCTCTGAATCTTTAATACCCAACTTTGTGCGCAGGGTATGGAACAGATTCATCAGTTCGTGCACATCTTGATCCTTTTGTTGCCGCAATGTGGTCCATTGGATGTATTTGTCCTCATAACTCCCCACGGGGTAATATTGTTCCTTGATGCCATCTCAGAACGAAGTCCAAGTGGGTGTGGTCGAGAATAGAGAGGGTTCCCCTTCGCCCTCTTGCTCACGGTAGGTTTCCCACCAGTCTTTGACATGGGGGGCGGCTTTGAGGAGTGCAAAAAAATCTTTTCTCGGTCAGAGAAGCCATGGACCAAGAAATACCCTTCCAACAAATTTAACCATCTGTCTAGAGCGTCTGCATATATTTCTCCTTAAAATATAGGAATGTCAAATTTTACTGTACCTTGAAGGGAGTGGCGCCTCCAGAGTGGCTATTGGATGCAGATGCGCCATATGTGGGTAGTCGTTGAAGGATTTGAGCAAAGTTATCCATCATCGCGTTCCTTTGTTTCTCGAGGGCCTCCTCGAGAAGTATTTTGATAATATCTCTTGCTCCCATGTCTTTCTTTTCTTTCGCCATGGGAGGTCATTGGGGTTTGCGAGGCTGATATTGCAAGGGTTCAACCAGATCGAGCCCTAGCTCCTTATACCCTAACCGCGTTGGGGACATGCAAAGAAAAATAAAGAAAGAGCAGATCCGCTCTGACACCACTGATCCGGATTTTATGCAGGAACGCAACAGAATACAAAAATAACCATGAACATATGGATGTAGTGGAAATAATGCTTCATTTCATTAATATCAAATAACAAAAATATGCTTACAGGCATAATGGAAATAAAATAGCTAGGGTGCTGGTAGCGAATCTATGAGAAGAGATGTGATGGCTATAGACCTCTGAACTGTGTTACAATGAGGCTCGAGGGCCTATTTATTATTGAGAAACAATGGAGAACTATAAAATTCCAAAAGCCTAACCCTAGGAGATGAAGCGCCAAAACTATGCGCCCCGTTTGGGTAAATTGGTAGTTCAACTTCCCGAGGACGTAACTTTGGCATCTGATCTCCGTTTGACGCGCTCAAAAGCTCGTTAGAAAGATATGTCCAAGGAGTACAATTTTTGAACAAGCAGCATCGGTCCATGGACCCATGCTGCTCTCCATTTTCCCAAAAAACGTCGTTTAGGGCCTCAAAACGGCTCCGGAAATTCAAGACCTGAAAAACTGCTAAAAATAGTAAGTTTTGTTGCAACTTGAAAACCGAAAGAACTGATGGTGGGGGTTCAAATGGAATAGGTGGGTGGCCACCAATATCCACCTGGATCATTAAGGCTCCAAAATGGCTTCGGGAGAGGAGGACCCGAAAACCTGCTAAAAATAGCAAGTTGTGCTGAACGTGAAAAGTTGCAAGAATTGATGGTGATAGTCCAAATGGAATAGGTGGGTGGCCACCGATATCGACCTGGATCATTCCTCCCTCCTTAGGAAGAAATGGTCCCCATTGCGTTGAGATCCTCAATGAGATGAGGCAAATTTTTTTGAACTGAGTATTAGATGTGTTGAATATGTCATGGACCTGCGGGTGGAAAGGCTGGATGCGTTTAGTAAATTTGGTTTCTTTATCAGCCTCAGACAGTACATGTTTGGATTTTGTATGTGTAGTTGTAGGATGTATGGCAACATCAGGCGGTGGTGCGTTGGTAGTCAGATCACTGGAGTGCTTGTCCTGACAGTGTAGCGGAACCTCTATGAGTGAGGATAAAATGTCCTCGTATTCCTCCATGACTTTGTCCATCTGCTGTAGCCGTGCAAGGGAGCCCTGTTTCGAGGTTGTGGCCAAAATATTCTTCTTTCCCTGTGAGTGAGTTGTAAGGAAAATGAATTTCTTGGTTTGGGAAACAATCTTATTGCGTTGTTTTGCAGTAGTCAAAGAGATGACAGGAGGCGATACTACCTCCGGTATCCTGTACAAGTTATTTCCCAAAGTAATAATAACAGCACAAGGCCTATACTCATACACAACATGTCGCCTCCACAAGTATGGTTGGCCCAATAATACATCAGCTACATCAAGAGGAGAAACATCACACAATACCTCATTTGTGAATGGCTTGATACTGTATGGAAGGCGTCACTGCTGGCAGATGCGAAGATCTCTCCCTGGGTGGAGCCACCTGATGGTATACGACTGCGAGTGTGCTATGGTTGGTAGGCCGAGCCGCTTCAGGACCTCTGCTGAAATGAGGTTCTTTTGGCTTCTGCTATCGACGAGAAATTGCAGCGGAGAACCCTTCACCCACATCTGCGACTGGAAGAGGCACTCCCCCTCCTCTGGATCCTCTGGATCTTGGTGGTGGAAACAATGGCACTGGGATCCGCATCAATGATCTGCTTCCCTTTATCATTTCCTTTTTTTGGTTCTAACTCAGGATCAGAAAATGCATATGATTCGGGTGCCTTTAGTTCGGCCACCAAAGACTGTTTGGCCCGACGCTCGTTTGTGCTGTGAGTGAGGCTGTTATGAAATTCACACCACTTCCCTGCGTCCTTCTTTGGATTTGTGGTGTTGTTCTGAGTCGCATTGCTTTGGCCTTGCCCCTTGTTCTTCGATTCGGGGGCACCTTTCTGATTCACATATGCAAAGTCTCGCTTCTTCTGCTTAAATTTCTGCTCGATCTTAGCGGCATAGTGATATGCCATGCCAAGTGATGTAATGTCGAGGAACTCCATTTCCTCCTAAATGTGTTTGTGCAGACAACCGCGATACTTGAGCACCAAATGTCTCTCTGAATCTTTAATACCCAACTTTTTGCGCAGGGTATGGAACAAATTCGTTAGTTCGTGCACATCTTGATCCTTTTGTTGCCGCAGCGTGGTCCATTGGATGTATTTGTCCTCATAGCTCCCCACAGGGTAATATTGTTCCTTGATGCTGTCTCGGAATGAATTCCAAGTGGGTGTGGCCGAGAACAGAGAGGGTTCCCCTTCGCCCTCTTGCTCACGGTAGGTTTCCTACCAGTCTTTGACATGGGGGGCGGCTTTGAGGAGTGCAAAAATAATATTTTCTCGGTCAGAGAAGTCATGGACCGAGAAATACCCTTCCAGCAAATTTAACCATATGTCTACAACGTCTGCATCTATTTTTCCATCAAATATAGGAATGTCAAAGTTTACATGTACCTTGAAGGGAGTTGCACCTCCAGAGTGGCTGATGGATGCAGATGCGCCATATGTGGGCAGTCGTTGAAGGATTTGAGCAAAGTTTTCCATCATCGCGTTCCTTTGTTTCTCGAGGGCCTCATCGAGCAGTATTTTGATAGGATCTCCTGCTCCCTAGTCTTTATTTTCTTCTGCCATGGGAGGTTGTCGGGGTTTGCGAGGCTGATCTTGCAAGGGTTCAACTAGATCGAGCCCTAACTCCTTATACCCTGACCGCATTGGGGACATGCAAAGAAAAACAAAGAAAGAGCAGACCCGCTCTGACACCACTGATCCGGATTTTATGCAGGAACGCAACAAAATACCAAAATAACCATGAACATAGAGATGCAGTGGAAATAATGCTTCATTTCATTAATATCAAATAACAAAAATATGCTTACAGGCATAATGGAAATAAAATAGCTAGGGTGCTGGTAGCGAATCTCTGAGAAGAGATGTGATGGCTACAGACCTCTGAACTGTGTTACAATGAGACTCGAGGGCCTATTTATTATTGAGAAACAATGGAGAACTCTAAAATTCCAAAAGCCTAACCCTAGGAGATGAAGCGCCAAAACCATGGGCCCGATTTGGGTAAATTGGTGGTTCAACTTCCCGGGGACGTAACTTTGGCATCCGATCTCTGTTTGATGCCCTCCATCGCTCGTTAGAAAGATATTTCTGAGGAGTACAATTTTTGAACAAGCAACATCGGTCCATGGACCCATGTTGCACTCCGTTTTCCGAAAAAAGGTCGTTTAGGGCCTCAAAACGGCTCCAGAAATTCAGGACCTAAAAAACTGTTAAAAATAGTAAGTTTTGTTGCAACTTGAAAACCAAAAGAACTGATGGTGGGGGTTCAAATGGAATAGGTGGGTGGCCACCAATATACACCTGGATCATTAAGGTCCCAAAACGGCTTCGGGAGTGGAGGTCCCTAAAACCTGCTAAAAATAGTAAGTTGTGCTGAACGTGAAAAGCTGCAAGAATTGATGGTGCTAGTCCAAATGGAATAGGTGGGTGGCCACCGATATCCACCTGGATCATTCCTCCCTCCTTAGGAAGCAATGGTCCCCATTGCGTTGAGATCCTCCATGAGATGAGGTAAATTCTGTTGAACTGAGTATTAGATGTGTTGAAGATGTCATGGACCTGCGGGTGGACAGGTTGGATGCGTTTACTAAATTTGGTTTCTTTATCAGCCTCAGACAATACATGTTTGGATTCTGTATGTGTAGTTGCATGATGTATGGCAACATCAGGCGGTGGTGTGTTGGGAGTCAGATCACTGGAGTGCTTGTCCTGACAGTGTAGCAGAACCTCTATGAGTGAGGATAAAATGTCCTCGTATTCCTCCATGACTTTTTCCATCTGCTATAGCCATGCAGGGGAGCCATGTTTTGAGGTTGTGGCCACAATATTCTTCTTTCCCTGTGAGTGAGTTGTAAGGAAAATGAATTTCCTGGTTTGGGAAACAATCTTAATGCGTTGTTCTGCAGTAGTCAAAGAGATGACAGGAGGCGGTACTACCTCTGGTATCCTGTACAAGTTATTTCCCAAATTAATAATAACAGCACGAGGCCTAGACTCATACACAACATATTGCCTCCAAAAGTATGGTTGTCCCAATAATACATCATCTACATCAAGAGGAGCAACATCACACAATACCTCATCCGTGAATGGCTTGATACTGTATGTAAGGTGGCATTGCTAGCGGATGCAGAGATCTCTCCCTGGGTGGAGCCACCCGATGGTATACGGCTACGGGTGTGCTATTGTTGGTAGGTCGAGCCACTTCACGACCTCTGCTGAAATGAGGTTCTTTTGGCTTCCGCTATCGACGAGAAATTGCAGCGGAGAACCCTTCACCCACATCTACGACTAGAAGAGGCACTCCCCCTCCTCTGGATCCTATGGACCCTCCCTCTGGATCTTGGTGGTGGCAACAATGGCACTGGGATCTGCATCAATGATCTGCTTCCCTTTATCATTGCCTTTTTCTGGTTCTAACTCAGGATCAAAAAATGCATTTGATTCGGGTGCCTTTAGTTCGGCCACCAAAGACTGTTTGGCCCGACACTCGTTTGTGTTGTGAGTGGGGCTGTTATGAAATTCACACCACTTTCCTGTGTCATTCTTTGGATTTGTGGTGTTGTTCTGAGTCACATTTCTTTGGCCTTGCCCCTTGTTCTTCGGTTCAGGGGCACCTTTCAGATTCGCAGATCCAAAGTCTTGCTTCTTCTGCTTAAATTTCTGCTCGATCTTGGTGGCATAGCGATATGCCATGCCAAGCGATGTAATGTCGAGGAACTCCATTTCCTCCTGAATGTGTTTGTGCAGATAGCTGGGGTACTTGAGCACCAAATGTATCTCTAAATCTTTAATACCCAACTTTGTGCGGAGGGTATGGAACATATTCGTCAGTTCGTGCACATCTTGATCCTTTTGTTGCTACAACGTCGTCCATTGGATGTATTTTTCCTCATAGCTCCCCACGCAGTAATATTATTCCTTGATGCCATCTCAGAACAAATTCCAAGTGGGTGTGGCCGAGAACAGAGAGGGTTCCCCTTCGCCCTCTTGCTCACGGAAGGTTTCCCACCAGTCTTTGACATGGGGGGCGACTTTGAGGAGTGCAAAAATAATCTTTTCTCGGTCAGAGAAGTCATGGACCGAGAAATACCCTTCCAGCAAATTTAACCATCTGTCTATAACGTTTGCATCTATTTTTCCTTCAAATATAGGAATGTCAAAGTTTACCTGTACCTTGAAGGGAGTGGCGCCTCCAGAGTGGTTGTTGGATGCAGATGCGCCATATGTGGGCAGTCGTTGAAGGATTTGAGCAAAGTTATCCATCATCGCATTCCTTTGTTTCTCGAGGGCCTCCTCGAGCAGTATTTTGATAGGATCTCTTGCTCCCTCGTCTTTCTTTTCTTCTGCCATGGGAGGTCGTCGGGGTTTGCGAGGCTGATCTTGCAAGGGTTCAACCAGATTGAGCACTAACTCCTTATACCCTGACCGCGTTGGGGACATGCAAAGAAAAACAAAGAAAGAGCAGACCCGATCTGACACCACTGATCAGGATTTTATGCAGGAACGCAACATAATACAAAAATAACCATGAACATAGAGATGCAGTGGAAATAATGCTTCATTTCATTAATATCAAATAACAAAAATATGCTTACAGGCATAATGGAAATAAAATAGATAGGGTGCTGGTAGTGAATCTCTTAGAAGAGATATTATGGCTACAGACCACTGAACTGTGTTACAATGAGGCTCGAGGGCCTATTTATTATTTAGCAACAATGGATAACTCTAAAATTCCGAAAGTCTAATCCTAGGAGATGAAGCGCTAAAACTATGGGCCCCGTTTGGGTAAACTGGTGGTTCAATTTCCCGGGTACGTAACTTTGGCATCCGATCTCCGTTTGACGCGCTCCATAGCTCGTTAGAAAGATCTGTCCGAGGAGTACAATTTTTGAATGAGAAAAATTAGTCCATGGACCCATGTTTCTCTCTGTTTTCCCAAAAAAACGTCGTTTAGGGCCTCAAAACGGCTCCGGAAATTCAGGACCCGAAAAAACTGCTAAAAATAGTAAGTTTTGTTGCAACTTGAAAACCGAAAGAACTGATGGTGGGGGTTCAAATGGAATAGGTGGGTGGCCACCAATATCCACCTGGATCATTAAGGCGCCAAAACGACTTTGGGAGTGGAGGACCCGAAAACCTGCTAAAAATAGTAAGTTGTGCTGAACGTGAAAAGCTGCAAGAATTGATGGTGCTAGTCCAAATGGAATAGGTGGTTGGCGACCGATATCCACCTGGATTAGTAAGGTAAATGTAATGAAATGGAGGTGGAGTGAAGGTGATAATATGGAAATATAAGTGAAAATGTAAAGGAAGTAAATGACAATTTCAAGGTCAAACACCCATATGAGGAGTTCTGAAGGCAGAGTTGGGAGATCTGAGTTGCTCCATTAACGCAAGGCTAAGGTTTCCTTTAAATTTTCACAGAACATGTTCCATACAATCTCGTGAGGTGTTTCCAGATCTTTGAAGATTCAGTTATTCCTCTCCTTCCAGATTTTCCAGAGTAATAGCCCTGAGATGAGAAACCAGAGTGAGTTGAGGAGATTACTGGTGAATGGGGTTTTCTGCCAATGACAGATTGTGTTAGTGACATCATTGCACCTTATGTTGGTTCCACGACAAAGAATAACTACTTAGAGTGCTTGCAAAGGGGCACATATCCAACATATGATCCATGGTTTCTGCGTGATTCTGGCATAGGGAGCACTGTGAAGGGCTAATGAACCCTTTTTTCAAAATATTTTCCCAAGTTAGGATTCGGTGCTTGCTGAGCAGCCAGAGGAAGGTGGAGACTTTGGTCTAGATTATGGAATTCCATATTTGTGACCAAATTTTATTAGCTTTATTTGGATCGAATGGATGGAGCAGTTGATAGGCCTCCTTGGTAATGAATACTCCTTAGGGAGAACGACCCCATTTGAGAATATTTGGTCCATATAGACATCGAATTTTCCTTTTTATAAGTTCCATCCAAATATCATCATGGGTTTCATCGTGCCAATTTTCTTGCCACTGAGTGGTGGGAAGCCAGTTTCGAAATCCTTGAGTGTTCAACGATGTCCATAAGTGTTTGATTTTAATGTTCTCCCTATCTTGAAGAGTAGATTTCCACCTAGGTTTTTGAAAGAGCGATGCAATTCTATGCTACTGCCACCATGAGTCTTCCCAAAAATGAGCCTGGGATCTTGAACAAATTTCCCAAAAGATGTGAGATTGGATTAGGAACTTGTGTTGATTAGCGACATTCCAGATTTGGGAGCCTGTAATTTCCATATTGTAGCGTATAAGATCCTCTTGTGGCCAATTTTCTGCATATTTAGCTACCCAAAGCTGGGCCCAGGGAGTATGAGGACTGGATACCCATTTCCACCAAATGCGAGCTCCCATGACGACATTTATTTGCTTTGGGTCCCTCAAACCCAATCCTCCCGAGGCTTTGGGTGGGCAAAATTTAGCCCATTTAACTAAGGCTCATTTCCTATTGTCTTTGTTTCCACCCCATTGAAAGGTGTGCTGCAGATTACAGAAGGATTTTAGAACCCATTTTGGAGCAGCCAGCATTGAGAAGAAGTAGAGTGGCATGGATTGAAGGACAAACTTGATCAGCACAAGACGACTAGCAATGTTGAGAGCTCTGTGGGTCTAAGAAGATAATATTGCTTTAAGCATATCAAAAAGGTCCTTCCAAGAAGTATGCTTGATGGCTGAGTCAATGAGCGGGGCTCTGAGGTGTTTTGAAGGGAGAGAGGCAATGGTGAAACCTAGGATCTGCGCAATGTTGCGTTAAGTGACAACATGAGTATTGAAGAAAAAGAGCTGCGATTTTTCAGAATTGATAGTGGTTCCAGAGGCTTCGGAGAAACAATCGAGCAGAGATTTAAAGGAGCTGGCTTCCTGGACAGAAGGATGGCCTAAAAGCATGTTGTCGTCCACAAATTATTAACGAGAGAGGGGAGGATTATTGTGAATGGAGATTACTCTGAGGGATTGAGAGTGGATGGCATGATGGACTAAATGTGCCATCCCTTCCGCCATGAGGACAAACAGGAAAGGGGAAAGAGGATCGCCCTAACGGATACCTCTTGACAGAGTGAAGGTGGGAGAGGGAAAACAATTGACTAGAATGAAGAAGAATGGAGAGGAAAGCATGCTCATGATCCATCTGATCCAAGTGGGGCTAAAGCCGAAGGCTAAGAGCACTTGTCGGATGTAAGTCCAACTGAGCTTATCAAAAGATTTTGAGAGATCAATTTTGAGAAGCATACCTAGATTTTTCTGTACTTTCAGAGAGTGGATGACTTCATGTGTTAGGATAATACCATCCAAAATTTGTTTTCCTTCAACATATCCAATTTGCTTCAGTGATATGAGCAGTGGGAGGAGAAGTTTGAGCCTGTTGGCTATCACTTTTGATATGAACTTATAAATGACATTGCAAAGGGATATGGGGTGGTACTTACCCTGTGTGGCAGCCTAATCCTCTTTCGGCATCAATGTGAGAAAGGTGGCATTGAGGGCCGGTAGTACCTAGTGCATGCTTATGGATTCTTCCATAAGGTCCCAAACCTCTTGCTTGATAGTATCCCAAAAGTAGTGGAAGAAGTTGGAGGTGAATCCATCTGGCCTTGGAGCTTTCCCATCTTTGAGTTGCAACATAGCTTGTTCAACCTCCTGCGGCGCGGTGGGTCACAACAACATTTGATTGTGATCTTCTGTGATGATCCTTGGGATATGCTGGGTGATTCTGTTAATAGCAGGCTGGCAATCTATGTTGGGCTATTTAAGAATGTGCTTGAAATAATCCAACAGATCCAAGCAAATGTCATTATGTGCTTCCAGCCAGTACTTATGTTCATTCTTTAGAATTGAGATGTGATTGTGCATTCGGTGTTGCATGGTTGAGCGATGGAATTTTTTTTTATTTTTCCCCCTCTTTGAGCCATCGAATTCTAGATTTCTGTTTCCAGAGAATTTCCTCCTGTTGCCTGTGATCTTCCAGTTTTCCCATTATATCTATCTCCTAGTACGTGAGAGTGTTTATGCAACCTTCCAGAATGATGTTTTGTTGGAGACAGGCCATCTGAGCTTCCAACTCTGTTGATTGTTGAAGATGTTGCCAAAGGATGATTGATTCTATTGCTTGAGCTTGGCTTTGAGAGTTTTGATTTTATGCTAAAATTGAAACATTTTGGAGCCCATCTGCGGGGTAATGTTGCGCCACCAACCGGTAACCAAATCCTTGAAATCAGGATGTGTTAACCAGAATTTTTCAAAGCGGAAGGGCTTGTTGCTTGTTGTGCCTAGGCGGGACCATTGCAGTTGGATGGGTCAGTGATCAAACCTCGAAGTGGGTAGAATGGTGTAGGCAAGATCGTCGCCCATATGGATAGATTTGTCTGAGATGAGGAATCTGTCAAGGCATGAGGATATTTGGTGAGATCCTCCTCGACGATTATTCCAAGTGTAAATTCCATTGGAAGTTTGGAGATCGATTAGCTAGTTGATCTGAACAAAAACGTTGAATCTGTGTCTATCTGCTTCAAGCCTGGAGTGTCCTCCTTTTTTTTCCTCCAATCTGGTGACCATGTTGAAATATCCACCCTGAACCCAGAGTGAGTGGGTTCGATGAGAGTTCATTCTCTCAATAGAGTCAAGGAGATTGATATTTTGTGTTGTTGGTTGGGGGAAATATACATTAGTGACATGGACATGAATGTTGGTACCTAGAAGATGGAACGTGGCCTAAATGAAATTGTGAGAGGCATGAAGATTGGTCAGAGTGATTTGGAGAGGGTTCTAGGCAATAACTAGGCCTCCTGAGGTGCCAAGTGCATCTACAGATGTAGTGTGGCAACCATTCCATAATCTAGAGAAAATGGTGTTCAAGGTGGTGCTAGAACATTTGGTTTGTTTCATGAAGAAAATGGTAGGATATTCTTGGGAAATTATTTTCTTAACCAGATGGTCCTTAGAGGGGCTATTTAGCCCCCTGATATTCCATGAGATTAATTTCATTGAGAACTATGAGGAATGGTAGTGTAGAACCTGGTTAGCTTGGGACATCTTCCCGATTCAACTAGTTGGCCCCCAAGTACGATGAGGCGTTGCAAGCCAATACGCCTGCCTATTTTTCTGGACTCTTTCATGATTTTTTTTTTTGTGTCTAGAAAGGTACCTCCTTGAATGCTAAGAGGTGGTAGTTGTGGAGCTCTGGAGAGAACTTCCTCTAGACATTGGATATGCTAAGTGGGAATCATGTGAAATTATCTGCTTTTGCATGCTGCTTCTATGCCAAGGATGTCAAGATTGCCAAAATCGATGCTCTCTGACTCTTCATCCATGGCAAAGGATTTCTCCAGCTTTGGTTTTTTCCCTTTGTTGACTCTATTTTCATGAGAGGTTTGAGCCTAGATTGGATCAGGAGGAGAGGTAGTAGATGGGTGGCTCAGAGAAGACGAGGGATTGCTGACGTCTGGAGGGGGATTGGCTGGATTTAAGGGAGGCTCAGGAGGGAAAGAGGTAGGGGCATTCTAGGATGCTTGATTGGCTAAAAAATTGAAGTTTTTTCTGGTGGAAGGTTGAGAGGTCTTGGGGGTAGATGGAGGTTTTCTTGCATGCCGTCTGTGGCTGGTGATCTTGGTGAAACCATCCGGATCTTGGGTTTCCAAGCCCGAGTTGGGTTTTTGGCTATGATTGAGGGGGAAATCTCTAAATATATGCCCATGATCATGACATTTGCGACATATGAAAGGCACATGTTCATAGTCAATTTTTTGAACCCATTCAAAATCATCATGGAGAAGACTTACCGAGTTAGGGAGGGTGTTGGCTATGTGCATGTAAACGTAGATCCTGACATAGGTAGTATATCGAATGATCTTGGTTTCTTTTGAAATTTTGATGAACTCTCCCAGATGGTTGCCAATGTCTCTGAGAGAGATATCATCCCAGTGGTCTTGAGGGAGGGAGTACTGTCTAACCCAGAGCGGTGCCTAGTTGAAGTCCTCTTTGTCAGGTTTGAATCTTTCCACCTAACTTCAGAGGAAAAGTCCTGTTGAGTTGAAGAAGTAAGTTACCCCATCCATGATTCGATTCTTTTCCTCTAGGCATGTTAAGATGATGTTGAAAAAACCTTTTAGTCCTAGTTGGAGAGCGATTTTCCATTTTGGCTTCCACTTTGAAGCGATCCAACCCAGAAGCGATTTCTCGGTGGGCCAGAATCTAATGATCTTATCGATGAGTGCATGGTTCTTCATGTATTGGATTCAACCATTGATTCACTTTGCTGGAAGGTAGATCTTGGGTATTTCCTTCACTTTGGGAATGCATGTTGACGAAGATGCTTTCCTCTGAGTTGTTTTGTTCGTTTGCGAGTTTGTTAGGGGTTCAGGCATTCCTGTGGGGTTGGGCTGCACAGTTGGACCATTATGAGTAGCAGTGTCAAATCCCGTTGTTTCATTGTTGGCATGTGAATGATGAGAAGCAGGGGGGGGATCCATTTTCCCCCCATCGAGAGCCTCCAAACATCCCCTTCGAAGCAGAGTTGCGAGAAGCGTCGCAGAAGGATCAGGGGGGATGAGCCGTGGATGGCCTCTGGCCCTAGTTCAGCTGCAAACCCTAGGTTGCCATAGACATTAGACGAAGCTCCGCGAAAAAAAAAAACATATTCATCTCCCAAATGCATCCACCTATACTAAATTAGTTGAACTATTTTAGTTATTTTAGTGCTTATCATATTGAGAATGTGTTGTAGTGGTTATAACAATCGTTACTTACTTTTTGACTATTCCGCTGGATGTTAGATGAATCCTTCCTATTTGTGTGTGTCTCTGTTAGGGTTGTACTATTACCTCTCTCTTATAGGATCACTTTGTTCTCCCTCCGCAGCAGAAGAACCTTGATACACCTGCAAAAGAACACTCACCAGGCACGCTTGCTTGCTTTTGCAAAGGCACATATGTGATGCTCTCTCTTGCTGATAGCTAAATCCAAGGAAAATTTTAAGTAGATGGAAACCAGGTTGTATTCTGGATGGCGCTTCTACACCAAACGGTGCGAGGTCTAAAGGGGACCACGTATCAGGGAGACCCCTTTGAATGTTTCCAGATCCAACATTATCAACATTTATGGCACTATAAGGATGACATCAAATTTTTATGGTTGATAACTCCACATACACAGATCATACTTCTTCCAAACATGAACACAACATTCCCAACACCTCTCCGACTCATATTCCTGAAATAGGCAGATCTTCTTAGCCTGTCCTGGAACCAACTTGTGAAGTTACCTACGAGCAGATCCAGGAAATTCGACCTATAACCCGTCAGTTTTCAAAGGCTATTAGACTAATTCTTGAAGCACAAAATATTCCTCATTTTTCGAAGAAAAAATAAACAACTCCTACCAGAATAATGGTTTTTACAGTGGAAGATATGGTTTTTGCGACTCTTGAAGAGTTAAAAAAATATGCAAATGAAAAATAGAATCTAGATCAACTTCCACCTCTCAACCAAGGATACAAGGATAACATTGTGCTTTCAGACGAAATTTTCCATGGGATAGGCAGTCACGGATAATATTATATTCTGAAGAGGAGGAGGAGCACACAGATGAGAACATGGCAGACCAAGATCTGGATTGGATTACTCAGGGCCCAAGGTGGGTATTTTACATAATATGCTAAGACACCCGGAAAAGTTGTTGATGAAATATGACCCTAACAATGCAAGCAAAGCGGAATACCATTTGGATAACTTGTAGCTACACCTGCATATGCTCGAGGTACATTATGACAATGTTGCATGTAGAATATTTCCTTGTACTTTAGATGGTAGAGCAGTTGTTTGGTATCATAGTCTTCTTGTAAATTCAATTCAGAATTGGAGGGGGTTTAAAGATTATTCCTTGAATTTTTTTTTGATGATAAAACCATAACCGTTTTATTAAAGGAGTTAGGGAATTTAAAGATGGGGGGAAAATAGAAATTTAAGGATTTTAACTAGAGGTTCAATTGGATATTGAATAAATTTCCCCCAGATACGAATCCCCATTAATAAATTATGATTGAATACTACACTTTTTCTTTTCCATCAAGCATTTCATAATTTGTGAAAGAAACTTTGACGCATAAATTTGAAGAATCCATCACTATTGAAAAGTACTTGCATGCGATTGGAGTAATTATCGATAATGAATCATCTAAGGACTCTAAGGATACTATCAAAAGGTCTTAGGCCTCTTCAAACAAGGCCAAGGATAAATAAGCTACTGATCTTGAAAGCTTGACCGAGACAATAAAGTCTCTGTCGAATGAGTTGGAAAAGCTAAAATAAAGAAAAAATGAGACCACTATTAGTAGCAAGCCCCCCAATTTCAATTTTTTGAGAAAGAGTGATAGCAACAACAACAATAATCAACCAGCTAAGTTTCACATAGCTCAAACATTGTTTTGAATTTTGAAAGCATGGGTATGGACCAATACAATTCTTTCATCAAGAATATCATTCAGAAAAGACGTTCCCACAATGGAATCACAACATGAACACTATGATTGTGCACATTAATGACACATTACTTTCATATGATCATACTGAGAAAATGCTGAAGAGACTGTGGGTATTGGACACATAGAGAACACCTTCAGTTGTTTGTTCACTGCTGAGAAGAAAAATGTTGAAGAACCACCACTGAATGAGGCCCTGGCTCATAAGAAAAATAGTTGATACAAGTTAATAAGTCAAGGAACTATTTCTGAACATGAGTTGACAAGGAAAAAATTGAAGGAACACTTGTGAGGGAAAATTGCACCGCCTGTCAACCCGATTCAGAACACTTAGGACAAGTCTGGACATGCTGTTACGATAAAGAACACTTCTTCCAATAGTAAAATCAAGACTGCCATTTTGAAAGTGTAAAAAAAATCACTCCTCCAGACACTTTGACAATGCCTGCTGCGCTAAATTACAATATAGTGGAAGACATGAAGAAATCTCACACAAATATTTCAATCTTTGAGCTTACAAGGATAGCAGGCGATCAAGAACTACTTGTTCGAGCCCTTACCCAACCTTCATCAGGTGATAATGCTTCTTCTTCGCAGAAGGTGTCTGGTAAGTCTTATGGTTCCGCGGAATCAGTTGTTAACGCTGTAACATTAGAAGCTAATACTCTCTACCCTGTATTTTTGTTGACTTTTGAAATTTTCAATTATAATGTCCATGATTTTTTAGTCAATTCTGGTGCATTCGTGAACATAATTCCATTGTCTGTCGCCAAGAAAATCAATTCCAAATTGGATAAAACCGATGCACAAATTATTCAGCTGGACATGTCTCTTGTCCAATCTATTGGTGAACTCAATAATGTTCTTATTCGCTTATCATATGATAAATGAGTTCACTAGTGCATAAAAATAGTAATTGTGGAAATTCCAGAAGCCTACGTTGTATTGCTAAGTAAATAGTGGTCTAGAAAATTACAGGGGTATTTTGCTATCGATTGGTCACATTTAGGGCTTCCATACAAGGGTAGGAATAACCAAATCTGAGTAGAATTAGAATCTTACAAAACACACTGTCACACCCTTCGAGGGAAAAAATGAGGTTGTTTCTTTCACAAACTTAATTTTCAGAAATTTCTTTTTGGAAAGTGACCTTGGGTGCTACTTTGCTCATCCTTCCCCGGTCCCACTAGATACATAGTTGGAACTCCTTCCTTGTCCAACTAGTATACATGACTTATGTACAATAAATATTAGTAATACTAGTGTAGGATATAACTCTATTATTTATGATTTTTGGATTTCATAGTTTGACGGTTCAAAGACACAAGAGGGATCTGGAGCTGGTTGTGTTTTAGTAGACCCGCAAAAAAGAAAACACATGATCTCTTTGGAATTCGAGTGCACAAATGACACTGTAGAATACGAAGCACTCATCTTGGGCCTCTAGACATCCCTTGAACTCAAAATTGGGGTTATTAAAGTAATAGGCGACTATGAGATCGACGTACGACAGGTACATAATACTCACCTAATCTCAAAAGTTATCAACAGGAGGTAGGGCATTTAATTTCACAATTCCAAGTTTTCAATATTGTTTCTATTCCTAGAATACACAATGCGGCTGTGGATGCATTAGAAAAAGTTGCTACTAGGTTGTCACCGCTTCAGGATGGTTTTTCTATTGAACTAATTTACAAATCGCCTGTCCTTGATAATGTCACTAGTTTACGCTTTTTAAATGATGACCAATAGATACTGCATTTCATGGCAAACACTGATGTGTCCAAAGATTCATTGATTGACGAAGACAAGCATGAAAAAGCATTGCAAGATTACCCTTGAGCGATAAAAGAGAAACCCATGCCTAAGGGTGTGGTGTCACTAGAAAAATTGTATGACTTGTAGAATCACTTTTGAGGACTAGTGAACGTGAAAAACCACAGTTCCACTCTGTCGCATGAACATATAAATCTTCGCACAAAAAATGATCTAAATTTTTTCAATCTCGGTACTTGTTGCATGCCTCAAGAGCGAAAATATTTTATCCAACTTTTAAAGCAATACCGAGATGTTTTTTGCGTGGACATAAAATTATCTCAAAACTTATGACACACTAATAATACAACACGTCATTCCGATTAAATAAGGGTCCATGTTGTTCTAATAGAAGTTGCGGAAATTTCATCCGACGCTTGAGCCTCTAATTCAAAAAGAGTTAAGGAATTCATTAGACACTCGGATCGTCTATAAAGTGCGACATTCAACACGTGTTTCCAAATTGGTACCAGTAAGGAAAAATTCTAACGAGATATGCCTGTGCATGGATTTTAGAAACCTAAATCTCGCCATAGAAAAAGATAATTACCTGGTGCTATCAATGGAATATATTTTACAGACATTATCAAGGTAAAAAATGTTTTCTTTGCTTGATGGATTTTCAGGTTACAATCAGGTTCTAGTTTAAGAACCCAACATAATAAAAACAACTTTTAAAACAAAGTGGGGCAAATTTTCTTTCAGAATAATGCCATTTATGCTTTTTTAATGTCAATGCAACCTTCCAACGTACAATGGAAACCACATTTCATGGTTTTATTGGTTAGAGCATAGTGGTGTATCTTGATGATGTCACGATGTTTTTGAAAAAATATCCGACCACTTACATCATCTGAAGCAATTTTTTGAGTGATATCGAAAATAAGGGATATCTCTTAATCGCAAGAAGAGAATTTTTGCAGTGTCTGAGGGAAATATCTTGGGACACATCATAGAGAAAAGTGGGATTAAAGTGGACCTTGAAAGGTTGAGGGCATCACACAGATTCCCTTCCTAGTGAACAATAAATCCAAGTAGTTCTTCTTAGGGAAGATAAATTTTCTCCGCAAGTTCATCCTCGATTACGTCCAAATACTGAAAACCATGTAGGATATGGTCAATAAGGATGCAATATATAAGTGGGATAAAAGGGAAAATGATGCATTTTCTCGTATAAATAAAACATAGAAGCACCAGCCCTGTACAACCAAAATTTCAACAAGGATTTCCTTCTCTAGACCTTTGTTTCTAATATTTATCTTGT
This sequence comes from Pinus albicaulis, assembly GCA_034641835.2. Classification (NCBI taxonomy): domain Eukaryota; kingdom Viridiplantae; phylum Streptophyta; class Pinopsida; order Pinales; family Pinaceae; genus Pinus; species Pinus albicaulis. The sequence continues at coordinate 58,401,431 of CM076569.1, read as the reverse complement.
CATTTTGCTTACACATAAAGATGACGAGAATAATGAGCAGCCTATATCCTTCATGAGTGCCAACTTGCAAGGACCTGAGCTTAAATACCCTACCATTGATAAACATGCTTATGTGGTCTACAAGGCGGTGAAGCACTTTCGACCCTATCTTTTAAAAAATCATTGTATTATATTTGTCCCACGCCCAACAGTCATATCATTATTTGTTAAACAAGATATGGGTGAAAGAAGAGAGAAATGGATGATTGGTTTACAATAATATGATCTCGAATTCAAACCACTTCTCACTATCAAGGTTCATGGTTTATGCTAATTAGTGGCAAAAGTAGCGAGTGCAGCAGAATGTGATTCATCTAGATGGGAGTAGGGTATCGAGATGTACAATGTGGAGCAAGATCCCCCTATTAATACTCCAACCTCTTGGTACGTGGATTTACGACCGTATCTTGATCACGGTACCCCCACCCTCTCTAATTTATCTACGTGACAGAAGAGGGTAGTTATATTGAAATATTTATCTTACCAGTTGGTACATGGGGTGTTTTTTAGAAAGCACCATAAAAAAGTCCTACTTAGATGCTTAAAAGCACCATATTCAAAAAGTGTGTTGTGTGACCTTCATGATGGAACAACCAGAGGAAACTTCGTGGGTGACACTACAATGCACAAAGTTACGCGGGTTGGTTTTTATTGGCCCACACCTTTCAAGGATGATCACGCTTATGCTTGAAAGTGTCTGGTCTGTCAGAAATGTGTTGGCTAAGGAAAGAATTTAGTCGCCCCGTTACAACCTATCATTGTAGAGGAATCATTTCAACAATGGGGTTTGGATGTTATCAGTGAGATTTTTTCGCACTCATTGAAGAAACACTGCTATATACTCACTACCACAGATTAATTTACACGGTGGACATAAGCGGTTCCACTCAAGCAAGTGAAATATTAGGAAGTCATCAACTTCCTTAAATAGAATATCATTACCAGGTTTGGCGTTTTGAATTCACTTATTTTTGACATTGCAATATATTTTTCATCGTTGAGGTTATATGATTTTGCATTGGAAAATGGTATTATATTGAAACACTCATCTAATTATTATCCGCAGGGAAACGGTCTAGCTGAGTCAACCAATAAGAAACTCATTTGCATTATCAAAAGAATGCCTTCTCTGAAAAAAGGAACTGGCACACTGCTCCGATGAATGCCCTATGGGTTGACCGTGTCAAACGTAAACCTTATTGGAATACTTGTCCTTACTTCCTAGTATACAGAAAAGAAGTTGGCCTACCCCGAACATATATTTGCCTGCCCTTCAACTTTCAAAAAAATCTTAGGGTAAGACATGCCTATTGGTTCAGAGTAGGATAATCACCCTTCCCAAACTATAGGAAGAAAGAAAGAAAGATAAAGAAAAATTCTCTCCATTAGAGTTGTATCAAGAGATGGTTTGATAAGAAGTCTGCAAGGAAAAATGAATTCAGTGTGGGTGACCTGGTCTTGAAGTGGGATAAATATCACAAAGACAAAGGTAAACATACTAAGTTCCAATCCCTATGGATCAGACTGTATACCGTGCACAAGAAGCTTGGTCATCACACATATCCTCTTCAATATTTAGATGGTAATATTCACTCTCTTCTTGTTGATGACCAATATTTAAAGTAATATTTTCAATGATGGTATAGGGATGTGCCCTACTCTATGTACATAGTCTCTTATTTTTTTGTTGTTTGTTTTCTTTAGTCTTGTTTTGTTTCTTCCTTTTGTTTATGGAAATAAGTGTCATGTGTGAATGTGTTTTATGGCTTCAACACATGTGGCTGAATTGAAAATAGGCATGTGACACCACAATATTTGGTTAACCTCAAACCCTTCTTCTTCATCTTCATTACATATTTTTGTCAATGATGTTATGATAAAATAAAATCCCTGCATAAGGAAATCCTTTTGTTTAATCATGATTTCCATGTCTATCCTAGAAACCTCATCGCTATACTTGATTCTTTATGTTTCAGTGTTTTCCATGCTTATCCATTCAAGTAGAGAAGGATAGGAGGAAAATCTAAATGAGAAAACTAAAATAAGAGGTCTTATATATGCTTCTCTAAAGGAATAACCTCTTCTGCTCTCAATAAGTCGGGATCCCTCTTCCTCCCATGAAATGAATAAGTTCCTATGCACAGTCCTATATATAAAATACACAAATATAAGGAAAAATAAGAGAAAGGCTTATTGCGTAGAGAGGTGAAGCAAGAAATTCCATTAGGGTACTATTCAGGCTAGCTGGTAGTGGAGAAATGTTTGTGTTCCTTAAGTGACACTGCAGGGGTACTGTCTAGGCCTACTGGCAGCAGAGAAACACTAAAGATGAAAAAATATACTCTGAAAATCTAAAGCTCACAAACTATACTACCCTTTCCCAATTCAAAACATTGTGATATTACTAGTGTTATGCTTGTGTTCAATAGATAAAAGAGATGAATGGGACTATGGTTATACGCGGGGTAAGTGTGGAAACTAAAGTGATTAGAATTCTGAATTAAGATTCCCTAAAGAACTAGACCCTGCATAGAATAAGTAACCAAGGAAGAGAAGTTGGAATTCTACCAGTGTGTTGCCAAGTGTTGTTGCTGCTATAACACCTTCCAAAATTTTGGCTTACATACAAATTTTAGAGCCTACTATGACTTTTCATGTTGCTGTCACAAATATTAAGAGTCATTGCATGTGTTTTCTATAAGTGTTCTGGTCCCATTTTTGATAAGGTCAAAGTGTTGTCTCCTAGGATGTTAAGTGTGAGACATTGTACACAAGCTAGTTTTGGTGTGTTTTAGGGGGTAGTTCTTATGTAAATGAGTTTTTATTATCATGAAAACATCTATCATGCTCATTTTCAAAATTTTAAGCACTATCACACAAGTGTCGTCACTGTCGTCACAAAGTGTATCTTTGGTGTCACACTTGGTGAAGGTTGTCAAATTATGCGTTTTGAGTGTTCCTTGTTGTGTCATCAAATAATCTGAGTGTGTGGTCATGTTCAAGTCTTGATTTTGTTCAATATCATCTCATTTATGAAACACTTAGTAAAAACTCGAAAACTCCTTGACCAAGCCAGTCATCCTCATCTAGCCCTCCTGAATTATGCATTGAGAAATATCAGTCCTCAAGAAACAGCCTTGTCTCTTCACACTATGCAATGAGCATTATCTGCATCCTAGAACTGCGCACTATGCAATATTAGTGCTCAAGCCCAACCCTTGAGCTCGTGAACTACACAAGATTTCCCTCCAACGAAGCTTGAACTGCGCATTGCGCAGTATTAGTCATCAAGCCTCAGCCTTGAGTTCATGAACTGTGCAATCTCCCAATCACCTGGCCTTCCTGTCCTTCCAACACAATGCAGTGGGAAAAATTAGTCCTCAAGCCCTCAACTTGGCTTCTTGAATCCCTCTACTTTGCAATTGAAAAGTCCATTCCAACTTGAATTGTGCATTACGCAGTCTTAAGGTTCATTCCTGACCCTTGACTTCATGAGTTATGTAATTGTGCAGTCCCTGAGCCTCTCTCCCAGCCTGCCACCTAGTTCTAGCTTAGTCAGTGGATCATCATGCAACATCTTAGACTAGGGTTTTATCATACTGATGTATTATTGCCGTGAGTGAATTGAAGTTGCAATTACTTTATCATGATATGATAGGATGATGAAGAAGGATATGGAGAAGGGGACCATGCTAGAAGACACCTATGTAGATTGTGACAACAACTTGAGATCAAGATAGCATTGAAGACTACTCATCTCTAAGCCATATGGAGGTGGAAGGAGGGACCATGCTCTATCTTTCAAAAAGACACAAAGAAAGAAGCAACAAAGAATTGCTTGAAATTTCCATGTAATCATGTAGTTCATATCGTCAATGTTATGTCATGAGTCATCAGGTGCCACATCATTTTTTTGGATTATGTACATTATTATTTGAAAATGTATTGGAAAGTGGAAGTCCAAAGGACATATACAAAATTTAGAGAGTCATGTGAGAGTTAAAAAGTCATAAGGAAGTAAAATGGTCACGAGAGTAGTCCAAGAGTCACAAGGGAGGTGAAGGATCACCCCATTTGTTATATACACACCCTCATTGTACAAGAAAGGGAATTTTCATTTTGGCTTCTCCCATAAGGCATCAGAGAGAAAAAGTTAGTACTTTTGGGGAGCAAGTAGTGGCTCCAATGCTCCACTATTGGATCTAGTGGTGTTCGTTGTATTAATGTATCTTGGGAATTTTACTTAATATTTGAAGTCTGATGTCCATCACACTCTTCATGCATGGATTATGAATATTTGTAAGATTGTTCTATAAATTTTTATGATTAATATTTCTTCCACCCGTACTAAAGTATTTGAACTATTTTGGTTATTTTAGTGCTTAACATATTGAGAATATGTTGTAGTGGTTATAACAATCATCGTGTATTTTTGGACTATTCCGTTGTATTTTAGACAAATCCTTCATGTTTGTGTGCATCTCTGCTAGGGTGGTACTATTTATCTCTCTTAGAGGCTCACTTTATTCTCCCTCCGCAATAAAAGAACCTTGATACAATTGCAAAAAAATACTCACCATGAAAATTTACTTGATTTTTCAAAGGCACATATCTGATTCTCTCTCTTGCTGACAGCTAAGGCCAAGGAAAATATTTAAGTAGACGACAGTCGTGTTGTATTTCGGATGGGGCTCCTACACCAAATTGTGTGAGGTATAAATGGGACCAGATATTGGGTAGACCCCTTTGATTGTTGGAAGGTTCAACACTATCAACAGGTACTACCATAACTTTCTCAACATCGTGGCCTTATATATACCTTCTGTCTTCTCTCGAAATTTACTTGATTCTTGCCACCAAGACTTTAGGATTTCCTTCGTAGACTTCTTGCAACCGACATACCATATATAATTTAAGTATTATTGTGGATTGGGAATCTTGTAATACATATGAATGTCATGTGCCTAGTATGAAGCCAAGGGTACGATGGGCTTCAAACTATCATGTTATCATGGTTGATTTGTTGTAGAATCTACTCTATTACTTCACCACAGGGAAGCATGAGATAATGGGCACCAAATTTATGAATTATGGAATTCTTGATGTTTATGTGAACACACACACACACACACACACATATTCATTATGTGGAATATCTTTTCTGATGAATTCCTTTAATATTGTAGGCCATGATATGGATATTGACTTTTCAATCAAGTAATATGTGTCCTTGAGTATTGGAACCCTAGGATTAAGGATGTTTATCACTCCTCCAATGATACTTTCTATTGTTTCCCTTACTGTCTCTTTTCTTGTCACATAGGCATGCTTTTTGTGGATGAAGATACACTGATATAGGAAAACTCTATTATTCCTGGAAATTCAAATTCTTTCACTGTAGAGAGACAAAGTTAGTCCAAAAATATCTATTATACCTTCTATTCTATTAGTGTATTTAATTGTGAAAACACAGTGTGATAGGCGTGGTCGCACGTGACAAAGGTAAGCTTGAGGCTTGGCTTAGTTGGGATTGATAACATTACGAGAATCTAGGATGAAAGACTGAGATGCACGATTGTGATAATTAACAACTCGGGATCGTTATGGGTCACACTCAGGTTTCATAGATACAAATGGATTTAGATTATGTCGATTATCTGAATTTGTTTGTTAGTTATTGTTGTGGTAATATTAGTTTCAAATTTATAATGAAAGTGCTTATGTTTTCTTCTTGTATAAGGGTTTATAGATGTGCTTATGATTGATAAACAAAAAAACTTGTGGAGATTAAGTTGATTTAATGAACATAAAAGCATGAAAACTAAATGTTGAATAGAAACATATAAACACACAACAAACCATGACAAATGAATCAATAACACATTATTTTGGTGAAGGAGTTCACCCCTCCTGGGCTACATCTCCTTGGTCCAGCTTCCATGGCATGGACCTATGTATTAGCTTAAATTGTGAAAAAATGTTGTTTACAGTCTCCTGTTTCCTTTGCAACCTGCTCCAATGGCTCTAAAACATTAAAATCTACCAAGAATGACTCTTCCTGGGCCAAAATTGGTCAAAAATTGGCTCAGTTATTGCAAAAACCAATTTTCCTACATTTTCTCCACTACATCTGGGAATGTCCATTTAACATGGCCAAATTTGGAGTGTCCGCCCTAAAATGCGCCTTCGCCATTTTAATCCACGGATTGACACGTAGTTAGTGACGACTTAGTGGATAAGCGCGTCATTAAACTACGCGTTATCCAAAACTTTGAAATCAGATTAGCTTAAGTGTTAATCGCGGTTATGTGACATTAATCTTCAGATTAAGCTTAAATAAAACATGTTTAAGTTTCAATATTCCCGCTGGTCGTTGAGCTTGCACCAAGGTTCACGCGTTTGATCATATGGGAGGGGGCTGGCCCCCTTTAGACCCCCGTCATTGGCGCGACAATAATTCAAATAGTGGTGGAACTCTAATAGGGTTAAGACCCATCAGAGTGGTAGAGTGGTAGCGCGCCAGTATAGCACAGGGGTGGTTGTGGGTTCGACCCTGACCCTCGCACTAATATTTTACTATGCCATGCAATTAATAAACCCAGAGTTTAAAGCCATAGATTATAATTCTTGTGATTATAATTATATATATGTATATGTATAGCTATAGATATAGATATAGATATAGATAGACATATACATATACATATATATATACATATACATATACATATATAGATATAGATATACATATACATATACATATATATATACATATACATATACATATACATATACATATACATATACATATACATATACATATACATATAGATATAGATATAGATATAGATAGACATATACATATACATATATATATACAGGTTCTCCACCATGAAATGTATTCCGCCATATGCCATGTATAAACAAAGGTCTAAACCTTAGGTACAAAATAGAAATTTGTGCCATATATATATGTCGAAACTTTGGAATAGGAGAATTCAAATATTAATCCAAGGTTGGATGGGTCCACACTAGAGGGGACACGTGGCCGACTCTGGCTGCACCACGTGTCCAACTCTGGTTGGACTACTCCAACCTAAAAATAATTTCTCATTCAACTTTAGAAACAAATGTAAAAAAATTTCACTTCCAAAGTATAACTGGCGAATCTGACTGCGACACTTGTCATAGTGTCATTGGGCTGAAATTGGAGAATATTCCCTAGATATTCCCGAAGTGCTGACTGAACTGCCATGTCATCAATGTGTCATTGTTCTGCACATCTTTTACATATTGGGAAAACAGACAGCAGGTCATAACTTCTTCATCCGGAGTCTGATTTTGACGAAAGGAATTGTGTCGGAATCCTGGCGATGAGTTCTACGCGGTCGTTCTAGTTTGGAGCATTTATGTTTCATTTTTGAGCTAAATATTGAGCCTCTGATCATTCCTCCCAACTAGAAGCCTTTTGGACCCCAAAAGATACTATCAATTTTTCATCAGGTGAGGGTACAAATCCGTCACCCTTTCAATCTCCATCCATTGGCCTTGGAATGATTTTGTCCCTTGAGTCCCACTCTAAGGTATTCGAAATTCCCTCTCCTTGAAGTTCTAGTTGTTCTTTCAAGTATGAGATCTTGCTGAAGTTCATCAAGGTATTCTGGCAAGAAATCATCTATTGATGGCAGCTAAACATGCTCTCCTTGATCATCAATCAAAGGAGGCTCAAACAATTTCAAATTCTCAACATTAACCACAAAATACATTTGCATATAAGGAGGCAAGTCTAGCTTAAATGCATTGATACCAACATTTTCTAGAATTTTAAATGGACCATAACGGATTGGATTAAGCCTTTTACCTTCCCCTTGCAATATTTCTTTGCTGATATATAACCAAAATTCATCTCCAACATGGAATTTGTGATAAACACGATGTTTATCATGCCTTGCCTTGTAGCTGGTTTGACTCTTTTCAGGTTGTTCTTATATTGTGTGATGTGCCAACTGAATTTGCTCAATGATATTCCTTGCCCTATCTATGTGATTATGACCATCTATGGCAACATATTTCTCAGAGATGAAGTCCAAACGTGATCTTGGCAAGTACCCAAGACATGCCTCAAATGGCGATGTGTTTATGGAAGAATACTTTGCCCTGTTGTATGCATGTTGAATGTAATGAAACTGTTCATCCCACAACTTGGGATGTTTGCTACAATAACCTCTAAGAAGATGAATGACTATATTATTAAACAAATCGTTCTGACCATCTGTTTGCAGATGAAATGTTGTACTCTTCTTCAACTTTGTGTCCATCATGTCCCACAATTTTGACCAAAAATTCTGTTGAAAAGTCAATAAGAAGTGTATGTCGAATTTAATTTTCCCTAAACTAAATTGGAAAATGAGTGTGATAAACTCAGTTAGCTTATGAATTTCGAGTTGAGGGTGGTTGGTGAGGCATGTGAGTAAAAATCAGTTGAACTAGTTGTAATTGTTCATTGCACTAGTGAGAGGTCAAGTGAATTAAATCAGATTTAATTCACATGCAGTGATCTGTCATGAAATTGATGATTTACTATTAATATCTGCATGCATGTCAGTTCCAGTGGAGACCCAGTTGAGACAAAGGTTAAAGGGATGTTAACTATTAGTTGTATTATTAGTAGGTTGCCCGCATGCAGTAAAATAACCATAGGATTTACCATGAGAATCGTGTAGTTTTAGAAGGCTGAATTTCCTAAATAATATGGATTTCATTCGTCATGAATTGCATAAGCAAGGAAGGCTGAGCAGAGGCTGAAAATTGGCTAAGAGTTGGTTGATTTTGTCCAGATTAGTGTGAGACAGTTGCGAGAGTGAATGAGACTCTTATGAGAAGAGTGCATTGTAATTGTTTCATGATTCCTTGGTGAATATACAATAGAAGATAGAGGGGTTTTGAGTAGTAAGCTTTCCCAGGGAAAATATCTGTGTTATGGTTTGATTTTCTTCTTTCTTTACTTGTTTTGAATGGCAATCGTGTTTATTTGCCGCAATTAATTTGTAGAAGGATTCAGTATCTTGCTTTAGCATATCGCATGGTCGGATTGGATCCATTGATATACATATTGTTTGTATAATTTCTACATGGCATCTGAGCGCATGAAATCACTATAGTGGAGAAGAAATTGAGTTTGTGTTGAATAGTATTCAAATTTGAAAGAATATTCTTTGGTGCAACTGGCGGATCAAAATCAAGATGGCTTTCAATGGCTTGAGATTGGAATATGCACTTGAGGTCAGTTCGAATTATATTGCATGGATAGAGAGGATGGAGGCAGTTCTGGAGGACAAAAGGTTGAAATAATTCATTGATAATGACATTCCCAAACCCACAACAGCAGATGCTGCTCTTCTTAATGCTTGGAAAAATAAGGTTGCAAAGGCGAGGAGGATCTTATTGGAGGGAGTATGAGACCACATTTTCTCAAGTCTCCATGGAAAAGCGAATCCATATGCAATGTGGAAGGCTTTGACAAATCTGTTTCAGAGTAACAGTGACCACATAAAATTGGCACTAAAGGACAAGCTCAGGAAAATCAAAATGGAGAAAGGCGACATTATTCCGAAATATTTAACCAAGTTTGTCCAATGTCGAGATGAGCTTTGGAGCGTCAGAATTACTGTAGTAGATGAGCCTATATTTTCTAGGCCTTCCCAAGAGTTGGCATAGTTATCAGGACTTTGTCATTAGGAGGGAGAAGCTGCCAATTTGGGAGCGACTTTGGTCGAGTTTGGTGCAAGAAGAATTCAGGCGGAATACCAGGGATGGATCCTCATCCAAGACGAATGATGAGGAAAATTGCGCCTTGGCTGGTAAAGAAAAGAAGGCGAAGGGAAAGAAATCACATTCCAAATCTGAGACCGAAAAATAAGGTAATAAACACGACATGTCCAGAGTGAAGTGTTTTCACTATCACGAGCATGGACATTATGCTACTAATTTTCCACAAAATAATAAGAACAAGAAGGCTTCAGGATCTGCAGTTAGCGAGGCTTTTGCCTCACAATTTGAGTTGGAATTCTCGCTCATCGCATGCATGGTGTCAAGTGTGATGGGGTCAGTGTGGTACTTGGATAGTGGTGCATCTTTCCACATGACGGGAGACAAAGAAATTTTCTGTAGCTTGGAGGAGAAGTATCTCTAGATGCATATCAAAATGATGACGACGAAAGATATAGCGCTACCGGGATTGGTACAGTTACCTTCCAGAGGCAGTTAGGTAAACCCTTCTTATTAAAATATGTAATGCATTTACTAGGCTTGAAAAAGAATTTAGTTTCAATTTCAATGTTGGAGGATAGAGGTTATGATGTGGTTTTCAGTGAAGGAAAATATTTCCTTCGACACAAAGCCACAGGAAAAGCCAAGAAGATTGGGATTCATGTGAAGAATATCTACAAACATGATGTATATGGTTTCGCAACATTGATGGGTAAGGCAGACAAAGTGGCGAGCTAAGATGAGGGTGAGTTATGGCACAGGAGATTGGGCCATCTACACCACGGTGCCTTGAAGGTCGTGCAACATATTTCTACGGGGCTTCCAAAGGGTACTCTTGCGCAGATAGACACATGCAAGGGATGTACCATGGGGAAGTATGCAAAATCCACTTTTCACGAGAAGGAGAACCGAGCAGTGGAAATCCTTGTGAGAGTTCACTCAGACGTGTGTGGACCATTCTCTATAGCTTCGAAAAAAAAGCACAAGTATTATGTGATATTTGTTGATGATTTTTCTAGAAAGTGTTGGATCTACTTCATGCAGAAGAAAGATTAGATATTCTAAAAATTTTGCGAGTTCAAAGCACTAGTGGAGAAAGATACAGGGAAGCATGTGAAGGCTCTTAGGAGCGAAAATGGTGGTGAGTACATCTCCAATGAATTCAAGAAATTTTGTAGCAAAGAAGGAATTCAGAGAGAGTTGATTGCGCCTCATAACCCACAACATAATGGGGTCGCAGAAAGAAATAATAGAAAAATTGTGGGTGCGACACGCGCGATGTTGCATGCTTAGGGACTACTATTGTATCTGTGGGCGGAATCATGCAACATAATGGTATTTGTGCAAAAACGTAGTCCTCATCAGATACTTGGCATGAGTACACTAGAGGAGGCTTTTTCTGGTAAGAAACCTGATGTTTCATATTTTAAATTTTTTGGCTCATTTGTCTATTTCCATGTGACCAAATATTCCAGGAAGAAGCTACAACCAACTGCTGAGATTGGGATATTTGTGGGGTACACTGATACTCCCCACACCTATTGGGTGTATTTTCCAAACAACAGGACGACTATTGTGAGACGAGATATAAAATTTGATGAGGAGAAAGCCATGCGATTGTCCCTTGAGAGGGAGCTTGATTTGCATGCAGAGGAGGAACTCTTGGTTCCAAAGGATGAACCTCAATATGTGGAGAATCCATATACGAAGGATCATGGAGTGGTAGAAAATGCTTATGTAGAGCCATCCACCAGACATGGTAGAAGGCGCACCATGGAAGCTGATAGATTGAGACTTGATGCGGCAAAACATGTAGGAGCACCTACTTAACTGCGCTGATAGAGACAGTCTCCAGACAGGTTTACTGGATACATGGCTCTTATGAGAAAGTGTATTATGAGAGAACCATCCTCTTTTTAGGAAGCAGTGCAACAACCAATTTGGGTTGACGCAGTGGTTGAGGAGTATGACTCCATAGTCAAGAACACTACATGGGAAGTTGTCCCAAGACTAGTCGGAAAATCAATGGTTGGATCTAGATGGATCTATAAGGTGAAGCAAGAAGCAGATGGGAGCATGGAGAAGTACAAGGCTAGATTTGTAGCCTGAGGATTCTCACAAGTGAGGGGATTTACTATGAGGATACTTTCACACTGGTTGCGAGATACTCATCTATTGGATCTATCCTTGCACTCTCGGCGCAGATGGGTGGAAAATACATCAGATGGATGTGAAAACTGTGTTTCTCAATGGAGTTATTGAGGAAGAAGTGTACATAGAGAATCCAGAAGGTTTTGAGATCTTTGACAATGAGTCGCATGTGTGCAGACTCAAGAGAGCACTGTATGGGCTGAAGAAAGCACCTCGTGCTCGGTACACTAGAATTGACAGCTATTTCACCAGGTTGGGCTTCACGAAGAGTGAAGCGGATGCAGACCTGTACTAGATTGTGGTTGATGGTAAGCTCTTGATTATCGTACTTTATGTTAATGTTCTAATTTTGACAGGTGATGAGAAGTTCATAATTTCTTGCAAAGAGGATCTTGCAAGAGAGTTTGAGATGAAGGACATGGGTCTCCTTCACTATTTCCTTGGTTTGGAGATATGGCAAGGGGATGGTGAGCTATTTGTTTTTCAAGATAAGTATACCAAAGAGATTCTAAGTAAGTTTCACATGAAGAACTGTAAACCCATGGACACTCCTCTTCTAGGAAACTGGAGGAAGGAGGATGCTACTTCAGGTGAGGTAGTGGACGCTACTATTTATAGGAAGCTTGTGGGTTCATTGATGTATTTGGTGAATACTAGGCGAAACATTTGCTACGCAGTTAACCAACTGAGTCAAGCTATGGTTAAGCCGACCAAGCTCTTTTGGAAGGCGATGAAGCATGTATTGAGATATCTCAGGGGCACTACAAATTATGGATTATGGTACAAATAGATAGAGGGAGTGAAGCTTCAAGACTTCACCGATGCAGATTGGGCAGGCAGTCCATCAGATTGAAAGAGCACATCAAGAGGTATCTTTAGCATAGGATCGACAACAATTCCTTGGTACAACATGAAGCAGAGATCTGTGGCACTCAGTTCAACCAAGGCAGAGTACATGGCAGCCAGTCAGGCTGCATGTGAGGCCATCTGGATGAGGAAGATTCTAGTTGGTTCATTTGGTCATTATATGGATCTGACGGTGATACATTGTGATAACCAAAGTTGCATTAAACTCTCGGTTAATCCGTTATTCCATGATAGGTCCAAGCATATAGAAATCTGGTACCACCATCTCAGATATTGTGTTTAGAGGCACATTATGTTACTTCAATACATTCCCACGAAATATTAGGATGCAGATATTGTGATTAAGGCGCTCGCTAGGAGAAAATTTGAATACCTTATAGGCAGGATCTGGGTAGCTAATAATCCCTTTCTTGTTGAGAGGAAGTATTGAAAATTCAACAAGAAATGTGTGTCTAATTTATTTTCCCCTTAATTAAATTGGACAATAAAATGTAATCTTATCTCATAATCACTTGTAATAGTTAACTGAGTGTGATAAACTCAGTTAGCTCATGAATTTTGAGTTGAGGGTAGTTGGTGAGGCATGAAGAGTGATTCTATGTGTTTTAGAGTTCGAGTTGTAGTTAGTGCATTAGTTTAATGCATGAGAAATCAGTTAACTCAATTAAGTGAGTTAAAATCAATTGAACTAGTTGTAACTGTTTGTTGCACTATTGAGAGCTCAAGTGAGTTAAATCATATTTAATTCACATGCAATGATCTGTCATGCAACTGATGATTTACTATTAATAGCTGCATGCATGTCAGTTCCAGTGGAGACCTAGTTGAGACAAAGGTTAAAGGGATTTTAACTATCAGTTGTATTATTAGTAGGCCGCCCACATGTAGTAAAACAACCATAGGATTTACCATGAGCATTGTGTAGTTTTGGAAGGCTGAATTTCCTAAAGAATAGGGATTGCATTCCATGTGAATTGTGCAAAGCAGGCAGGCTGAGCAGAGGCTGAAAATTGGCTAAGTGTTGGTCGATTTTGTCTTGATCAGTGTGAGACAATTGTGAGAGTGCAGGATACTCTTGTGAGAATAGTGCATTGTAATTGTTTCATGATTCCTTGGTGAATATAAAATAGAAGACAAAGGGGTTTTGAGCAGTAAGCTTTCTCTTGGAAAATATCTGTGTTGCGATTTGATTTTCTTCTTTCTTTACTTGTTGTGATTGGCAATCATGTTTATTTTCCACAATTAATTTGTAGAAGGATTCAGTATCTTGCTTTAGCATATCGCATGATCAGATTTAATCCATTGATATACATATTGTTTGTATAATTTCTACAAATTCCCAACAAACCAGGAAAGTCGATCACTTATAATAGAAGTAGGAAGACCAAACTGAACCCATACATTTTGAAAGAAAAGATGAGTTGTTTGTTCAACTGTAATTTGTTTTTTACATGGCATCAAAAGACACATTTTGTTGAACCTAACTACAACAACATACAAGTAATCATGACCTTTCCTTTACATTGGAAGACCACCTACAAAATCCATTGAGATACTCTCCCAAGGATGTGAAGGAATCGGAAGTGGAGTGTACAATCCAAGTTTCCTATTACTTGGCTTACTTATTGCACATAATAACATCCTCTAATGAAACAAGATACACTATCAATCATGCATGGCCAATAACAATAACTTTGGAGATTCACTACCTTCTTGCCTACATCGAAATGTCCAGCAATCAATGAAGTGTGCGCCTCCCTTATGATACTGATTCTTTCTCCCTGTGGCATACATAACTTGCCCAAGTGCATAGAAAATTTTAGGGGCTAATATTCGTAGGTGGGTTAATTTTCCATGGTTTTTCCAAAAAAAAGATTTGCCAATTTCCATTGTTTTATAAAAATGATTCGCCCAAATTTTATAATATGAATTTATTTTACATTAAAAATTGCCAACGTTATATAGAGATTATATATAATATCATTATAAATTTGAAATTTTTTACAAATACATCAATAAACATTTATAGTTTGCATATCAGGGACTAGTGAGATTCGCCAATTTTTTAAACTTCAAGATAATTTTCCATCCTTAAAATTTACCCTACCCAAGTGACACAACAAAATGTTATGCACATTATAATATAACTCTTCAATTTGGTTTCCTTGACTCAAAATTTCATACACATCTTGAAAACCACTATCATATGCATATTGTTCAATGTAACTTTCACGCATAACTAAATTGTGCTTGAGTATAATAGATGAATTTACAATAGGCCTAGAGAGAATACCCACTACCTTATTGTAGATTCCCTTTTTATACCTAATAACCAAATGAAATTTTTGTAGAAATGCCATCCATATGAAATGTTTTGATTGCTGAACTTTGACTGTGATTGTAAGTATTGCAATGGTTGATGGTCGGTATGTATAATAGTCTCTTTCCCCATCAAATAGTGCTTCCATTTCTTTACACTTTGTACCAATGCATATAAATCTTTGTCATAGGTGGGATAGTTAGTCATAGCTCCATTAAATTTTTTAAAATGAAATGAAATAAACTTACCATGCTGCACGAGAACTGCTCCCATGGCGTAATCACATTTGTTTGGATCTCAAATGGTTGTCTAATATCTGGAAGAGCTAATACCGGTGTTGAAATGATCTTTTAATTTAAAGTGTCAAATGATTTTTGATGCATATCTCCCCAATGGAAGACTTTATTGACACTTATCAATGCATGTAATGGAGCTGCAATGGAAGAAAAATTAGCAATGAATTTCCTCAAATATTGCGCTGCCCCAAGAAAGATTCTTACCTCTATAACTGTATTGGGCTTGAGCCAATTCAGAATGAACTCTAATTTGGAAGGGTCTATCTTCAACTCACCTCCTCCAACAATGTGTCCCAAATACACTAAATAAGTCTTTCCAAACTCACACTTTGACATCTTTAAAAATAACTGCTCTTTTTTCAAGACATCAAGTACCTTTTTCACATGAATGACATGTTCATCTCTTGATTTGTTGAATATCAAAATATCATCTAAGTAAACAATGACGAAGTCATCTAGAAATGTTCTTAGTACATCATTCATAAATCTCATGAAAGTAGCTAGAGTATTTGTTATACCAAATGGCATAACTAGCCACTCAAACAATCCTTGTCTAGTTTTAAATGCAGTTTTCCAAATGTCCTCCTCAGTTATTATAACTTGATGATAACCACTTCGTCAGTCTATCTTAGTGAAATAATTTTCATACTTAACTAATCAATCAAATCATCAATGTGTGCGAGTGGATAGCGATTATTTACCGTGATTTTATTCAGCACACAAAAATCTATGCACATGTGCCAAGTCCCGTCCTTCTTTAGTACCAAAACAATCGGTGAAACACATGGGCTAGATGGGCGTATGATACCTTTGTTCATCAATTCTTAGATTTGATTCTTGATTTCTCGACTCTCCATAATTGACATGCGATACATACCAATGTTTGGAAGTGGAACATCTTGTTGTAGCTGAATCTCTTGTTGAATTCCCCTCTTGGGAGGTAACCCACTTGATTCTTGAAACATCTCACCATGATGACTTACCACATCAAACAAATCAGATTTTAATTTGTCATCACATCCTTCAAAATATTCATAGTCAACACCATCCTTTTTCTTGATCATGAGAAGCACACAATTTTTACTTGCATTAACTAGCCTCTTCATTTGTCATGCATTAACTAAAGAAATATTCAGCTTTTTGCAATGAGCTCTCACAATATACTCCACCCCATCCTTAAGAAAATGATATTTGTTCTCATGGCGATAAAACACCACTTTCCTGTCATACAAATATGGACTTCCCAAGATAATCCTAGAAATTTCAAGTGGAACCACATCTTATTCGACTTCATAAACAAAGTTTGCAATAATGGTTAATCAAAATATGCATTTCCTTGTAACTTGTAAATTGGAATTCTTAACTATCCAACCCAAAGGATATGCTTTATGATGTGGTACGGTTTCAAGGTTAAGATTTTTTACCAAGTCTTCTGAAATTAGGTTTGCTTGTGACCCACTATCAAACAATGCATCTATATTTGTATGATTTGAATTCACCCTTACATGGAACAATTCTATCCTTGTGTCTTCATTTGGAGTGTTATTGTGACTATTTGAGGAACTGGTACTTGCTATGGCTTCTTTTCCCTTTTTGACCATGGCTACGATCTTGGTCTCATCAACGGAATCATATCTAAGATCATGTTGTGTGGTGGCAATCATCTTTTGTTTCCCCTTGTTATTTGGTTTCTTATGCCTTAGTTCGGGATGTAGTTTCCAACAGTGGGCTTCAGCACGCCTCTCTTTGGAACAATGTTTGCATGTAGTTTTCTCCCCTTCCTTCTTAATGCTTGCATTCTTCTTTCCCTTCCATTTTCCACCCTTATATTTTCCCTTACCCTTGAATGGATTCTTCTTACTACCCTCTTCTTGAATGTTCTTTCCCCTTGCTTCAAGATGCGTGGCTTGCACACATACTTCATATAAGTTGCTTGGGTTAAACATAAGGATAATGTGTTTCAAATTGGAATGTAAACCCCCAATGTATTTCAAGAGTGTGTTTTTGGAATTCAAGTTTACTCCTAACAATAAAGCCCTCTTTCTAAACTTCTGGGTATACTCTTGAACTGTTTGGCCCTTGAGTTGCCTAAAGTTTTTCCAACTCATAATTGATTTTTGCATATAGGCTAATGGATAAAACTATATTTTAATGTAATAAATAAATTAAACCCAAGAAATGGATATCTTACCATGGATTCACATTTCCTCTTGAGTCTTTGCCTCCCAAAAAACTAGCGATGCTCCTTCTAGCCTCAATGAAGCCAACTATATCTTTATGTTGTCCTCTTGTAGATTCTGAATTCTGCAGTATAATTCCAATTGATAGATCCAATTGTCCAACTTCTCTGCATTTACCTCAGCATTGTACATAGGAAGTTCAAATTTAATGTCCAATTTGAGTAATGGAGTTTTTCCTTTTGGGGTTTTTGAATGAGTGTGGGTGGTTTTTGTGGTGGAAGTGGAAGATGATGCTGATGAAGATGATGAGGATGAGGATGGTGGAGATGGAGGTGGATTTCCTCCACTGCCCTTCGAAGTCTTCTCTTCATCCTTCTTATCATCTAAAGTTCCTTCTCCATGTGGAGGCTTAGAACCTTGTCCTGCCCTTTCTATAGTGAATGCATAAAACATGATTTTAACCATTCTCTTATTGTCATTGAAGTCTCTCTTGACACATTCCTCTTCTGAATGTCCTTGAGTCTCTCCAACACTTGACATAATGGCTAAGGATTCAAGCTCAATTTCTAATGCTTGTACCTTTTCAATCAACTCAACTTCTTGTGCAATTTGTACCTCTTCAATCTCAACTTATGGAGATAGAACTTGAGGTGCTTCAAGTGCAGCTATGAGTGAAAATTTGGGTGAAGATGATGCTCTCTCAGCTATCCTTCTTCTGGTCCTAACCTCAGGACTAGCAACCAATAGCTTCACTTTTCTTCTCTGCAACTTCAACCTTGTAAGCATCACAAAATTTCAACTATTAAAACCCTTCTTGCGCAATCTCAAGAAAAGCAATCAAATAACCTTTGTTGTGATACCATATTGATCTAAATTTGATTGTTAGTTATTGCTGTGCTAATATTAGTTTCAGATTTATAATGAAAGTGCTTATGTTTTCTTCTTGTACAAGGGTGTATAAATGTGCTTATGATTGATAAACAAAAAAACTTGTGGAGATTAAGTTGATTTCATGAACATAAAAGCACATAAATTAAATGTTGAACAAAAATATATAAACACACAACAAACCATGACAACTGAATCAATAACACATTGTTTTGATGGAGTTCACCCCTCACGTGCTACATCTCCTTGGTTCAACTTCCATGGTATAGGCCTTTATATTAGCTTCAATTGTGCAACAATGTTGTTTATAGTCTCCTGTTGCCTCTGCAACCTTCTCTAATGGCTCCAAACATCAAAATCTACCAAGAATGACTCCCAAAATTGGTCAAAAATTGGCTCAATTATTGCCAAAAACAATTTTCCTACATTTTCTCCACTAAATATTGGAACTGTCCATTTAACATGGCTAAATTTGGAGTGTCCGCCCTAAAAGGTGCTTCTGCCAGATTTTCCGCCATTTTAATATGTGGTTTAACAGACAGTTAATGACAACTTGGTGGATAAGCATGTCAGTAAACTGTGCGTTATCCAAAAATTTGAAAAAGCGGATTAGCTTAAGACTTGTTAATTGCGGTTATGTGACATTAATCTTCGGATTAGGTTTAACTAAAAACTTGTTTAAGTTTCAATATTCCTGCCAATCATTGAGCTCGCACCACGGTTCGTGCATTTGATCATATGGGAGGGGGATGGCCCCCTCCAAACCATCGTCATTGGTGCCCCAAAAATTCAAATAGTGGTGGAACTCCAATAGGGTTAATACCCATCAGAGTGGTAGAGTGGTAACGCGCCAGAGTAGCACGTGGGTGGTCGTGGGTTTGACCCCGACCCCTGCACTAACATTTTACTATGCCATGCAATTAATAAACCCAAAGTTTAAAACCATAGCTTATAATTCATGCGCCTGTCCACTATATATAAGCGTCGATCCGTCGAATATAGTGGCCTCCGCCATATTAGAAGCCTCCTACCAAATGTGGCTATATCCCGCCAGATAGATAAAAGCCTGCCAATAAGCCTGTCTGTCCACTGTTTAATAAGCCTCCACCATATATATATATATATGGCGGAGGCTGATTAAATAGTGGACACATAGGCTTATTGGCAGGCTTTTATCTATCTGGCGGGATATATATATATATAGAAGTTATCCACCATGAAATGTATTTCGCCATATGCCATGTATAAACTAAGGTCTAAACCTTAGGTCCAAAATAAAAATATGTGCCATATATATATGTCGAAACTTTGGCATAGGAGAATTAGAATATTAATCCAAGGTTGGATGGGTCCACACCATAGGGGACACATGGCAGCCTCTGGCTGCACCATGTGTCCAACTCTGGATGGATGAATCCAACCTAAAAAAAAATTATAATTCAACACTTAGAAACATTTGTAAAAAAATTTCACTTCCAAAGTATCACTAGCGAATATGACCACGAAACTTGTCATAGTGTCATTGGGCTGAAATTGGAGAATATTCCCTAGATATTCCAGAAGTGCTGATTGGACTGCCATGTCATCAATATGTCACTGTTCTGCACATTTTTTACCTGTTAGGGAAAACAGACAGCAAGTCATAACTTCTTCATCCAGAGTCGTATTTTGATGAAACGAATTGCACCAGAATCCTGGAGACAAGCTCTACACAGTAATTCTAGTTTGGAGCATTTATGATCATTTTCAGTTTTGAGTTAAATATTAAGTGTCTGATCAGTCAATATGATCTGTGGGCGTGGCAAGTTAAAGTAAGGGCTTGAAGTTGGTGCACTCACACTTCAGAGTGATAAGGGTATAAGGGTATAAGGTTATGAATATAAACTGTGTTAGTGCACTACAAAGAGGTCAGATAAGTGTATTAGGTGCATTAAGGTTTTACAGTGATAACGGGAAGCATTGATAGTTTCGATAACGTGAATGTGATTCTGCGAATGGAAGATTCAAATTTTGGCTAAGTTTAATAAGGGTTTGTATTAAGGGTGCCCAAATGTAACATTTAAAATGTAAACCCTCTTATATATGTGAATTAATGTTAGGTCCCTATATTACTATTTTAGTCCCTTATTGTTATTAGTGTAGCCCCCTTATTGTTATTATTGTACCCTTGTAACCCCAATATTGCTATTATTGTGCCCTTACATTATTATTGTTAAGTCGGCTAGGATTATATTGTGGCCCCATGGATTCCTATATATAGAAGGAGGTTTTGGTCATTTGTAGCATCCAAGAATTGTTCATTTATGTAATGTATTGGAGGTTTCCCCCTCAAAGTGGATGATTTCTAAGGTGTTGATCTCTCTTTTCTTCTATTTTTGCTGCTGGTTTCTTAACATTTGGTATCAAAGCTTTGGATTCTAGGGTTTCACTGCTCCAAACAAGTCATCGTGGCATTTTGACTATAAATTTTTTTCTACGAAGGTTCAGAAGTTGAAATGTTTAGAGAGCGAAGAAGAAATCCCGAGGAACGTCGTGGAAAATTTTTAGATCTTGGTTCGAAATATTTTCGGAGATATGATCGATGGAAGTTAGAGATTTTTGCAGGCTCCTGAATTTAACCTAAACAGGTCATCGTGGAATTTTCGCTATAAATGTTTTTATACGAGGGTTTAGAAGCTGAAATTTTTACAAAGTGAAGCCGAAATCCCGAGGAATGCCGTGGAAAAATTTTAGAGCTTGATTCACAATTTTTTGGAGATATCATATGTGGAAGTTGGAGTTGTTTTAGGCGCCCGAATTTCATCTCAAAGAGGTGACTGTGGGAAAATCACCATAACTCTCTCTTTGAGCATCAGATTGGAATTCTGTAAAAAGTGGCCGCAAGTACACAAATTGACGTTTCTTTTGTGTCAATTTCAGAGTCGAAGGAGGAAACAGTGACACGTGGTACATGTTAGCCACTGATAAATTCTATTATACCAAGTAGTGGCTAATTTTGTTCTTCAAAATTTCAAGAGATAATTCCCTTTGAAAACCTATCATATTTGAAGTTTTTATGAAGATAACTAATATTTTAGTTAAATATTCACTGCTGTTTCCCTCATAAACTTGAAAAATTTGCTGTTTGCAAGGAGAAAGAATGCTTAAAAAACCCTTTTTCCCTTCATTTTACCCCTCCTTCCATCCATTAATAACACCATTTTCATCCCCTTTTTATTCATAAAATTCCTCCTTTTCCCTCATTTTCCTTCATTCCCTTCATAAATTCCCTTTAATAAGGTTTAAAACTCCTTTTTTAATCTTATCAGAACCCTCAAAAACCTCTGAAAAACCCTCATTTTGGCCTAAAAACCTTCATTTTTCTATAAGGCCTTAAGCCCCTTTCGGCCTTAGCCCCATGCCCCTTTTCTGCATAAAACCCGGAGCCGCGACCAAGTGCTAAGGCCTAATCACAAATCGCAAATCGGAGCTTTCTATTAACGTTTTTCCTTTGTTCTTCCAAAAATCTTCCGATGCGATGAGTCTTTTCCCTTCGACCCCAGATCTAATCTCCGCCGTCGATCTTTATAGATACAACGGCTAGCGCTAAAGTTGCATCACGCCTATAACCTTCCTCCATTACCCCTCCGATTGAATATTGACTGTCGATCTTACTCCCAGATCCGACGGCTGAGGTATAATCGCACTCCGCTCATAAGCCCATCACCCGCGCCCACCGATTCGATCCTGGCCGTTAATTCCCCTACCGATTCGACGGTCATAATCTAATCGCATCGCCCATTTTTTGTCTATCCACCAAGTCCCAAATCAGTTTTTCGACGCAATCTCATCCGTCCGTTCTATAGATCCAACGGCCATGATTTGTTCCGCTCATCTATCTAATCTTCTTCCCCTTTGAATCACTGGCGCTTCTACCTTTGATCCTAACCGTCCATGCTGAAGATCTAACGGTGCACAATGAACCGGATGGCTCACCTCCGCCCTTTTATTTTCTCCTCCATCAATAGATCTCGACCGTCCATTCCATGATCCAACAGTCAAGGTTTAAACCACCTTTGACCCTGTCCACCTTTTCCACCCGCACATCTCACCCCATCACGCTCTCATTCCCACCCTCAGATCTCTTTGCCTTTCATCCGATGGTTGAGACTCCATATCGTGTAATTTTGCGCCTGAACGTTAATGCAAAAAATTTACGTGATATGGGCGGTATTAAAAGGACAGGTGTTAAGCGCAGACCTATATCGCATTTTTTTTTTGCGAAAATCTTGAAATCGCCTCAGAGCTGCGCGAAAATCATTCTGGTTTCCCGCCAAACCACCTTTCCCCATTACATTGCATCTGCTTATTTAATCTCCACCGTTTGTTCTTGTAATCCGACGGCTGTCATGTAACGCGACCACCATTTCATTCACCCTTCCCCTTTGCTCCAAAGGACTTCATCATGAAATCTCCACCGTCCATTTCATAACATCCGACGGCTCAGATCATATCTTCGTCTCAAATACATCTGGGTCCATCTACCCGACTAAATAACTTATCTGGCAATCTCCGCCGTTGGATGCCCTAATCTAACGGTCCTCGTTCAAAATTATGCCCAAACTCCATTTAAACCCTTTTAGCCTCCGATAAAGGTTTTCTCCCCTTTGTATTACATTTTCTTCCATTTTATTATAATGTTACCCCCTCCGCATTATAAAACTCCCGATTGATCTCAGCCATTGATAAATCTAGATCAATGGCCCAGACTTAAGATGATACGACCGCCTCCCCATCGACCTATCGAGAAATCTCGATCATCGATTTATCTGGATCAACGACCACGATTTATTCTCGCACTCAGTGCTGTCTAAACCTATCCCTCACAGATTTTTCTTAACTTTTCTCGTTTTTTGCAGGTTATAAAGGTTTTTCCATTGTCTTTAAATGAAACAAAAGGCCGAGGATGACGATCCCCCAGGCCACTATCAATGAAGGAAATGAATATACAGGGTTCGAACAACAATTTTAACCATTACTCATGAACATTGGTAATATTATAAAAACCCTTCGCGCACCTGCAACACAACAAAAACACAGTCAGAGTCCATTTATTAAAGAAAATTAGCATTGAAGACAAGAGATCAAAGAGTATTAGGTTTTAAAGGTTTAAATCAAAGTTTTTAAAAAAGGATTAAGGCATAAACTGAAAAAATCAAATTCCTGATCTACAGTCAGCAGAGTATGAAGACCGAAAGATAAGAATTAAGCCTAATTAGGCCTAAAACACAGATCGAAGATAGATTAAAGGTGTTTTAGGAAAAACAGAGGAAAATATCAGTCTAAGGACACCTCAGAGCCACATCAAAGAGGCTAATTGAATCCTCTCCAGCTACCAAAAGCCACCTGCAACCTCAATAAATCGAAAAGAAGGTCTAGTTATTTCCAAAACAAAAGATATTTGTCTAAAGACAGCTGAATAGTTATTTCAAACAAAAGAAGATCTTTTAAACTGTCAGTGAATTTATTGTAAAGGATAAATAGGTCTCGAAGTCAATATTTTTACCCATTGAGCCTTAAAAAGCATAAATAGAGTAAATGAAACAGAGTTGTAATTCGATGCATTCCTGCCTGATGCCTTGCATGGTTTTCAAGGCAAGGAGTTGCTTTTAGTGTAGAATTTATTACACTTCAATCCTAAAAATCTTCCACCTCCTCATTTCTTCTATAAATAATTCTGAAGAAGATGAGATACAAGTTGATTGTTCACTAGTTGTAATACTGAAACTCTCTGAAATAATACATAGTCTGTTTGAAGTTGAGGAAGAAATTGAAGTCTTGGAAGCTTGATGATGTTGAAACATGCTTGTTCTTGAGAAGGCTCTATCATTGGATCCATGAGCTTGGCTGTTGGTGAGGTATTCTAAACTGCTTGATGTTTTCTCCTGTTTTCATTTTGTTCCATAAATGCTTACTACAGTAGGATGAAAGTTTTAGGCTAAGAAATGACTCTTAGAAGCACCTTAGACCTGTTCATCCTTCACTGTTTTATGTTTTCTTCTGTTGAGGTATTTCAGAGTCTTTAATCTCTCTCTTTAGTCCTCATGCTTGTTTATTTCTCTAATAGTTCAAATAGTTGGTTTCAACATGATTTATGGTTCTCCCTCCTTGTCTATTGCCACTTGAAAGCTGTTTTTGAAGTCTCCCTTTGAAGTACCATTGTTTATAGTTAGCCAAGGAGGTTTGTTCTGTTCATGCCCTTTGTCCTTGCTTGAACACTTGTTTTAGAGGTATTTATAGTTGTGATCATAGATGTGTTAGGTGTTCCCTCTTCTATGACTGCAATTATCAGTGAATCTTTTATGTTTTCTAAGTCATTTGAAATAAAATATTTGAGGAAATAGGATGTGCTCCCGAATCTTAGATTTCATTTTAAAAGTTGTTTTGAAGTCATTATTTGCTTAAAGTGTGGTTTGTAGAATTCATGGTTAGCCCTGTCTATCAAATATCTCTTTATTGTTCAAGTCATGTTTTCAAATTCCCTTTGTTGAGAATTCAAACTCTCTTTCCAAATCATTGATGTCCATCTCATTCACAAAACCAAAGGATCCTGTGGCCAAGTTAGATTTTCCCTTTGATATCCCATATCCATTGATGAGTTTATCATAAACCCATTCTTGAATCCATTTCCCAATGAATCTAACATTTCTCCTTTCTAGCTATCTTTCCTAGACCTTTCATGTTCTCCTATGTCATTCAACCAAACAAACAAACAAACACTTGCACTTAATAACTAGTCTAAAACCAATACTCAAAGCACACAAGATAAACCTTTGAAAAATAAATAATTTTAGAGATCCCTCTCTGAGAACATGAGGACTAGATCCTGGAACTCTAAAGATTGGTTTTGATGTTTCCTTGTCTTTTTATTTGCCAATCTATCAAAACACAGGACACCAACAGTATGTCGTACAAGTTCACTCTGCTGAACCAATCCATAATTAGGTCATTGTGGGAGATTGGGTATAACTTTTATTTGAAGAATCCAAATCAGGTCAGACCTATGGCATTTGAAAGAAGCTTCAGAGGGATAATACAAGCCCAAATTTTTGATATCAAAGATCGAAAATCACAGAGCTAATTCAGTTTCAATATAGAGCTCCTCAAAAGTAAGAAAAAGGTGTGTATTTTTTTTTTCAAATTGCATAAGTCTTGTGTGAAAAAATAGTTTGAATTGATTCCAAGAGCATATTGTAGCATAGATATTAGTATTGGGTTCTAAAATTCCACCTAAAAAGAATTCAACACCCATTAAGCCTTTAGAAGTCTCTACTATGACTCATGAAGATGAAGAAATGCGACATGACATATCAAAATTACAAGAGCAAGTGCACCAAATTTCTCTCTCGCAAAGAGAACAAAAAAAAAAGATGGATGGAATGGAAGTTGGCATGGAAGCTAAGATGGATGCCATGGAAGCTAAGATGGATGACATGGAAGCTAAGATTGATGAAAAAATGAAAGAAAACATGGAAAACATGAAGAATGATCTAAAAGCAGACATGGAAGGTTTGAAAAAGTTGATACAAGAAATGTTTCCTAATGGAAAAAAGATAGTAGAGGAAACTCACGATGAGAACAAAATAAATTTTAATCACGATTTCATAAAATCTAATGTTGTATGGAAGAATCGCCATATTCCAAAGATGGATATGAGGAATTTTGATGGCAAGGATCCCGTAACATGAATACTACATGTTGTTATGACATCCGTCTCCGAGCTGGGAAGTCTAATGATAAGGAGCTTCATTATGCAAAGCAAATATGACAAGGACCGTATAGACTGTCACAACCCCTTTTGCACCTATCAGAACCCTTGAAAGGGCTAAAAATCCCCCTTTTGCTTGAAAAGCTCTCATTTTAACATATCAGGCGTTAAGCCCCTTTCGCTTAAGCCCGAGCCCCTTTTTTTCCATGAGACCAGGTCTTGTGAATGAGCGCTAAGCCCATCGGTGATCGCACGTCGCTCTTTCCAAGTTCCCGCTTCCAAGTCTACTGTTTCGCTTATGGCCAATCCTTTGATAAGATCCTGATCGTCAATCCTCCAGATCCAATGACCATCGCACGTCGCCTATCCATCGCACTTCTCATATCGCTCTTCCCCGTTTCCATCCGCCTTTTTATATTTTTCCACTGATGTGCGAAACACCGATGACATATCCACCGTTGATCTCCGCAGATCCAACAATCCTCACTCTATCGCACATTGCGCATTGTAGTAGTCCACTTTCACTCTATATTCCGCCGCTGATGTTCATTCCCTGCCGATATAATCTGAGCCATTGATCGCAATCGATCCAACGACTATCGAGCCCCCCTCAACTCCATTTGTCATCCCCCACGATGAAATATGGACCGTTGATCCTCCTGATCCAACGATTATCGCTGTATCGCTGTTTCACTGTCCTCTGCCCCATTCACTCATTTATGCGAGATCGCGATGCATTATGGACCGTTGATCATCCCGATCCAACAACCAATGCACCTTTTCCTTTCACCCCACTCATTTTACTCCAATGCATCTCCACCGTTGATCTCATCCCCAATCCAACGGATCTCACTCCCTCGACATATCACAATCACTCCCTCCACATTTCCTCCTCCCATCTGTCTGGATTCTCGATGTGCGTAGCCCTGATTCAATCACAACCATCCATTTCTCCTCATCTAACAGCCCGCACTACTCCCACCTTTCTTCCTCCCGCACATCCTTTCTCCCTTCGCGTTTAATCTCCACCATTCGATCAACCCAGATCTATGGTGCAGGTTCACTGCGGGGGCACCAGACCAAAGTGGCCCGTACTCCTTAGTGCCCCCATAGTTGAATCCTTTGACTGCGGCGGATCTTCATCCAACAGTCCATATTCACTGCAGAGGCACCCGTACCATAGACCTGTCCGTACCTCCAAGCGTCCCCGCAGTTGATCTCCACCGTTGATCTCCATCATGATCCAGTGGTCCTCGCTCCATCGCTCCTTTGCAAATTTCCCGATCACTCATCCAATTTTTCACTCCCCCGCTTTGATCTCCACCGTTGATCTCCCTCATGATCGGACGGTTCTCGTTCATCTTCGCGCCCAAATCACCATTTCTCCCCAGAGCTCATTTGTAAGACGAAATGAGCAGTTTTAGAGGGAAACACGTCACTCTCTAACCTGTATTGCATTCCCCCATTTCCTTATCGCTTACCACCCAAATCCTGCGCGAATACCACCTCCGGTATTCCCGAAAATTGCCATTGTACCTCTTTGCACCAAATTCAGTTTTGAACCCTGGTTTTTGCCATGAGGCCCTATTTCGCTGCATCCACTGCCTCCGCACTACTCTTCCGCCTTCACCTGAGCCTTCTGAAGCAGTCAACCACTCATTGCAGGATTTATTTAATTAGTTTGCTATATGTGCAGGTTTTTCGTGGCATTTTAAGTTGACAGGCCCTCTCATAGCCAATCACAATGGCTTGAGATTGAGGATGAAGATCCTCCACGCCCAAGAAATCAACGAAAAGCGATAGTAAGGGTAATTTTCACGTCCTAGTCAATGGATCATGACCATTGGCCATCCTATAAGACCCTCCAGCACAGAAGGCCAGTTCTTCCACTACTAAGCGTTACCGCATTCTCCAGCACAAGAAGGCCACTCCTTCCCACGACTAACGGTATTGCCTTCACCAGCAGCAGTAGGAGCTCCACCTCATCAAACAATGATGATCATGCATGACTGGGCCCGCATGGCCTTTTTACCTTATGTTCTTTTCACTTTGTCATTTCGGGTGAAATCCTTATTTCACTCCTGCAGTTTTTACTTTTAGTTAGCATATTGTTTACATTTAAGTTAGAAACAGCTTTAGGCCTGTGTGTAAGATGATGAGAGGTAGTTTACCTCATCATCATTTTTTTTTTGATTTAGACCTGCAACAACATACAAGCATGCGGGGAAGATATTTTCCCAAAATATCTTCTCAGGCATAAGAATCAGAGGTTATAAAAGCAGGAAGACAACACTAACAAATGGTTCCAGATTTTCCAAAGGACTCACTAGTTCGAGTGTTCTGTATTTCTGTTGTATGAAATTTAATAGTAGATGTTTGAAGATCCCATAGGGACTCAATAATAAGAAGTTTTTCTGGAATTGGGGATTCCGCTCTGGGTGATTCACAATTTGTAACTCTTCTCTATGTTTTTAATACAAATGTTCATTTCATATCTCTCCACATTTCTTGTATCTAATGCTCTGGAATGTTAGTGCTCCCATGTTTAAATGTGAATTTATCATTATAGATACTCATATTTACTCATTTATAATGCTTTAAATATAGCTCAGGCAGGATACTTTGTTTCATTTTCCATCTCTTCCACCGTTCTTCCGATATTAACTATAATGGATTCTTATCTTTGAACTTTTCCAGATATATGGATTCTTTTCTTTGAACGAGCCCAATATATATGGATTCTTGTCTTTGAGTGAGCCCAGTATATATGGATTCTTACCCTTGGATGAGCCCGGTTATAGTTGATATCCTACTCCATCTTTTGCCATAGTCATCGCTCATATATTACTTGATAGCTGTGTGTTCATTTTAGAAGTCGGCCCCTTTTACAACATTCTATTTTAAAGCTTTCTGATACATTTAATTATTGTAGTTTGTACTCATTTTCTGCAGTTTTCCTAGTTGTTGTGTTTAACTTTGGGGTTTTGGTTCCACTCTTATTCAAACTGTTCATTTGAGTGATAATAGGATGAGAGCCTAACATTGTCAATTGAAATATGTTAAGTCATATGCTCCTTGCATTTAAGATGTCCTAGGCATTGGTCTTTATACAACTTAAGGTTGTCTCTAGGAGCTACAACACTACAGATGGAGCAATATTTTGATCTCAATAATGTGCAAAACACACAAAAGGTACGCATTGCAACTTTACATTTAGAAAAAAATACATTTGTATGGTATCGATGGCTTTGATCCCCTAAAAAATTGTCACTTAGTTAATTTTTACGGAGGAAATGATAGAACATTATGAGGATACAAAAAGCAACACCTTCTTTAGCCAATTGATAAATCTCAAACAAAAGGGTTCAGTGGTGGAGCACATTGAGGACTTCCAAAAATTGAATATAAGGGTAACTGATATGCTAGAGGAACACAAGATTGATGTATTCATAGGGAATTTAAAGGATAACATACAACATGAAGTTCACATTTGGGAACCTGATTCATTGGAAAAGGCATTCAGGTTGGAAAGAAAAATTAAATGTAAAATTATGGCGACAAGGAAGCCTACCACTCACATATATAAAGATGGAAGTGTTGCTACTTCTATACTTCCACAACCTACAAGGTTGACACCACAACAATTGGAAGAAAAAAGAGCAAAAGGGCTTTGCTACAGTTGTGATAGCAAATACACTAAAGGTCATAAGTGTGTTGAGAAGAAATTATTTTACATAGATTGTGAAGAGGAAGAAGAAAATGAACAATAATCTTCAAAAGAAGACGATATACACCAGGAACCAACCCTAGAAGAGGAATAAATGAGTCCGACCATATCGTGCAATGCATTGGCAGGAATTACCACCCCTCAAACTCTTAATATAGAAGGACATATCAAGAAGAAAAAGATAATAGTGTTGATTGATTTGGGTTGTACCCATAATTTTATTCATTGTAAGATAGCCAAGGAATTGAATTGTTTCCTATACCCAACACTAGAATGTCAAGTGATGGTTTAAAATGGAGGAACTATAAATTGCTCTAGAAGATGCCATAATATCAAGATAACCATGGGGAAATATGTATTTAATAGTCCAATTCTTTCCATTCCAGTGGGAGGCGCTGATGTTGTACAAGGAGTACAATGGTTACAATCTTTGGGGACGGTAACATTTAATTTTCAAGAACTTTTCTTGAATTTTTTTTCATAAGGAAAGGAAGTCGAATTACGGGGTATCAGAGGGAATCCATGAAATATATTAAGCTCTAATGTCATGACAAAGCTTCTGAAGAAAGAACAACGAGGCATAATTGCACAATTATGCTCACTAGAAGTTCCAACATCAAAATCATCTACTTTGTAGATCTCCAAAAAGTCTTACACAATAATTCCAAGGTGTTTGAAACTCCCAAAGGACTCCCACCTATTCGTGATCATGATCATGCTATTCATTTGATTCCAGGAAGTGTTCCTCCAAACATCAGGCCTTATAGATATCCTTATTGTTGAGCTCCAAAGATGTTCTTTCTTCCACCACATTTCACTCCATTTCCTTTGTCCATTATTAATTACAGGCTCAAATGATCAATAGAATTAATTAAAATTTCTTTAAGAGTGTATATCATGACTAACTTGCTATGTTTTTATGATTTTGTCATTGTAGTACTTTTTGAACTATATCTAGCTACAGAATGCAGACATTCTGTAGCTAGTTGCCGATTATGCAGCTGTCTTCATGTCTACGCAGGTTCCAGGTGTCATCTCAGAGAAAAACACATATGGTCATATTCCATATCATTCCCTCATCATTTGTTGCTCTCCACGAAGTTTGAACGAAATTCTGTAGGTGGTTATGCACGTGGGAACTCAAACTAGGAGATAGACTCCTAATAGGACAAGGACAGTCCAGATGTCCTTAATCATATTACGAGACCACCATCAAAGTTCCAGTTTGATTTTAATTTGGAAAGACAATTATCCCTAGGTTATCTCAAGACAGTTATGTAATTTTGTTATAAATATGGCTCGGGAAACCGAGGGACAAGGTTAGATTTGGTGTTTGATTGCTAGATTTCAGAAGTCCGAAAACACTTTGTTTTCAAATAATTTCTCTTTTAATGAAAGAAGCATCATTTTATTGAAAGCACTGAACCAATCTTGAAGTAGATTTTGCGTGCTACTCCGGTGGTAGAGGGCCCCTGCTACCTGAGCATCTTTGTTCATACGGCTTAGATAAGTATTTTAGTCTCGTTTTTCATTTCTAGCTTAAGCAGGTTTCTGAAGTTTATGTTTCATACTTGTTTACATTAATCATCACAACTAGACTTACTCTTATAAACTCTTCCAAAATACAATCACGATGAATAAGGCATAGTTGTGGTGTTGTAGATTTTAGTTGCATTTCCTTTCGAATTTTATGATTTATGCTTGTTTACACTAAGTGTCATAGCCGGTCTTACTCCTACAAACTCTTCCAAAACATCATTAACAATGAATAAGAAATAGATGTGGTATCCTAGATCCTAGTTGTAATTGCTTTCAAATCTTATGTTTATGTTCAATTGCATTGAATAATACAACCAGACTTGTTTTTACAAACTCTTCCAAAATATCATTCATATTGAACGAGATGGGCTGTAGAATTCCATAGACTAGCTACATGTTAATTTAGTTATAACACTCCGGAGGTTGATTGCATTTAGTTTAGCTCTGTCACTACATTTCAAGTTTGATAATGTCATTCTAGTTTAACTCTGTTCACTGTACTTCAAGTAGATTAGTAGCACTCTAGTTCAGTCTCAGTTCATTTTGTTTCAAGAAAATATTAATGGCATTCTAGTTTAGTTGTAGTCACTGTATTTTAAGATTGATAGACCGCATTCTAGCCTAGTGTTATCCATTGTATTTCAAGTCGTACTAGTTGTCAAAATTAGTCTCTCGGCCTTCATTATTTACAACTTAATTTTGTTCTGAATTTATATTGATACATCATCACATGAACAGGGGTCAGTAATATCAGTTTAAGGCTTTGATTATTCTGCAAATCTTTTACAAATTCACCTATAGCCTTTTTCCCAAACATTATTCTAGAAAATCTCTAAACTTATGAATAAGGCCTAGTAGTGATAAGTCAAGTTGCAGAATAGGGTAACTTTAGCATCATAGGCTAATCTAGAATAGAAACCTTACTGTGTTACAAATAATCATTTTTTTTGTAATATTGTGAGTTGATTGTTTATTTAGGAGAACTTCATTTACACTTAACTTGTCAATTTCTCAAGCTCTTCCAACACACCTTTAATGAATGAATTGGATAAGTTCAAACTCATATTGTGATCTATTTCCTTGCAATGAAGTCATTATCAAGCTTTGCGTTTGTTGTTTGCCATCCATAGTTTATGCTTTCTTCTGTTTTAATATAACTAATAGCTTCTTTTCACCAACACTTAGTTCTTTCCCTTTTCAAACATAAAACCATAAAACCAAAAACATCATAAAACACTAAACACAACGTAGTGAGAAACAAATACCTAGGCACATATAGTGCACCACACTTCAGCAATTTACTAGCTACAGTTGACGATTAATGAACTCAATTTAGGAACAATTTAAAGTTGAGCACAAAACATATGTCCAAAGAGAGTTCACTAAGATATGATTTGTGATATTGAAAGTTTGAGTATAATTCAACCTAGTCAAAGTTCTTTCTCTTGCTCACCTTAATGTTTGTGCACAAGAAGGATGGATCATGGCGCATGTGTCTGGATTATAGGGAGCTCCAATAAGCTCATATTAAAGAGATAAATTTCCCATTCCACCGTGATTGATGAATTATTGGATGAATTACATGGAGCAATTTATTTTACCAAGTTGGATCTTCGTACGAGGATATCATCAAATTAGAATGAAAGTGAAGATATTAAAAACGGCATTCGAACTCATGAGGGTCATTATGAATTTTTGGTCATGCCTTTTGGCCTTACCAATGCACCTTATACATTCAAGGTTGATGAATTCCATTTTAATACTTCTTAGAAAATTTGTGCTAGTATTTTTGGATGATATACTAATCTACAGCAGTTCTTGGAAGGATCATGTTCAACATGTTGACAGGGTGCTCAAACTATTGCAGGAGAAACAATTATATGAAAAACATCCAAATGTTTTTTTGGAGTACAAGAGAATTAGATATACGGGTCATATTGTATCTCACGAGGGTGTTAAGGTAGACCCTAACAAAATTAAAGCCATTAAGGAATGGAAATTCCCCACAACCATAAAGTAGTTGCGAGGATTTCTTGGGTTAATAGGGTATTATCGCAATTTTGTTAAGAATTATTTGAGAATAGCAGCACCTCTAACAAAATTATTGAAGAAAGATGCATTTTCATGGACTCTTGAAGCAACTAAGGCCTTTGAACATCTTAAAGAGGCAATGTGCCTAGCACTGGTCTTAGCTACGCCATAATTCACAAAAACCTTTATTGTGGAATGTAATGCCTCAGGAAATGGAATTGGTGTTGTTCTAATGCAAGAAGGAGGACCCATTGCTTTTGAAAGTCGTCCCATCAAAGGAAAGTATTTATAGAAAGCTATTTATGAGAAGGAAATGTTAGAAATACTACATGCACTAAAGAAATGGCGACATTACCTAATGGGAAGACACTTCAAGGTAAAAAATGATCATGATAGTCTTAAACACTTTTTGGAACAAATACTATCTTCAGAAGAGTAGCAAAAATGGGTCACAAATATGTTGGGTTATGACTTTGAAATAATCTACAAAAAAGGGAAGCTAAATGTTGTTTTAGATGTACTCTCAAGAAATAATGAAGATGTGGAAGTATTGCTTTGTGCCATTTCTATTATCCAACTAGATTGGATAACTGAAGCAAGGGATGAATGGAAGAAGGACGAAGAAGTGTGGACACTCATTCAAAAGTCGCAGCAAGATCCTAGTACATCTGATACATTTAGTTGGAAAAATGATTCCTTATGGTACAAAGATCACTTATATCTTTGTAAGAGTTCCCAACTAAAACAAAAGATTCTTTTGGAATCGCACACTTCTTCTTTAGGAGGACACTTAGGATTTTTAAAAACTTACCACAGGGTGAAGAAATAATTTTTTTGGGATGGCCTTAAATCTGATATTCAAAAGTTTGTAGCTGAATGTTTGGTTTACCAACAAAATAAAGTTGAGACAATTAAGACCCCAAGTCTTCTACAAACCTTATCCATTCCAAGTCAATGTTGGGAGGAGATTTCAATGGATTTTATCATAGGTTTACCCAAGTCCGAAGGAAAGAGTGTCATCATGGTGGTAGTTGATAGACTTACCAAGTATGCACACTTTTGTGCATTATCTCATCCATTTATAGCAAGTACAGTTGCTACTACATTTATGGACACAATTCAAAAGATACATGGAAACCCAAAGATTATTGTGAGCGACATAGATCCCATTTTTACTGGAAATTTTTGGACGAAGTTATTTTCTTGTTTGGGTACTCAACTAGCTCATAGCTCATCTTATCATCCTCAATCTGATGGTCAAACTGAGATAGTGAATAAATGTTTGGAAGGATATCTTCGTTGTTTTGTATCTGATAAATAAACAAAATGGGTCAAGTGGTTACCTCTCGATGAATGGTGGTATAACACTTCCTTCCATACTGTAGCAAAAATGACCCCATTTATGGAATTTTATGGATATCATCCACCGTCCATCACATCATATTTAAGAGGAAATTCTAAGGTTCAAGCAGTGGAATATCACATCGAGCATCAACAAAGAATAACCTAAATTTGGCACAAAATCGAATGAAACAACAGACAAATCAACATCGCAGCGAGAGAAGTTTTGATGTAGGAGACTGGGTAATTTTACGACCACAACCATACAAACAAATGTCCCTCAAGCAAGCTAAGAAGGATAATAAATTATCGCCAAATTACTATGGTCCTTACAAGGTGTTGCAAAATATTGGTACTATGGCATACAAATTGGAGCTTCTTGCTTCTTTGCGAGTGCATCCAGTTTTCCATGTTTCATGCTTAAAGAAGGTTATAGGTGAAAAACGTCCAGTTCAAACAATATTTCCAGAACTTGATGAGGAAGGAAAAATCATATTGGAACCTGAAGCGATCATGGAAATAAGAACTCGACAACTACGAAATCGATCAATTTCAGAGTATCTCATCAAGTGGAAGAACTTACCCACTGAAGATTCTACATGGGAGGATGATAATTTTATACAGAAGCACCCAGGGCTACTCAAGCGTTGAGGACAACACTTTTTTGAAGGACAGGGGAATGTTAGGTCCCTATATTACCAGTTTAGTCTCTTATTGTTATTAGTGTAGCCCCCTTATTGTTATTGTTGTACCCCTGTAACCCCAATATTGTTATTATTGTGCCCTTACATTATTATTGTTAAGTCGGCTAGGATTATATTGTGGCCCCATGGAATCCTATATATAGAAGGAGGTTTTGGTCATTTGTTTTTTTTTTCCACAGAAAAAAATCGGTAACCTTTTATTTATAAAAATGAAAAGTTACACATAGCATATGCATTGAAGCATTTTCAGAAATTTCCCATTGGGCGCATGTGCTCTCGCACACAATGCGTTGTAGCAAGGCTACCTTGCATTCAGAAGAAAAGAATGAAAAAAGAATGAGAAATGAGAAGAGAGAGAGAGGAAGAAAAACTGGAAGCTGCTAGATCGCGAGGAAAGTGTCCCACAAATCAGGTTTTTCTCCCTTTCTTCTTCTCCACCTTGCGCCATTCGCCCTGCGATGGCTCACAAGTGACAAGGACAATCTGATTTTCTGCATTTTGGGTTCCTGTATCCTTGTCCGAATCTGAAGTTTCTGATGTATGATGTCTTTTGATTCCTCCGTTGCCCATGTCAATAGCGTTCCTTTCTGATTGGTTCGTCTGGAGATGTGGTTCCACCGGTGTAGTCATGTCCTTTGTTTGTACCTCTGGTACCTGTGTTGGCTGCGTATTTTCTGATGGAGCTAATTCCTCTTCTTCTTCTGACTCATCCTCCTCTGAATCAGGAGGGGGAAACTGCCAACCTTTCCTCTGCTTCCTGTTCGGTTTCTTTTTGTTGTTTGCTTTCTTCACTTCTGGCCATGTATTTTGTAGGTGTCCTGTCATCCTGCAGTTCCTGCATCTGAATGCAGTATTCTCATAATCTAGTGATTGCAACCAGTTTTGTTGCTTATAAATCAGCATAATATTCTCCGGTAATCCTTTGCTTAAATCTACTTCCACGCAGATCCGGGCAAAAGTAAAGATTCGTTGTTCTAATCTTTCCGTGTCTATTTTGATGTACCGCCCAAGACTGTTCCCAATGCTCTCGAGAACCTGTTCATTCCAGAAATGAAGAGGCAGGTTGTGAAGTCTCACCCACACTGGTAGTCTGGAGACTGTCATAGTGTTGGGGTCGAAATCTGGAAACCATGGAGTGATAAACAGCCCTGTGGACCCCCAGAACCAAGGCCCCGCTCTGATTATAATGTCCCTCTCCTCCGAGGTTTGAAATTTTACAATGAAAAATCCCTTAGAACAGAGATGTATTTCACATTCCAGAGACCATTGGATGAAAATCCAATGAGAAAGGTCCATGGGTTTGGGCCAGAAGCAGTTGAAGCGGCATATTAATGCTTGGGCTTCATATGTCTTTATATGCTCCTCCGTTGCAGTACTGTTGATTTTTAGAGCTGGGGTTTGTTCCTGTTGTTCAACTATGTAAGGCCTCGGAGTATTTCCAGCATGTTCTGGGGCTAAGCCGACCACTTTTTTCCCCTGTAGGATATTTTTATAGGAGTGGCCTCCATTTGTTTGCTGTTGGCTGATGGGCGTTTTCCCTTTTTATCCTCCTACAGATCTTGGCATACTTTGGTTTACAACACCCCCTCGTAGTCGCAGGTTTAGGGTAATGGTCATCTCTGCTTTTATGGCGTAATCCTTTAAGAGCCTGCAATCCTGGAGAGAGTTGTGCCCGTTGACCAGATGTTGGATCGTTACTGGGTACCCCGTCAAGCCCCAGATTTGATGCTTGAGTTGCAGAATAGAGGTGTCATCGTTTACCCAGGTTAAACGTGACTGACCCACTGGAGGTTTGATAAAAATTTGAAAAGGAGAGTTCAGTGGGATCAAGATCTTACCTGTAGGATGGGGTTCAAAAAACGGTTTTGCTGTTAGCGCCTTCACAGCCTCTCCATCCTGTAGTGAACCCCTCTTGGGCGGATCCAAGACATTCTGGAGACAGATCTGTTTTTGGGAGATCCGATCTGCCATGCCGCTGCAATATGTGCCTGGGGCGAGGTCCGCAAGCTGTTTATCTGATTTAGAAAGCCCCAAATCGCCAGCGTGTAAGCCGCACCATCTATCCGGCATTGAGGCCATCGATCTCCGTGGTTGCAGGCCCCATGGGGTATCAGACGCGTTGGCGGCACCAAACGAGGGATTGTCTGTTGAGTTCTTTGTACTGGGTTCATTGGTGAAACTGTGAGCTCCGAGCAGACAAGAGCCAAAGTAAAATGCGGCTAGATCTGAACCGGGGGCCACAGCTATAGGGGAAGCTGCATCGGGTGCAAAATCACCATTAACCTTGACGGCGGCGGCAGTAAAACGTAGAGAAACCCTTGCGTGATCCATATTTTTTTCCATTCATATCAGGTTTTGGTCATTTGTAGCATCCAAGAATTGTTCATTTATGTAATGTATTGGAGGTTGCCCCGTCGAAGTGGCTGATTTCTAAGGTGTTGATCTCTCTTTTCTTCTATTTTTGGAGCTGGTTTCTTAATGAATTGTGCTGGAATCCTGGAGACGAGCTCTACACAGTCATTCTAGTTTGGAGAATTTATGAGCACTTTCAGTTTTGAGCTAAATATTGAGTCTCTGATCAGTCAATATGATGTGTGGGCATGACAAGTTAAAGTAAGGGCTCGATGTTGGTGCACTCACACTTCATAGTGATAAGGGTATAAGGGTATAAGGTTATGGATATAAATTGTGTCAGTGCACTACAAATAGGTTAGATAAGTGTATTTGGTGCATAAGGTTTTACAATGATAACGAGAAGCATTGATAGTTTCAATAGGGTGAATGTGATTCTGCGAATGGAAGATTCAAATTTTGGCTAAGTTTAATAAGGGTTTGTATTAAGCATGCCCAAAAGTAACATTTAAAATGTAAACCCTCTTATATATGTGAATTAACCAGTGACAAGAATACCAAACGTTGTGAAATACCAAAAGACACATAATGAAAAAATAACATAAATCAAGAG
This sequence comes from Pinus albicaulis, assembly GCA_034641835.2. NCBI lineage: Eukaryota > Viridiplantae > Streptophyta > Pinopsida > Pinales > Pinaceae > Pinus > Pinus albicaulis. Next base: position 58,362,868 of record CM076569.1, on the reverse strand, counting down.
ACACATTCATATCACAAATTTTAAGTGTGAGACGAAAAAATCCTACTTATTCTTGATGCATTAGCGCAATCACACTTTTGAAATATAGGACAGGAGCTATATGGAGGAAAAGTGCATGGAGCTCTTGGAGTGAAAAATGAACAATGAAATGGAAATTGAGGATTGGACCCATTATATAAATTTCTCTACATGTGTGACTTGCTTACACTTTAGGATACGATCAGGCACAGGAGAATGTGATAAGCCTTAAAGGTAAGACTACAACTAAAAAATGTGATTGCACTAGCAAATGAAAGTGTGTTCTGACTACAAAATGTGACTACGATTTTCTCAGGAAGGACTCAACCAAAATTATGAAAAGTATAAACACTTAAAAATATTGTGAGGCTGATCCTTTGAGAGATTAATGGGGCACCAAATTTTTGAAGAAGTCGAAATTTTTTTTGGGTTGTTATAAAAGCTACAATAAGATCTTAGCTCGAGTGGTTTGGTGAACAATTCATTTCCTATGTTACATGTGTTCAACTCTTTGAAGACATGTTGCATTTATCCCATTTGTGGAATTTATGAAATAGTTGTACATGGTTTAGTAGTGGAAATCAATATTTTGATGTTATTTATTCTCTAAAAATTACCGTGTTGGTTAAAAAAAACATGGAAAATAACTGGCCATGTGGTTTCCTTAGAAGTCATGATCAATACCCATAAATCCCATAACTCTAAACACATTTTGATAGACTTCTCCCGCTCCCTACAAATAAATCAAATAGATATGGATAAAAGGGTAAAAATCCTCCACGATTACTAAGAAGTTAAATGAGCTAAGAGGAGGAGTTGATTATGCTTATCTAGTTTTAAAGGAATATCAAAGAGGGCTTGACAAGCGATTCTAATTATTTGTGGAATATGAGATAATATCATTTATGAGTGAGTTATTTTCCCTTGAGGATGGTGTATCCTTCATGAAGAAGTCAAATCATACTTTGATAAATGAAACATAAATAAAAACCTTGATAGTGTGCAAAAATAAAATGGGATCTCAAAGCAGTGGAGGTAGCATATCAAAGGGGAAGGAAAACAAAAATAACTACATTACATACAACAAGAATAAGAATATTTATTCTATAAATGTAGAATGAATGAAATGCTCCACCCCATGATAGTGAGATTCCCATGGAGACAATGTAGGCGGGACTAGCCTATATTACTAAGAGAGATGGGAAGTAATGGAGACAAAGGATAATTTGACATTGTGTCTAGGACCATAATCATTGGAATAGAGGTATTATCCTTGGAATTTAAATAGGAGAGTAAGGATGTAATTTTTGTAAATCATTAAACTTTTATCTTACTCCTTTTTTATATATTCTTATGTATTTGTACACATCTCTATGTACACTCTCTAGGAGCTTCCTTATATATATTTATTCTCTTATAAGATTCCTTCCTTTAGAAGCTTTGATTTATTGTTTACATTGCAAAACTTAGTGACTATTCCTAATTTTATACTCTATATTTGTGCATACAAAATATGTATATATGCGATAATCACTTAATGAAATTTAACATTTGTTGCAATTTTTTTCTCATATGAGTCAAAATAATAATAATAATAGTAGCATGTATCCATCTTAACCCTTAATATTTTAAGAGCAGAGAAGCTTTGGCCTTAATTTTTTTTACCTTCTTGGTTCCTAATATATCTAGGGTTAAGAGGGGTATGCTCTAGTATATATTTTACGAGAGAGTATTTTCTTAAAATTTTCCTTTGTAGTAATTCTCACAACAATACATAGAAACCTACTAGAAAATATACTAGGTAGGATTACAATAATTTATTGTGCAATCCATTGTAAGTGAGAAGATAAATTAAAGAGTATTTACCCATCTCAATGCTCCCTAAATTTGGATAGTGAGGGTACAATAATTTTGTCAATATATGTGAGGAACATGTTAATACATGTGAGCAATATCACATATAAAGAATCCTCTTTGATGAAAAGTTTGATTATTATAATTTGAGCTAGAAAAAAGGATAAGTGTGAGTTGCATTTCATTAATATAACAAACATATAAATGCATGATTTTCATGATCTTTGAATTCTTCTCCAAGGCCCCTTGGACTCCTAGTGATAATTCATATTTCTTCACCATAACCCTGATGGAATAAATGTCTAACATTCCCCACCTTAATTTGAAGAGTTGTATGTGCGTCCAAGTAGATAGATGAGGGATAGTTGCAATGACCGAGTATGCTCTCTGAATCTAGTGATTTTGGGATGATGAAAAACCTAATGGCTAGAAAAAAACTGAATTTTTCCACTAAATGGTGGTTCAAGGCTTACCAAAAACTTTGAAACTTGGCTCTAAGGATCAACAATTCCCAAAAAATTTCATAATTTAGCTGGAATTTGATGTCTTATGCTAACTAAAAGTGCTCACAAATGACAGTTTGAAGATGATGACAAACTAATGTCAATTTTAAGATGTCTAAAAACTAAATCATGCTCGTGGATTTGGCTCTAGCTTAGCCTTGAGGTTGTAGTTATCTCTTGTAGGAATTTACAGGGTAAGTTCCTTAGATCAAACACTAAAGGTCACCATTCACAAACATATCACAAATCAGTACACCAGTATTTGACGTGGTTAAAACGCTCGAAGAGGGAAACAATCCATGGCCTGAGCCAACGCGGCCACTTCAGACAATTTATTAATAAAATAAAATAAAATTTACATAAGTTTCTCTCATAAACAATTATTAGACGAATGAACCTCCATGATCTTTAAATATAGATCATGGACCAATTGAGTGTTAAGCCACGAATCAAGTGTCGGTAATACTAAGGAGAGAGTGAACCGTCAGATCACTACATATCATGATCGTTAGATTGTAAGTTACAAATGTACATAGTAAAGAAACACACTTTACCAAAATCTACACTAGACCAAGTTAAACTTAACTATTTCCTATGTGTCGGAATATCCTAACATCCCCCCTTAAGAAAAACTTGGGATAGGATTGAAGGATTTACAAAGGTGACACAAAAGGAGACTATTTCCTATGTGTTGAAATATCCTAACATCCCCCCTTAAGAACAACTTGGGATATGATTGAAGGATTTACAAAGGTGACACAATAGGAGAAGGAAGGAGGAATTAGAGCCTATCCCCCCTTAATGATAACTTTCCTGAACTCCAAGCATAGATCGAAGTTTGGTAAAATTCGGTTCCGTGAGAGCCTTTATAAAGATATCGACAACTTGATCATTGGTTTAACAATACCGCACTTCAAGAACACGATCATGAATGAGATTTCTGATGAAGTGTATATGAAGCTTAATGTGTTTCATATGCTGATGATGAATTGGATCTTTGCATAGATGAATGGAACTCTGATTATCACACCAAAGTGTAGTCGGATGCTACTGATGAAGACCAAATTAAGGCAGGATCTGACGAAGCCAGATGGCTTCCTTGCTGGCTTCAATTGCACCACGATACTCTGCTTCTGCCGAAGAAAGAGAGATGGCACTTTGTTTCTTACAAGACCATGTAATAGGTCCTGAACCAAGAGTGAATACATAGCTTGCAATAGACTTTTGATCATCAGGGTCACCAGCCCAATCAGAATCAACGAAACCAATCAACAATGGAGATGCTCTTGCACTTTAATGAATCCTGAAATGAACTGTACCTTGAATATATTGAAGTATTCTTTTAGCTGCTTTCCAGTGACTTTCATGAGGTTGGTGCATAAACCGAGCAACAAGACCAACAAGTTATGGGTATAAGGTAGCATCAAATTCAGGCGTAGTAAAAGTGACTGAAAGGTTGACTCTAGACTGAAAGGGAGAAGGGACTGGCTTATAGTCTTCCATGTTAAAGTGGCATAGAAGATCACAGGCATACTTGGACTAAGAAAGGGTAATACCTTCTTTGGATTGCAAGACTTGAATACCAAGGAAATAATGAAAGTGTCCTAAGTCTGTCATTTCAAACTTCTTTTTGAGGCTAGACTTCACATGGTTTATATGGTTGGGATCACTACTAGTAAGGATAATATCATCAACATAAAGAAGAAGGATGATGAATGACTTACCCACTTTCTTGGTGTAGATAGTGTTGTCATAATGACACCTAAAAAAGCCATTATCTAGGAGAAATCTATCCATTTTGCAATACAAAGCCCGAGGATCTTGTTTGAGACCATAGAGAGACTTCCTAAGGTGACAAACAAGGCTAGATTCATTTTTGATAAAGCCAGGGGGTTGTTCCATGTAGATTTCTTCATGCAAATATCCATGTAAGAAGGTGGATTTAACATCCATCTGATGGAATTCCCATTTAAAGGAGGTATCAAGGGAAAGAACAAGGCGGATGGAATTCATTTTGGCAACAGGGAAGAAGGTTTCAGTATAGTAAATGCCTTCACCTTGCGAAAATAATTTAGCAACAAGGCGAGCTTTATGTCTTTCCACTTGTCCATCTAGTCAAAACTTGGTTTTGTAAACCCATTTTAATTTGACAAGTTTCCTTCCCTTTGGAAGAGGAGCAAGATCCCAAGTATCGTTTGCTAATAAGGAACGATATTCTTCATTCATAGCTCCATCCCAATCTGGACGACCTGAAGCTTCTTCAAAGGTGTCTGGATCAGTATTTTCTGGAACTTGAGCCAATAAGGAAGAGGCTCTTTCGAACTGAGAACGTGTACGACGTCGATCTGCAGGGTCACCTACAAGAGAACCTATTGCATCCCGAGTAGAGTGGACCCATATTGGAAGCTATGGAGCTGAAGGAATATATCCAAGAGGTGGAGGAGGATTTTCATCCTCGCTGTCATCATCTAAACTAGAAGTAATGCTATCAAAAATAGAAGAGAGAGAGAGAGGTGGCACATATGCCGAATCAGGATCGCAGGCCATAGGTGGCACACCCGTCGAACTAGGCTTTCAGGTCGATATATTTTCATCAAATTTTACATCTCTTCTAATGATTATATTTTTGGATTTTGGTTAAATAAGTCTATATCCTTTGACATCTTCTTAATATCCAAAAAAAATGCATTTTTCACTCTTTGGTTCTAAGGATTTATGTTATGCATTTGGAATATAGGCATAAGCATCACTTCAAAAAACACGAAAGTGACTTACATCTGGTTTGATTGAGCTCCAGGCTTCTTCTGGAGTTATATTCCCTAAAACCTTAGTAGGAGTGCGATTTACTATGTAATTTGCACAGTTAATTTCTTTTTCCCAAAAATTGAGAATAAGTCCTTTAGATTGAAGCATACAATTAGCCATTTCTTTTAAGGTGCGATTCTTCCTTTCAGCTACACCATTTTGTTGTGGAGTATATGGAATAGTATGTTGCAATTGAATGCCATGCTCAGTGCAAAAGTTGATAAATTTGTTATTAATATATTATCCTCCGTTGTCTAATCTTAACTTAAGAATTTGATGTCTAGATAGTTTCTCAACAAAGGGCTTAAAGGCCAAGAACATGTTAAAAAATTCACTCTTGATTTTTAAGAAGTATACCCAAGTGTGTCTGGAAAAATCATCAATGAAAGTTAAGAAGTACTTGCAACCAAAGAAAGAAACAATAGGAAGTGGACCACATAAATCACTGTGCACAAGCTACAAAGGGGCTGAAGCGTGCCAAGAGGCACGTTTGTCAAAACTACCCGATGATGTTTTCCGAGTACACATCTGGAGAAAACACCATCTCGGCAAGATATGATAGGAAGACCTGTCACCATATTTTGTTTACATAGAGTTTTTAATAGAGCGATAGTTTAAGTGACCAAACCGCTCATGCCAAAGTTTTTTCACTTCATCATTATGAGCAACAAAAACGGAGGGAAGACATGATGACCCAAAGTTGTCAAACTTATACAACCTTGTGGAATCATCAGGAATGACAGTAGCTAAAATATTTCTAGGATTTTTGAGGTCCTTGATTACAACATCATGAGGTGATAATTCTATTGTTTTCCCTTCACCTGAATGAGTTATCTGATAAACAGATAGAAGGTTGCAGGACAAGGTAGGAACACATAATACATCATTAAAATTACCATTATCTGGATGAAGGGTTCCATATCCGACAACGCTAAGAGATCTGTCATCACCAACATAAATATTTTTGGTGTTAAAATCATTTAAATAAGAAAACATGGCTTTATTTTTGGCCATGTGGTAAGAAGCTCCAGAATCAATGAGCCATCAAAGAGAATGAGAAGAAGAAGATACATTTAATGCATAACCAAATCTTGATGCTTGACAACCACAAGTAAAAAGTGCCATTCCTGAAGATGAAGTTGAAGAGTTCTCCAAATTGATGTGGTACTTCTTCATTGTTGCTTCCAAGGCTTCCATCTTCTTAAAACATTTGGACTCTACATGGCCATCACGATTACAAAAGTTTCAATGTCTATCCGTTTTCTTCCCTTTGTTTTTATTTGCCTGATCAGTTTGGTGAGTTGCTTTTTTAGTTTGTGGTTGAAATTGCTTAAGACCCTTATTTGGTTTAGGACCATTCTTTTTAGGATACTGCTTATTGAGATTATTTTGATATGGTTGTTGTTGGGCTGCTAAGGCTTTCTTAGAAGAGTTTCCAGTGTTCATAATACCAAGGTGTAAGATTTTTTCTTGTTCTCTTATCAAAGAATCGCAAAAGGCATTAAAAGAGGGGGACTTGTAGGCCGTTCCTTGAGAAATGAGGGCTTCCCAAGGTGGAAACAAATATAAAGTATGCAGGTCCAAGCTTAGCAAGAATGGAATAGATAAGGCTACCATCTTCCTTTTTGACCTTACAAATTCTAAAAGAATTCTAAGGGTCCTGAATTTGGACAAAAAATATTCAATAAAGGAGAAATTATTGGGGTCCAAAGTAAGCAACTCATTTTCAAGCTGGTGGACCTTGATTTCATTTTGAATGCCAAAAAAAATATTTAGCTTTTTCATAGTTGCATCAGGGGTGTCAATTTCTTGGATATGAAATCGAAGATCTTGAGCAATGGACATTCCTATCAACCCTCGTGCTTGATCTTGTTTATTTTCCCATTTAGCGACTTTATCTCCATTGGTAGGTTTAGTTTCTTATCTTGAGGCTATTATATAAAGCCCTTTACTTCTAACTAAGTCTATCATGTAGGATAGCCATTGGAAATAATTGGCGCTGTTAAGAATAACCGAGCATGCACTTTCCATTTAAAAAAAAGAAGAAGCTAAAGCTGAAAAGGCTGAAGCTAACTGCTCCAATGAAAAGAACTCGAAAAATTAGGGTGGTTAAAAATAAAATGACTCGGAAATGGCTTCTGGATGAGGACGTTATGCCTTTTTGAGAAAAATGTGTTATAGATGCCGAATAGTTGCGTGAAAGGTTGAAAGCTGATGATGAAGTTCTACTTTTACTTCTAAGTAAGTCTATCATGTAGGATAGCCATTGGAAATAATTGGTGCTGTTAAGAATAATCGGGCATGCACTTTCCATTTAAAAAAAAACTGAAGCTGAAAAGGCTGAAGCTAATTGCTCTAATGGAAATATCTCTAAAAATTAGGTTGGTTAAAAAAAAATGGCTTGGAAAACGACTTCTAGATGAGGACGTTATGCCTTTTTGAGAAAAATGTGTTGTAGATGCCGAATAGTTACATGAAAGGTTGAAATTTGATGATGAAGTTCTACTTTTAAACCACCCCCCTTTTTCAAACTTAATACAATAAGCTCACTTAAAAAAAAAAAAAAACTACTTTATGTGACCCACTTTTATAAATAAGTGAGAGTCACTTTTACAATGTTACTTTTACATGTGCTTTTGAAATAAAACCCTCTTTTTAGAACCGACAACTTTCCAAAGGGTTTTATAAAGAAAGGTAACTTAACAACTTTTTTTTTACAAAAATAAGCTTGAGAGAGAGACTTGAACCCAAGACCTCTATTCTCATAAACTAACTTTACACCAAGTGAGCTAGTAAAAGGATTATGTAATTGTTTGAAAGGAGGAAGGATTTTTTTTTTTGCTCTTCGATGTGTGTGCTTTTTTCCTGCAAAAAAACACAAAAATCCGTGCACAACAAAACAAAATGCAAGACTTATGGCAGAACGTTAGATTTTCGGTTAGTCTTACTGGCAACTATCCTTTTTCTCGCTATTTCTAATTTCCCTAGATCGCACAAAGACACAGGGAAAGAGCATACGCAGCAAAAAAAAAAATCTCGTCTTCCTGTTTCTGATTTGCCGAGATCGCACACAACGTAGAGCAGAGAGCATACACAGAGAAGAGGGTATAGACCTGACAATTAAAAAAACTATAAACTGAAATAAACAGAGGGGACCGAAATCAACGTAACAATTAATAAATAACTACAAAAAAGATACTTTATACCTCCATATCTAAAATGACATAACTCGGGAAACCAGAAACCTTTTCGCATGAAACGAAAGGGGTTCCTCATTGTAACATACGCTCTGAACACAACAGAGCAGTTCTCCCGGCCTGAAAGTGGTCAAAAATAGTAGATCTGGAAAATGACAGTCACATGCAGTCAAACTGGCTTCGGATTTGGATCAACAACGGATGCGGCCCTCAAAATGGCTTTGATACCATGTAGGAATTTACAGGGTAAGTTCGTTAGATCAAACACCAAAGGTCACCGATCACAAACAAATCACAAATCAATACACCAGTATTTGACGTGGTTAAAACCCTCGAAGAGGGAAACAGTCCACAGCCTGAGCTAACGCGACCACTTCAGGCAATTTATTAATATAAAAAAACAAAATTTACATAAGTTTCTCTCATAAACAGTGAATAGATAAATGACCCTCCATGCTATTTAAATAGAGATCATGGACCAATCGGGTGCTAAGCCATGGATCAAGTGTTGGTAATATCGAGGAGAGAGTGAACCATCAGATCACTACATATCGTGATCATCGGATTATAAGTTACAAATGTACATAGCAAAGAAACACACTTTACCTAACTCTACACTAGACCAAGTTATACTTAACTATTTCCTATGTGTCGAAATATCCTAATATCTCTGAGACTAACTTTTACATTCTTGATTGATAGAGCTTCATAATTAGAATTCTCACTATCAATAAATGGTATTATTTCCTTTTGTTAGATACAAGGTGAGAAGATAAAAATGTTTCCACAATGTTCAAAAGGATGAAGACAAAAAATTGTAGAAATTATGATGTATATTTGCAACTTCTCATGAAATTTTAGTCAAAGTCACAAGCCACAAACCTACTCTACTGCTCTGGTGATGTTAATCAACAATTTAGAACAAAAATTTTTAGACATGAAATAAGAGATCACACGCATGAAAATGGTATTTTATTGGGGAAATAAATCTACTAAAAACCGTAATACCTGCTTGCATTAATATGATGAATAGATATGTATTACAATTTATAGCTCAACTGAGCCCAACCTGAAAGTGCATAACCTATCTCTCTTCTCACAGAGAATATCTGACCTAGAATTAGTCAATTTATGCCTCTTCTTGAGCTCCTATTTCCTTCTGTTGTTCCTTGGGAAATTAGGCTGCTATAATCTAGGAATTTCTCAAAAATGGATTGCACAATTCCTTAGGTTGATCATATGACTGCATGCAACACCCGTACACGCAAGACTAGTATACAATTGATGTTACACTGGCTTGGAATCTCCACCAAGCCTGGGGAACTCGAATTCTCTGAATGCATTATCTATTTTGGGCTGATAAATAAGTTAATAGAATGATCACTAAGTTTGACTGAAGTCCCACTGAACAACTGATCCTCCACTAGTTACTTCAACAGTTAAAACTAGTTTAACTGAAAACAACTTGAGATAAATAACATTTATTGCTACAAATTAGCAATAAAACATGCTTAACTGAACTATAACTCCTCCAACTTGAATCTACTGAGTAAATTGGGTGACACAAGCCATGTCATACAAGTTAACTGCATCCAAGTTGTCTGTTGATGTGGAAATTTGACTTTTCTCAATTTAATCAAGGAAAAATCAAATTGATAATTTCTTGTTGCATTTTTCAACACTCCCTCTAAGCAAGAAAGGGATTATCAACCACCATAATCATGTACATGTGGAAATTGAACTCCCATCTTTACAAGGTCTTTTTCAAAATGTCAGCATCCTGTTCCTTTGTCAGAATGTACTGCAACAACATTATCTGCCTTTACACACAGTCTCGCAAATGGTGATACCAGATATCTATATGCTTGGATCGATCCTAAAAAACATGATTCCCAGAGAGATTAATGAAACTATGATTATCACATTAGATCACAGTTAGATCCATCATCTTTCCAAACAATCAAACAATTATCTTTCTCAACCAGATCACCTCAAATGCTGCTTGACTTGCAGCCACGTATTCTTCTTTTTTTTGAGTTGAGTACCACAGATATTTTCTTCTTCCTGTACCGAGAAACAATTGCGGATCCAACACCGAAAATTCCACCTCATGTACTCTTTTGGTCTGATGGACTCCCTGCCCAATCTGCATATGTGAAGCCACACATCTTCACACCCTCTATTCATTTGTAGCATAGTCCAAACTGGGTAGTGCCTTTGAGGTACCATAAAACATGCTTAGATGTTTTCCAAAATAATTTGGTTGGACTAACCATAGCTTGACTCAGTTGGTTGACTGCATAGCACATATTTGGTCATGTGTTCATAAGATACATCAGTGAAGCCAATAGCTACCGATAAATGGTAGCATCCACTCCCTCACCTAAAGTGATATCCTCCTTCCTACAATTAGTCGCTAGACGTGTCTCCATGGTTTTTCAACTCTCCATGCAAAAAATTTGCAGTATCTCATTTTCATACTTGGATTTGAGATACAAACAATTCCACATCGCCTTGCCATAATTCCAATCCAAGTAAGTAGTGCATGAGATCCATGTCCTTCATTTCAAATTATCTTGCAACGCTCTCCTTGCAAGATCGGATCAACAGTTCATCACTAGTTAAAATTGTAACAACCCTGGGTTAAAAAGTTAATGTAATGAAAGTTAATAAAGGTAAAATATGATCATGGGAAAGGGACACTTATTCCAAGATGAATGTTGGGAAAAATATCCTAGTGGGCATCACTTGTTGTCTTTATGGCTAAAGGAAATTGACAAAGGAAATGGCTAAGACTTTGGAAAGGAAAAAAGGTATTTTTGGCACATTATTTATGAAAATAAAGGAAATTAGGAGAAAAGGAAGGTGAAAGGTCACATAATTCATGTGAGGAGGAAAATGAAGTAAAATAATGGAAAATTGAATAAATTAGAGGCCTCATCAATAAAAATACCTCAAGGCATCAGTTGGTAGCTTTTGTTAGCCTTTTGTCAGTTTAGTGCTAGAATTTGTCTCAGGGAGGAGAGAGCACCAAGAGGAGAAAGAAAGCAAGCAAGCAAAGGAAAGATAAGAAAAGGAAAGGAAAAGAAAATAAGGACAAGGAAAGAAAAGGAAGGCAAGGATTAAGCAGCTTCAACGAGAATACTTGCAGTTAACAAGTTGCATGTATGATTTCCTAGCTGGTTTTGACATGCATGGTATATCGATTTTGGTATTTGGTTCTTTTACTGTCATTTGCATGGATTTTGTTGGGTTTTGAAAATGGATTTTTCCCTAGCCTTTCCATTTCCAGATAGCCATGGTGTGATGGTATTATTCTCAATTTTTATCTTTGGATTGCTGAAAGATTTTGCATCCAGATGAGGCGGTCTCAGGAGAATTCCCAAAGGCCTAGAAATCCAATGAATGGTAATGGTAAGATACATGGTAAAGCCTGAGGGTGGAGATGGGAAAATTCGTCAAGGTATTGGTGAAGAAATTATGAGGAATCCAAGCTCAGTTTTGTTTTGTGATATTGAGCAACGATTTAGGTGAGATCATAGTATGGTGAGGGTGGAGGTGGGGTAACCTCTGGATTCCCTTGGTTGTGTTTGGATTGGTTTATCCCATGACATCCCACATTTATTCTTGGAATATGGCATGAGGGTGATTAGCTGAAATAAAGAATGTGGTTCAACCAATCTATGGTCAGGTGGAAAGTGGAAGTCCCGAACCCAGTTTACATTTTCCTATGTCTAATAAAAGCTAATTTTATCTTGATTTTGATGAGGAATTGTACTGGTTATTATGTCGAATTAATGGTTGTCCTATTATTGTTATTTATCTATTTATATGCTGGTTATAGGCATGGTAATATGAAATATATTAGTCATGGATATTTTCATGTTTTCACTTGTAACTGAATGAACAATGAATTCAATAACTATTGGTGTTATGACAATTAGTGTGAGAAGGTAGTGACCCTTCTTGTTAAGCCACAAATAATTTTTCAGTTTCTTACGTTCAAACTTTCATTCATGACCTGTGTTACGTCCCCATAATTTGTCGGATTGGCAAGACCAAATGTACAAGGGTAACATCAAACCAGTCTTTGGAGTCCTAGGATCTAGCCTTCTTGGACTCAGAGAGGGCTCTCTCTATGTTTGTGTAAAGGATGTAACTTGATAGATTTTAGGGTTTTGATTTTAGGGTAGTTATTAGGTTTAGGGTTTGCTTGTTTGTTTGGTTGGTTGGACAAGTTGTCAAGTAGAATAGGTAGATTAAAAGAGAATCAATCCATTGGGCTATGGAGTCTGCAAAGGTTTTTAAGAGTGCAAAAATAAGTCAAGGGTGTCCCCTAGGGCAAGTTAACAAGGCCAAATGGATCTAAGCAGGTTTTGTGTGGGTGAAATGAACATAGAGTTGTGAATACAGTAAGTTAAGGGGAAATCAAGGATCCTTTAACATACTATGAACAAGGAAAAATATTTCAATATGATAGTATAGAAAAACATGAAGAGCAATAAAGGATTCCTCAATCAAATAGTACTAAGCAGACCTCAAACAACAAATAAGAAAATTTAGAGAGCAGTTAAGGATTATATGAACTACTTGAAAACAAATAGACCTTTAACATAAAATTTTAGTAAAAACCAAATAGAATTTAAGGATTCTTTAGCTAAACTTCAAGGAGGAAAACATAGAAATCAAAAGAGGCAGGCAGAAGTAGGGTGCCAAGAAGAAAGTCCTATTCTGTGTTTTTGTCTTTTGATCAAAGAAAACATGAACATAATGAAACTAAAGGAAACAAAGACAAAGGTGGAATACATCACCATTTAACGAAGATTTATGAATCCTAAGAGTGTGCTCAATCCATGGATGCACAGTCCAAACAACTGCGTTAATGTGTGTGAATTTTTATGGTTTCATGTGTGCATTGCAATTGATTTAATTTCCGCATGTGATGATCAATGGTGGAATAGATTCTGTATTGTGCATGAAGTTAAAATAGTGTGTGATCAAGAGAATATTGGATATATAACGCATTAGTTATATAATTTCAACAGAAATAAATTCCTTCCACTTATGCATAGCCTTTGCAAACCAATCTTGCTTTGTTTTTGGTAACTTGGCCATCTTCATTCAATTGTTCCTGAACACCCATTTAGTCTCAATGACATTTTTATCTTTTGGTCATGGAACTAATTCCCGGGTGTTATTCTTCTCGATTTGATCCAATTCTTCATTCATAGCTGCTACCGAATGTTCATTCCGATTGGCTTCCTCAAAACTGCCAGGCTCAAAGGTTGCTAGAAAAGCAATGTGAGCTTGTTCCGATGAACAAAGTTGTTGACCTTGATTCATGTCACCAATGATTTGATTTGATGGATGTTTCTTTTGAATCCATTATTTAGTTCTCTTTTGAGGAGATTCTTGTTGTTGTTCATGTATATCTTGATGATCATTATTTACTTCTTCCTGGTTGACAGATGCTTCTTGTTCTAGAATTTTCTATGTGGATTTTTCAGCCTCTGTCTCAAGTTTCAAAGATTCTATATCCTTATCATTATTCGTTAGAACATCATCTTCGTCAAATGTAACATTTATGCTCTCCACTATCTGTTTTCGTCTTAGATTACAACATTTATAAGCCTTTTATTTTGCATGAGTAACCAACAAAGATACCTTTGTTAAAACATGATTCAAACTTACCCAACTTTTGATCTTTCTCTTTTGATATAACATTTTCTTCTAAAGATTCTGAAATATTTTACATTAGCTGGTTTTATTTTCCATAATTCATATGGGGTCTTGTTGCAATTATTCCTGAGAAGACTTTGGTTGATAATGAAGATCGTCATATCAATTGCTTGAACCCAGAGATTTTCATTCAATTTTGAGTCCTTCAACATTGTTCTGCCCATTTCCTGTATGGTTATGTTATTTATTTCAGCAACTCCATTTTGCTGAGGTGTTCGTGCTGTTGAAAATTATCTTTTTAGTCCATTTTCGTCACAGTATTGCTGAAATAATTTGGAAGTGAATTCTCCGCCATTATCTCATCTTAGACACTTTATTTTTAAATCAGTTTCATTTTATACCAACTCCTTGTAGATCTTAAAGCACTCAAATGCTTTAGATTTTTCTTTAGGAAACTGACGGTTGTCATCCTGGTATAGTCATATATCATTAACATGAAATATAATTCTCCATCTAAGCCTTTTGTTCTCACAGAACCACATAGATCAGTATGTATCAATTCCAATGGATGTGATGCAAAGTGTTCTTTTGTTTTAAATTCGAATTTTGTCTGCTTGTCGTGCCGACATGCCTCACATAGTGTGCTGGAAGGTTTTGAGATTTTCGGAATTTCTCGTACTACTTCCTTTTTGCTTATCCTGACAAGATTGTCAAATTTTATGTGACCCATTTGTTTTTTCCATAACCAACTTTCATCTTCTTTAGCTAGTAGACATGCTTTAGTTGCTTCATCTAAAACATATGTGTCATTTGGAGCTCAACTTGTTGTAGCCACAATTTTACCATACCTGCCTTTCCTGATTTCACATTTTGTGGAGTTGAATAGCATTGTGTGTCCCTGATCACACATTTTTCCAACACTGAGCAGATTGTGATTCATCTTTTCAACCAATAGAACATTCTTGGCTAGAACATCTTTCCTTCCGAGAGTGACGATACCTGATCCTATCACATTTGAAGATCCATCATTTCCAAAGGATATGGTTCCATCCTTCTTCTCTTTCAGAGATACAAATTTCTTTCTATCTCCAGTCATATGCATTGAGAAACTGCTATGAACATACCATACAACTTTGTTGATTTGAGCCTTGAGAGCGAGAGCACAATTATCAGTTTTCTTCTTCTTCCTTGTTCGTTCGTTCTGTGGCTTCGAAGATTCTTCTGGAGGATTTTCAAGTCTGCAATATCTGGCTATGTGTCCAAATTTTCGACAATTGTAACATTTCATATTATTCCTTAAATTTTCAAATCTATTGATGTTTCGTTGACCCTGGGAGGCTCATATTTCACAAATCTCCTAGAATTGTATTGGTTCCTAGGGTACGTGTGAAATTCTTCAGCTTTATGACCAAATTTTCCACACGAATAACAATAGCTATGAAAAGATGTTGGTACCTGGATGGAAATATTCGTCGATGAATTGTCTTTCAAGGTTGTTCTTGCGAATCTTGTCCAATGAAGTCTACATGCATGTCAGATCTCATAGGTTCATTGTATTTTGTTGTAGAAGGTCACGCTTCTTCTTCTTTGTAATCAAGGCCAGTTCTATCGTTGTAAGATCATTGATTTTTTATGAGTTCTTCCAATGCCCTTCAGTTGTTGGCATAGTTTTGGACAATTTTTCCCTTCTTCACTTCCTTACGCAGCGAGACTACTTTGGCTTCAAATGCTTCCCTTTCTTGTTTTCTTTCTTCCAACTTCTTTTGAAGTGACTCTTCAATATATTTGTGTTCTTCAACTTGTTCGTTAAGGGTATTGGAACAAATCTTCTTAGCCTTGAGCTCTTTTATGTGCTTGATTGCCTCCTTAGAAAATTCTTATATGGTCAACCCTTCTTCTTCATTGTTTGATACCTCTTGTTTATTTTTCTTGGCCATAAACAATACTCCCTCATTGGCTTCTTCTTCGTTGTCATTGTCTTCATCGGATGATGAGCTATCTTCTTTAGAGAGAAAGTTCATTTTGAATCCTTTATTTTTTCCTTGCTTGTTGAATTTATTAAAGCCTTTCTTTCCTTTTGAGTTGCCATCACTTTTGTTCAGACATTTTGCTGCAAAATGCCCAACCTCACCGCAGCCAAAACATATCAATGGAAGTCTACCTTTGAATTTTCCCTTACAAATTTTTAGTTTTCTCGTAAAGTAAGCATATTCTCCATCTGAAAGACCTTATTCATCATCTTCCTTTTCTTCACACTTGTAGGTGCAGGTCTTTGCCTTTGAAGGTTGTTTGTCCTTATTGGTTTTCTTAGATGTAACGAACGCAGTTTCTAGATGCGAAGTACCCTCTTCTTCTTCAAGTCTCATTTCATATGCTATGAGAACTCCATGTGATTCCTCTTTGCTGAGTTTGTCTAGATATGCACTATATTCTAAGACCAATACCTTTGGGTTGAATATCCTTGGTAACTTTCTAAGAATATTTCATATAATAGTCTTCTCGTCAACAGGCTTCCCAATCCTTCCAGAGTATTGGTTATTTCATCAACGTGTTGGAAGTATGCAGCAATGTTGCCATATTCTTTCATTCTGAGTTGCTCAACTTTTGCTCTATATATTTGAAGCTTTGCTTCTTTGACATTTGAGTCACCTACATATATATTCTCAAGCTTTTCCCATACATTTTTTCCAGTTTTACAACCAAACACCTTATGATGAGGAGATTCAATAAGTCCACTGATAATAATATTCTTTGCTTTTGCATCATTTACCAAATTCTTCTTACCTTGTTCATCCGTGGTTGGAGTAAATCCATTTTGAACATTGTCCCATACTTCGTAACCTTGCGCCAAGAGATAGACCTCCATTCTTCCTTTCCAAAGTGCATAATTATTTTCATTAAACAGAGGTACACCATTCTTGGTATGCTCCATGACCTCCTTCCAGCTATTAAATTGTTATTGAATGAACCAAGCTCTGACACCAATTGTTGGAAATATTGAGAGGGGGGTGAATCAGTATTCCTTTCAATTAGTATTATTATTAATCTTTCAGAGCATTAGTTAATCTTCAATTATTATCAGTGTTTGTACAATGATAATAGTAAAATAAAGGAACACAAATGCACATAGTTTTTAAGGTGGAAACCCCCTCCTGGACAAAAACCACCTAAATTATTTTCTAATTGTTAGTCATCAGTATTTTTCACTTGTTGGTGATGACTAGTTATAACAGCCAAGTTTTCCAACAGCTGATCCAAAATTTGTCATATTTGCCAGCTGGGAAAACACCCATAAGCTTTTTGCCTTCTTACCTCCCAGTCCGCCCATGACGAGCTGAAACCCCATTATCAAATCCTACCTAGCCTCAGCCATACTAGTCTGCCCATCAGCTCTAAAGAGACAATCCCAATCTGTTCAAAGGACCTCCCCTAAGTTAGGAAGTGGCGCTTTAAGGCATTTCACCCTTGGAAAACTATCCAAGAGCCGAAAAACCTCCATCTGCTATAGACCAGTCATTACAGACCTCCCACTCTGTTAATAAAGTTGTTCACAGCCCTAAGTCGCGCCACTAATACACCCTTAAGTCTCAGCAATACATAGACCATAATCTCAAGCTGATTTTAGGTGTTTTACAGTGTTTGATGGATCTTTCAAGGACAGAAACATACCAGCATCTCAAAAGACAATTTTTGGCTCCACATGAGAAGACAACTGCTTCTCAATGTGATCTTGAGCCTGAGATGCATCTACAGGGCAAAGAGTTTCTCATCAAGCTCTTGCAACCTGATTCAAGGCCTGAAAGGAGAGTAGAAGAAAAAACAACACTGTCAAGAGGCTGTTGATATAACATGACTAAGAACCTCCTTCATCTATAAGCAGAGGGTTTGAAGATTGAAGCGCCTCCTTCATCTATAAGCAGAGGGCCAAAAGTAAATTATGTTTGTGAGTTTTTCACTGACTGAGGACAAGCTTTGAAGAATAGTGAAACAACAAATGAAAACTTCTCCATGGAAATGATGATTAAGAACAGGGGTAAAAAGTAGGCTTTAAAAGTTGGTTTGCATGAGTTCCATTATTATTTGAATAACAATGTGAAGCTAGTAGTTTTCTCATCAGCGAAGAAATATTATTAAACTGATGACTAGAGAAGTCAAAGGGGTCTTGGTTTGAAAGTAACCTTTGCCATTATATTCAAAAGGAAAACAGGCAGCTGTCAAAGAAGGCCTCCTTCATAGGCAAAGTCCAAAAAGAGTAAAAAAGAAGATCAAATAGCACAAGTGACAGCAGGAGAGAAATGCAAATACAAAAGATGGAAAAGAGGATACTAAAATTATAGTTAAGTTTATGCCTCAGCAAAAATGCAGTACCACTCAAAGGCACATCAGTAATCCTCATATGGCTCAGAACAATTTTTCCTCTCACAGTGAAAATATCAAAAGGGAAGATTTTTCTCTTTATTAAGAAAACAGTCAAAGTTAAATTCTCAAATGACTGTTTCATGCCAAGAAGGGGTCAGGTTCATAAAATAATTTCTCAGTGCCACTATGACACTTATTCGAACAAAAGGTATCAAGTTATGGTTTAAAAGATAAGGGTTTCCAATTTTGTTTTAAAGGGGGCCTTTTCAAATCTCTTTTAAAGAAAACCTCACCAAACAAATGTGAAAGAAACTTTGGTGTTTTCATTTTCAAAAGGGGATAAGGACTGTTGCAAAACCTTTTTGAATCACTCAAAACACAAGATAAATTTCCCTTGCTGTTTCCATGAACCGGAGAAAGCAGCTTTGAATGAAATGGCAGAGTTTTGGAGGCTCTAAGCTTGTGCGGCGCGCCTGGAAAAGTGCGTGGCACGCTTGGAACGAAATTTACAAAGGGTTATAACGTGGGCGTGGCGTGCCTGTAGTGGCGCGCGGCGTGCCTGTGCGTGCGGTCACCATTGGCCCAACGACGACCCGACAACCTCCTATCGCGCGACGCTCTCACCTCCAAACGTGCCGCGCATATGCCAAAGCATTCAAACGCCTCCAAAAGTCTTTCAAAGCTGCTCAAACTCGCTCACAAGGTTTGCTATCCATTCTTAAAGGTATCCTCCTTTCCTCACTCGTCATGATCGAGCTGCCAAGTGGTTTTCAAAACAGAGAAATTCTTGTTAAAAGTCAAGGTGATTTGTGAGTGTTTCAATGAAATTTGTTTCAGTGGGAGCGAAGGTTGGTTTTTCTGTTTAAAAGACTTTAGTAAAGGGAGCTGCCACTACAATTCAAAAATGTTTTTGGAAAATCTGTGTGAGAAAACAGTGAACATAAGGAGTAGTGTTTTAGGTTTGGGACTCGGAGTTTCCATGGTCTCGTTTGCCCAAACCCTTACATAGTAAAACTAGTGGATTTTCATTACTGTCAAAGGACCATATAAGCTGTCCTCAAAACAATGTTAAAGGGTGAAGATACTGTTTGAAAGGAAAGACTCAGTATTTGAAAAGCAAGCAGTGAACCTAGCTTCAGCAGTAGTGATCATTATATAAATACCTTGTTTTTCCAATAGTCATCTCTGTAGGGTAAAAACAGAAAGGAACCACTGCTACCTCTTTGACCTTAAAACAAGATGCAGTATGTGAGGCTGTCACTACTATTTGGAGATGTGTGTCAAAATATGTGTGAGGGAAAAGCAAAGACAAGGAGGGTGTTGATTGTGAGGAGTTTTTCTGTTTGACTGCTACAAAGCTATATGTTCTCACACCAAATACACAAAAGGCTGGGTAACCTTACCCAAACACAATGACCCTTTGTCTGTATATCTTTGATTGACTGTGTGTTTATCATTAAAACTGTTTGTTTGGCATACAAAAGGGAGAAAAGGTAGTGTTTTGGAAGGAGCAGAGACCTGTTATCATAGAAGCATCTCACATAGCATTTGAATCAGTTTGCCTTGGTAAGCAAGTAAAGAGTATTAGAAGCACAATTCCTCCAATGAAGGGCAAATTGATGGGCAGTGAGGCAGTGATGAAAAGGAACATTATAGCAGCCAATACAGGGGAAGAGTAGCGCCATAAAGAAACTCAAAACAGTGATAGATGATGAGGGCAAGTAAATACAAAACATGAAACATGAAGGGCATTCTCCAAAGCATGTTCTAGCCTCTCCTAGGCAAGGGGCCATGACTTCTTCACCAATTCTAGAATGCCAAGCGACAAAGAAGAAAACCAAGAAAAGCTCAAAACTGTTCAAAGAGGGCGCCCGGTGAGAAAAAAGGAGAAAGACACCTCTAGGCTTAGAATTATGGCCCGATCTTCTAGACATGTTTCTAAAAAGCCTTGAGGGACTTGCTCACCAAAATTGAGCAAATTTTGACACAATCTTGTTTTTTGACATTTTTGAGTTTTTGGTCAAAACTCATGAAATTCGCCATTTCATTTTGGGGATTTGCAAAGGAGGAGAATGGTATCATTTAATGCCATATTTTTAGGAGCATACTCTCCGCAATTTTTAGGACATTTGGAGATCATTTTCTCCCCCAAAGTGGCGAAAAATGCTCGCTTTTGCACACTCTGCTCGGTCTATCAACAAACTGTAATTTTTGGTTTTTTACACATAGGTCCAGTTTTGGAGGACTTTCAGGAATCAGATTGGAAAAATTTCAGTTTCTCCAGAAAGTAGACAGTCAAATCTTTCCAACGAGCTATCATGAGCCTTGTTTTTACATCGGGAAGGCTGCCAAATGTTGCCAGCAAGTCAGGGGACCTTTTGTTGATGAAAATTTTGAATATTTTTGTAATTTTTGAATCTTAAAAAACTGATATTTCCTTATGTGCGTTTAGCTATTTTTGCACATGAGAAGTAAGGAAAAGTCAATTATTTTCCCTTTTTTAGCATTTTCTAGATATTTTATGAGATATTTTGTGCCTTGGGCTTTGCAAAGCCTCAAGGACAAGTTTAGATATTTTAATTAGGCCAATAGGATAGCAAGTTGAACCATGAGGTTTTCCTCACTTGAGCCTATATATTCCAAAGGCTTTCATTGTAAAACAAGGCTGAACTTGAGAAGAGAAGCAATATATGGTCATATAAGCTTTGGAAGAAATACTTGTCTTATTATTTTGGATTGCCTCTTGGATGCTCTTGGATGAATGAAGAAGGATTGTTGTTGGATTCCATGACTTGGTAGAATGGTATAGCGTCTCTTGCTTTGTTGTTGTCTTCTAGTTTTCATTCATGAATATATGTTTCTTGCTTGCTATAGATCAGTAGAGAAAAAATTTGAGATATGCCCATGGAGGCACCTCAAATTTCCTGTTTCTTCATAGCTTCTTTGTTTTCTTCTTCCTAAGTAACATTAAAGAATTCTTGACTGCTCTTTAATACTTAGGATATTGTTGCTTGTTTCATTCATGGTTTTATACATGCTAAGTATGACTTACGGTACGACCTGCTTACCTATGGCTAGCTATAGTTCCATCTATGAAATTTCTCTTTGACTGATTAGATTATCATCTTGTTGAACCAAGGAGGCCTAGTTTCGATCTAGCCCTTTGCCTAAAACTATGCAAATCTTGTTGTTCAAAGTGCCCAATAACTTGAAGTACTGTGTTTAGGAGTTCCGGCATAGTAAGTTAAGTTGTTTTTCTTTCTTAAGTGTTTTCCCCAAAGTCTGATAGCCATTTCCCAAATTTAGAGGGTCATATACTTCTATGCATGGCTTGTATGTTTATTTCTATGTATTGATTAGCTTATAGTTACATTTTGCACGATTAATGGTTTGCCCTACCATGTTTATGTTATCTATTGAACTAGTTATGCTTGAAACTCTTTGTTGTTCACAAACTTGATGTCCATTTACTCCATTTTTCCCAAAGATCCTTTCTACCTTGAATCAAATCGGCCCTTCAACAGCCTTGTATCGTCATCTAATAGCTTTCTTGACCTTTTGACCCCATAGCCTAGTTAATCTAACATCTTGTTACCTGTTCCATATCTTTGATCAGTTTCATCTCTCACAACTTAAAAAACCAAAACCAAAAAACATACTCCATAACTAGCCTAAAATCAGAACACGATAAGCAAACACATAGATATCCCTTACACATATAGAGAGAGCCCTCTCTGAGTCCAGGAAGGCTAGGTCCTTGGGCTCCAAAGCTTGGTTTGATGTTACACTGTCATTTGGCTTTCCAATCAGCCAAATCACGGGACCCTAACACTAATAATTCTTTAATATTCAACTGCAATTGAAAAGAAAGCTCCAAGTTCCTAGAATCTACAAACGCATTGTTCTCCAGCTCCCACTGGATGGACGCTCCAACACCCGATATTCTTCAGTAGTCAACTGAACAGATGCCTTAACACCCAATGAGCTACAAGTCACCCTAGCACCACCCTACTACCCTGAAGTTTTCACATGCTTGAACTTGCTGGTGACTTCATGCACCAGCCTAGCACCAGCCTACCACCCTATAGAGGAATGAAAGAATAATGGACTCTCGTACCAGGGAAAATGGTCCACTTTACAATGATTTAGAATGATGTAGAAGAAGAAGACATACTAGACCATAACCCCAACTATGACACAACCACCTAATGATGATCCTAGACCTCCTGACACTACCTCTTCAATTCTTGGCAGATAGACACTTGTACAAATATTACAATAATGCTTCTACAATGAATCAATACAATGATACCTTTACAATGATTGTATGCAGTGTTTCCCACTTGAAGACTTCATGTGCTGAACTTATTGATGTTGTTTTTCACCTTGATTGATGCTCTTGTCATGCTACCATTTCTTACTCTTCAGAACATTAGATCATGCATTGAGTATTATCTTGATGAATACATAATACTTGCAAAAATTCTTCAAGGAAATACCCATGACATGATAATAGGAGAACTTACCTCATCCTGCATAGCATATGTCATTACTAAACAAACAAAAAAACAGATTCGAATACAAAGAACCTAATGCAATTAAGAGATGAACATGCATATACAGAATATACTTACCTAGAGCTTACCTTTGCTGCATCATTTTGCTACACCTTGCTTTGATTTTCTGCCCTAGAAAGTTTGGTCCTTTGCAGCCCTTGACAGCACATCATCTAGCTTTTTCTTGCCTTCTACGAGCTCGATATTGAATCTAATGTATCTTTGTTATCTCAGATCCCCAATATGTGATTTTTGGTCCTGTAGTAGCCCTCTTAGTCTCCTTTCCAATGCCACAGGTCTGACCCAATTTGGAATCTTCAAGGAAAATTTATGCCCAATCTCTCACAATGACCTAATTATGGACTAATTCATTAGAGCGAACTTGTACGTCGTGCCACGTGTCACTTTTGCCTCCTTCGGCTCTAAAATTGATACACAGAAAACTACAGTCCATGCGCTATCTGCCAGCTTTTACATAATTCCAATCTGATGCTCAGAGAGAGATTTATTATGATTTTCCCAAGGTCACCTCTTTGAGATGAAGTTCAGGAGCCTGCACAAACCCTAACTTCCACAGATCATATCTTTGAAAATATTTCAAACAATGATCTAGAATTTGTACATGAGCTACCTTAGGATTTCAGCTTCGCGTGATAAAATTTTTAGATTCTGAACATTCATATAAATTTTTTTTATAGCGAAAATGCCACGATGACATTTTTTAAGAAGTGAAATCCCTACATGAGGAGGATATGAGGATCACAATTTTTATAAATTCTTAGGTTGAGAGGGTCTTCAACAAGTGAACATGGGAGATATTTTAGGAGATTAAAAATTATTAATTTCGATTGTTCAATTACCACAACCAATGATTAGTGTCATGCCACAACCCCATGGGGTTTTAGCGCACCGACTTGGGTTACTAAATTCAAACATGAATATCTCTCAAACCGTGAAGATATGTGGCGTGTCATATATAAAAAAAAACATCTCGACAAGTAGAAACCATCAAAAATATCCTTGACTAGGAATATAGTAATTTTGTAGGTCAAAATTAAAATCCAAGATCGGGGTAGCCCCTGTTGTTGCTTGGGTTGACATCAACAAAAACCACTGATCAACACATAGTACCTATCTGATAAGTACTTCTTCCTGAATATCCTCTTGAAATAATCCTAAATCAAGTCTTCCTCCAAAAATTCCTTGACATTCTTCACATCTTCCCACCAAATATATGTTTGCCCTTTGAGATTGAAGGTGGCTATCTTGGCTTTCATATTCTCTGAATAGCTGTGCAATCTGAATAATTTCTTCATCCCAAGCAACCATGCCTTTGTATCGTATAACTTCTTCATCTATCCATCAAATGTAGGGGCCTTCACTATCTTAAACTCATTAGGTAAATACTCCCTCCTCCTATAAGGATGATGACAGTAATGACTGTGATGATGTCTCTTAGATGAGGAACTAGAATGATTCCCATACATATTGGTCTTCTTTCCAGGTGTGTCCAATGATATGCCACCTATGACTTTGTCCCCTCTATCCAATTTGTATTTGTACCAAGATAAAATACCATAGGTTCCATTTGTTTTCTCTTCCTTCTATTAATTGATTCTCAATTGTCCTTGTTTCTGCAACTTTGGCAAGCTCTGAAGAATCGTTGCATTAACCTCTACCTGCTTCTCCCAATCCCTCGCAAGTATTGCCTAAGCCTCAACCAAACTGTCATTTTCCACTTTGCAACTTTTGATCTCTACCCTTAAGCTCCTTAATGTATAGGCTATACCACGAGAATATTGTTCTCCTTGTTGGTCAAATGATCTATAGGGAGAGTCACAATAACTATAATCTACCATTTTTCTTTCCATATATGATTCTCTTCTTCTTGCAAGTGTACCATGTTAGATAAAAAAAATAGATACCAAAATCAAATCCATACCTTAGTGATGTTCAGGGGAGGCTTATATCATCTGCAAGACCAGTAAATATTAGAATTTACGTGTATAATCATAAACATATCCATGTAATAACATAACATTGCAACAACATCATGAATGACCATACCAACTATATACCGGACCCCATGCATGACAACCATAACCTTGAAAACATTATACTTTACCCAAGGAGAGTGAAGCCACACTCTGATACCACCCTATGGTATCATATATGACCGAAAAAGAGTGAAAATTGCTCTAATACCACCCTCTAAACGCATCCTCTCACATTTAACTACGTTCATCTACTTGCCGAGGGTAAACATGAGTTGAGGGTCACTATGATAAGACTAAACCTCCTATGTGACCTTAAGGAAATGGAGTTGGCAACTTAAGACCTTACTGACTTCCCTCAGGTTCCAATGGACCTCCAGGAGTAACCCAAGCCCTCCAAGTGTCTAACCCCTGAGACAACTCACGTCCCTGACCTAGAGCCCAAGTCACTCCCTTGCCAAGGCCTTCATGTGACTATGGGTTACCAGTCACACTCATAATCCTGCCTCCATGCAACTATGGACTTTTCTAATCAATTGTATGCCAACAACACTAATTTCGGTGCCACTTTTTCAGGGCCAGGAATTAGGTCTCTGTCCAAAACTTAGTGAAACTTCCAAAGTTGATAGATTCCATAGAAACAATGTTTGTAAACAAAAAACTGAAACCAGAACTTGACCTTACCATCCCCAACCGAGACTAACATTATGTCAAACACTTGGTGAATATACAACCTACAGGTTGTTAGTCATCAGTAATTTTTACCATCTGTAGATGACTAAATATTGGTTCTAGATTTCTAAAAACAAATTTCCCTGAATATTGTGAGTTTTAGAAATATCACTGCCTTTATTATCCTTATGGAATTTTTTTCACTATTCTACCATTTTTCCATTTCATGGTCACCCTACCACTCCTAAAAAACTCCTTATGGGATTGTGTCACTCATCTCTATCCTGTTTTCCCACCTATAACCTCATTTCTTTGTTTTTCCCTTTCCCATAACACCACTTTCATCTAGGGTTTCCAATCAGCCTATTCTTTCCCATGTTCACCAGATTCCTCAAGCATTGATGGTCTCAAAACTACCAAACAACCTATTCTTTCCCATCTTCACCAGATTCATCAAGCATTGATGGTCTCAAAACTATCTCTGTAGGCTCTTTAGATAAATCAAGTACATTGAATTTTGGATCTTCAATACATCAGTTTGTCAAATACTTTGTTTTTACACTTGAAGACCCCAAACCAAGTTTCAGTCAAAGACTAGGCCAAAGAGCCCTCCCACTAGGTCATTATGGTTTCATAGGTTGTAGGGTCATCATTGGTGTTTTAAGCACTGCTTTTATTGTGCTAGAAGCTGGCTCAAATGTAAAAGAAGATCAACACATGATTGTCCAAGAAAGTTCAGAAAATCTCCAAGGAGGACTGCTTTATCAAGTTCAATTTTTGCAAAAGGTAAAGGTAGATTGGCACTTATACAAGAGTGTTAAGGGCCCCATCAGTAGGAGAAATTGATAAGGTAAATGGTATGTTCCCAAAGGAGGACATCTTGCAGCAAGGAAGATAGGAAGCACTTGGTCTTGAGGTGAATCAGGGTTTCTGAGCTTGATTGGGCCAGCAGTGTGCCAAGAAGGGGTAAAATGCATCAAATCACATGAAGGAGGCACACCAAGAAACCAAACATGAAGAGATTTTTTTCAGAAAATATTAATGAAAAATGGAAAAAGATGAGGTGAACTGGACATAAATGAATGGACTTGAAAGGGCTATAGAGAACTTAGAAGACAACACTGATAATTGTTCTCAAGCATTCCAGACACCTAGGGATTTGGGAATATGATCAAAGAAGGTGAAAGGGAAAATTTGGAATCCATGATGACAACAAAGGGATTCTGAAGATGTATCTGTTTGAAAATATTCCAAACTTTTCCAAAGAAGTTTGTCATGCCAAAAGTGATAAATAGGCAACTTAAGCTCCATGGTGCAGGTAAAGGAAGATTCAAAAGTTGCAGGGGTGTAAACATCCAAAGCTTTTCCAAGGTAAAAGGTCTCACTACCTCAAATAAACAAGGATGTGAAGAGTCTCAGTAAGAAAGGTAAATTTTAGGTTTTCAGCCACTTGCCAAGTAAAATATGATTTGAGTTTCAAGGTAAGGACAAAGAAGTTTTAGAGATATTGCCACTGTGTAAAGTTTCTGAAATTGTCAAAGGTGAAGTTAGCATGCTTCAAAGGTAAAAGGGAGAGCTACTCTAATGTCCTCATGACACCTGCTAAGTGAAAAAGTTAAAGGGCATCAATAGGCCAAAAGGAACTCAAATTTATAACTCAAAGCAAACCTGCAAAAGGAGAAGGTAAAGGGTATCAGTGAAAAGAGAGTAAAATAATAATTTTAGTCACCTACACAGTAGCAGTGGTAAAAAGGATGAAAAATATTGTGTTAAGCTCCAAGGTGGAAACCAAAGTTGATATTAAGGTTGTTGTTGTGTCATAATGAATGTGTCAAGTTTTTAGAGTCAAAAGGAACATGGATTTGCAAGGCTGCCAGCTTTGGTGAGAAGGATGAGTTTCATGATGAGGATTACACATTAAATTGAAGAAGATGTTGTGTGGCTAAATCTCTGAGGTTTCAAGATGAATTTTTATGTCTCAAGAAACCAAAAGAGAGCCTAAGTTTATCACTTGAGAAAATATGCTTACAAACAGTGTAAAAAGTTAGTTAGAAGAAGTGTAAGTTGAGTTGAAATGCATAATGAAAATGACAGAGGATCAAATTCATCTTTTGAAGTCACTTACAAACCAAAAATGACAAAGGAATTGGTAAGAAAAGCAAAATCAGAGGCCAAGTTAGTATTCTGGTCACCTGCAGGCAAAAAGTCAGAGAAATATCAGTGAAAGAAAGTGAAAAGACTAAAAATATTATAAAAATGGGTTTGCAAAGATTAAATTTAAAACCCAAACATACAAAGAGTCATTTTTTTTTATTTGGCTCATTCTTCAATGAAAGCATCTAGGAGAGAAACTGTGAGTTTCTGAGTCAAATTCAGGCAATTTTACCCAGCGTTGCGCGTTCAGGTCGGCGTTGCACACCTGGAATCAGGCACTGCGCACCTGGGCGTTTCCCCCTTGTAAATTTAATCTGTGTTGCACGCCTAGAAACGTGTTGCGCGTTTACCCTGCAAACCCGACATGCCCAACAGAAAGACTTTGGCACTGCGCGCCTGGCACACAACACTGCTTCTTGCCCGGTCAGACTTGCCCGTGACTTGTGTGCTACGCATTTGGCTAGGAGGGCCTCCACACCTGCAAACCCTCAAATCAGCTAAAAAACACCTCCAAGCTGGCACCAAAGGTTTTTTAAGCATCTTTAAGGGGCAAGTACAAGACATTACCTCCTCTCCAAATTTTTGTCATCATTTGGTTAAAGGAATGAATATTTTAGGAGAAAAACCTAAATTTTTAATGCTTGAACATCATTGTTCAAAAAAACACTTATCCATCTGCATACCAAGAAACACAGAGGGTTGCCTTGTTGAAAGTTTTCTCATTCATCTAGGGTTGTGCCTTCACCCTCTCCATTCACTCATAAAATCTGACCCCTACACCACAAGCAGAGTGACATATTCATTGCCCTCATTTATATCCGTTTTCCATCAGTACAAGGTGTCAAAAGAAGAGCTTTTACAGATCAGCAGGGGTGATCATCAAGTTTTTTCTAAGCCTCTCATTTTGCCCAATTTTCCCCTTCACTCATTCATTTTCATTCACTTGTAAAAATTTGTTCTTTTTCATCACCACTCCATTACCCTCTTCCACATCCATTTCATAAACAGATCTAGGATTTTTCTCAAAAGCAACAGTAATCAAAATGTCAAGGGAAGGTGACAGTTGTAGTGGTGAAGAAGGCCAAGTGCCAAGGAGGCATCAACACAGAGGTGGGAGGATTAACAGGTTTGAACCACTAAACACAATGGAGCTTAATGCATCTACCCTAAATGTTTCATGCTTCCAAAATGTAGGCTGCTATCAATTTTGTGAGAAAGTACAGTAGGTGCAGAGTCACGCCGAGATGACTAGGCTCTTCATCCTTAACCTACATGAGAAACAAGTAAATCTTGGTGGGGTAGACTTTGAGCTGTCATCGAATGCCATTGCTATTGCCACTGGGATACCTAGTGTTGGTGAAAAGTGGTTCAAATAGGCCAATTTAGACATAAGCCACTATGAGCCATTCCTTAAATCCAGATACAAAGACTACAATAAATCTATATTTCCTTTCTCAGATTTTCTTGAGGGGTATGCTCCTATGATGAGGGTCATCATGAAATATTTCACATGTGAAGGAAGATTCTCTAGGCTATACTCCTATCACATCATATTTCTCACGCAATTTAGTAGGGTTAAGATGCTGCATTTTCCCTACTACCTTTACAGGAGTATTGACAAAATGTCTTATATTGTACGGAAGAGAGAATTCCCTCACCATATGCAAAGCTTATTTCATCACTCTTTGATCAAAATGGTTGTGATGCATCAATTGCAGAAAAAGGGCATTCCATGGGAGGTTTTCATTTCCCATGAAGTGTTCACCAACCCACAACCTCATCCTCAGCAAAACATGCCTTCATCATCTCATCCTCCATTCCTTACTCCTCCATCATCTCCTGATGAGCATGTTTCACCATCTACACATATTCTTTCACCTCAGGACAATCCTCCTTCCTCACCCTCTCCAAATGCATCAAATAATGAGGGAAGTGACAATGAGCAATCAAGTGACCATGAAGGAGAGGGTAGTGATCAATCAAGCAGTGAAGTAGATGAAAATGAAGAGGAAGAGGTCAGTGATGAGGCAGAAATCATGGAAACTGAAGGTAGTGATGATGTTGGCAACAAAGAAGAAAATAGTGAGGAGTCAAACAAAGAAAAATTAGAGAGTGAAGAAGATGAGGGAAGTGCAGAAGGCAGTAAAGATAGAAATGAAGAAAGTGGCAAAGAAGACATGGAGGTAGATGTCAATAAAAATGAGGAAAATGATGAAGAAAGCAACCAAAGTGATGATGATGATGATGTTGACAATGGCTCACATAACCAAGATGGCAGTGAAGCTGATGATAGTGACAGTCTTGGCAGAGATGAGGCAGAAAATGTTAGTGAAGAAGAGGCCACTCAGTCTAAAAGTAGTGAGGCTGATGATAGCAGTAAGGAGCATAGTCAAGATCACAAAAATGAAGTAGAGAGCATGGAAGAGGGAGGAAATGAAGATGCAGGTATCAATAGTGATGAAGGCAGTGCAAAAACCAATGATGAAGCACCTAGCAGTCAAGACAACGAAGATGAGGCTGATGTAAATGATGCCAATATCAGTGATAAGGACAACCCACAAGTCAGTGAGAAAAATGAAGGTGCAGAAAACAATGAAGAGGCAGAAGAAGACAGTGAGGAAATGAGCCATGATGGAAATAGGTTAGAGGAGGCAGATATCAGTGAGGAAGAAGAAATTGAGGCTGATATCAGTGAAAAAAATATCAGTGAGGTAGAGGAAAAAAGTGAAGAAAACAACAGTGCAGAAATTAGTAAGGAAGGGAGCAGCAATCATGATGGCCATGATATCAGTGGAGATGGTGATAATGATGATGATGATGTTGACACTGATAATGACAGCAAGAATATCAGTTATGAAGCAGAGAGCCTGGAGATAGATGACAACAACCATGAGAGTAGCCATGAAAGCCATAAGGACAGCAAGGATATCACTGATGATGGCAGTCATGATGGCAATTATAGTGAAGGAACTCAAATGATCAATATTGAACTTTTCCCTTTAACCTACCAAAGGGGAAGTAGGCATGTGTTTGTTGCCTCTAAAAGGCAAGGGGCCATGCCTTCCACTTCAACCAAGAAGATGGACAAAGGCAAAGAGAAGGTCATAAAGGAAGAAGAAGAAGATCATCATGAGACTGAGCGGGAATTTGAAATCATTCATGTTGACAATGATGATGAAAATGAGGCAAGGATCTCAAGAATGTTGCTCAAGGGTAAGGATGCCTAAATAAAAGATTTGCAAGCCAACCTAACTAGGGCCAGGAATGTCATCCACTATTATGAGACTAAAAACAAGCATTTGGAGGCACAAAAGGCCATTTATGAGCTTAGGGCAATCAGAGATCGGAAAGAGGCTGAAAGGACCAAAGTTAGGCTTGATGAAGTCTTGGGTGTTTTTTTTATGAGAGTGAAGATGAAGAAGGGCAGTTGTATAGAAGAAGGCCAAGAACAATGGGCTTGAGGAAGGCCTTGGCCAAGGAGAAGGAGCAAGAAACAGCATTGGCAGAGCAACTCACTCCAAGTGAGATGCTTGCCATGGAGATAGATTATGATCGAGAGCTTTGGTTAGAGAGGGCTAATACACACTTGGAGGATTAGCTAGAGAAGACACAAAGGGACCTTGGCCTTCAAAAGAAGATAGCCAAGCACTATGCCTTGAGAAATCAAATTGCAAGGGCCAAGATCAAAAGAGCCCTTGCCAAAATTCAAGCCCTCAAAGAGGAAAAAGGCTAAGAAAACCTTGAGATCTTAGCTGATGCTTCCCTACAGGCACCCAAAACCCCATGAGGAAGACAATTGCAAATTTTGACAATTTTTTGACATTTTTGGTTTTTGACTAATTTTTAGAGCCAAGGGCGCAAAGCCCTTGGCGCTGCGATTTTTCTTGGAGCATACATTGAAGACAAACTTTACATTTTTGGGTTCCTTGGGCCAAGGACATCACACTCACCAATTTTCAACTCATTTGTAGCAAGACTGGTCCTCCAAAAGGGCCAAAAACATGCAAAATTTCACCTTTCTGCCATGTTTTCAGGGTTGGCGCTACGCCCTTAGCAGCCTTGGCAGTTTTGATTTTTGAATAGGTTAATGAATTCCAATCGGAAAAACAAAGGAATTTTTGGAAATTATCATTATCAGTGTCAACGTCATCATCATCATTATCACCATCTCCACTGATATCATGGCCATCATGATTACTGCTCCCTTCCTTACTAATTTCTGCACTACTGCTTTCTTCACTGTTTTCCTCTGCCTTACTAATATTTGTTTCACTGATATCAGCCTCAATTTCTTATTCCTCACTAATATGTGCCTCCTCTGACCTATTTCCATCATGGCTCATTTCCTCACTGTCTTCTTCTGCCTCTTCATTGTTTTCTGCACCTTCATTTTTCTCACTGACTTGTGGGTTGTCCTTATCATTGATATTGGCATCATTTACATCAGCCTCATCTTCGTTGTCTTGACTTCTAGGTGCTTCATCATTGGTTTTTGCACTGCCTTCATCACTATTGATACCTGCATCTTCATTTCCTCCCTCTTCCATGCTCTCTTCTTCATTGCTGTGATCTTGACTGTGCTCCTTATTGCTATCACCAGCCTCACTGCTTTTAGACTGAGTGGCCTCTTCTTCACTAACATTTTCTGCCTCATCTCTGCCAATACTGTCACTATCATCAGCTTCACTGCCATCTTGTTTATGTGAGCCATTGTCAACATCATCATCATCATCACTTTGGCTGCTTTCTTCATCATTTTCCTCATTTTTATTGACATCTACCTCCATGTATTCTTTGCCACTTTCTTCATTTCTATCTTCACTTCCTTCTGCACTGCCCTCATATTCTTCACTGTCTGATTTTTCTTTGTTTGACTCCTCACTATTTTCTTCTTTGTTGCCAACATCATCACTACCTCCAGTTTCCATGATTTCCGCCTCATCACTAACCTCTTCCTCTTCATTTGCTTCTACTTCACTGCTTGATTGATCACTACCCTCTCCTTCATGGTCACTTGATTTCTCATTGTCACTTCCCTCATTATTTGATGCATTGGGAGAGGGTGAGGAAGGAGGATTTTCCTGAGGTGAAGGAATATGTGTAGATGGTGAAACATGCTCATTAGGATATGATGGAGGAGTAAGGACAGGAGGATGAGATGATGAAGGCATGTTTTGCTAAGGATGAGGTTGTGGGTTGGTGAACACTTCATGGGCAATGAAAAACTCCCATGGAATGCCCTTTTACTGCAATTGATGCATCACAACCATTTTGATCAAAGAGTGATGAAATAAGCTTTGCATATGGTGAGGGAATTCTCTCTTCCATACAATATAAGACATTTTGTCAATACTCTTGTAAAGGTAGTAGGGAAAATGCAACATCTTAACCCTACTAAAGTGCGTGAGAAATCTGATGTGATAGGAGTATAGCCTAGAGAATATTCCTTCACATGTGAAATATTTCATGATGACCCTCATCATGGGAGCATACCTCTCAAGCAAATCTGAGAAAGGAAATATATATTTATTGTAGTCTTTGTATCTGGGTTTAAGGAATGGCTCATAGTGGCTTATGTCTAAATTGGACTGTTTGAACCACTTTTCACCAACACTAGGTATCCCAGTGGCAATAGTAATGGCATTCGATGACAGCTCATAGTATACCCCTGCAAGATTTACTTGTTTCTCATGTAGGTTAAGGATGAAGAGCCTAGTCATCTTGGCGTGATTATGCACCTACTGTACTTTCTCACAAAATTGATAGCAGCCTAAGTTTTGGAAGCATGAAACAGTTAGGGGAGATGCATTAAGCTCCATTGTGTCTAGTCGTTCAAACCTGTTAATCCTCCCACCTCTGTGTTGATGCCTCCTTGGCACTTGGCCTTCTTCACCACTACCACTGTCACCTTCCCTTGACATTTTGATTACTGTTGCTTTTGAGCAAAACCCTAGCTCTGTTTATGAAATGGATGTGGAATAGGGTAATGGAGTGGTGATGAAAAAGGACAATTTTTTACAAGTGAATGAAAATGAATGAGTGAAGGGGAAAATTGGGAAAAATTAGAGGCTTAGAAAAAACTTGATGATCACCCCTGTTGATCTGTAAAAGCTCTGCTTTTGACACCTTGTACTGATGGCAAATGGATATAAATGAGGCCAATGAATTTTTCAGTCTGCTTGTGGTGTAGGGGTCAGAGTTTATGAGTGAATGGAGAGGGTGAAGGCACAACCCTAGATGAATGAGAAATATTTCAACAAGGCAACCCTCTATGTTTCTTGGTATGCAGATGGATAAGTGTTTTTTTGAACAATGATGTTCAAGCATTAAAAATTAGGTTTTTCTCCTTAAATATTCATTCCTTTAACCAAATGATGACAAAAACTTGGAGAGGAGGTAATGTCTTGTACTTGCCCCTTAAATATGCTTAAAAAACCTTTGGTGGTAGCTTGGAGGTGTTTTTTAGCTGATTTGAGGGTTTGCAGGTGTGGAGGACCTCTTGGCCAAATGTGCAGTGCACAAGTTATGGGCAAGTCCGGTCGGGCAAGAGGTAGTGCTGTGTGCCAGGCGCACAGTGCCAAAGTCTTTCTACCGGGCATGTTGGGTCTGCAGGGTAAACACGCAGCACGTTTCTAGGCGTGCAACACAGAGTAAATTTACAAGGGGGAAATGCCCAGGTGCGTAGTGCCCGATTCCAGGTGTGCAATGCCGACCTGAATGTGCAACGCCGGGTAAAGTTGCCCGAATTTGACTCAGAAACTCACAGTTTCTCTCCTAGATGCTTTTGATGATTTTGCAAGTGAAGAATGAGCCAAATAAAAAAAAAAATGACTCTTTGTATGTTTGGGTTTTAAATTTAATCTTTTCAAACCCATTTTTATAACGCTTTTAGTCTTTTCACTTTCTTTCACTGATATTTCTCTGAATTTTTGCTTACATGTGACTAGAATACTAACTTGGCCTCTGATTTTGCTTTTCTTACCAATTCCTTTGTCATTTTTGGTTTGTAAGTGAC
The DNA here is from genome assembly GCA_034641835.2 of Pinus albicaulis. Taxonomy (NCBI): domain Eukaryota; kingdom Viridiplantae; phylum Streptophyta; class Pinopsida; order Pinales; family Pinaceae; genus Pinus; species Pinus albicaulis. Next base: position 58,328,062 of record CM076569.1, on the reverse strand, counting down.
TTCAAAAGATGAATTTGATCCTTTTTCATTTTCATTATGAATTTCAACTCAACTTACACTTCTTCTAACTAACTTTTTACACTGTTTGTAAGCAGATTTTCTCAAGTGATAAACTTATGCTCTCTTTTGGTTTCTTGAGACATAAAAATTCATCTTGAAACCTTAGTGATTCAGCCACACAACATCTTCTTCAATTTGATGTGTAATCCTCATCATGAAACTCATCCTTCTCACCAAAGCTGGCAGCCTTGCAAATCCATGTTCCTTTTGACTCTAAAAACTTGACACATTCATTATGACACAACAACAACCTTAATATCAACTTTGGTTTCCACCTTGGAGCTTAACACAATGTTTTTCATCCTTTTTACCACTGCTACTGTGTAGGTGACTAAAATGATGATTTTACTCTCTTTTCACTGATACCCTTTACCTTCTCCTTTTGAAGGTTTGCTTTGAGTTATAAAGCTGAGTTCCTTTTGGCCTATTGATGCCCTTTAACTTTTTCACTTAGCAAGTGTCATGAGGACATTGGAGTAGCTCTCCCTTTTACCTTTGAAGCATGCTAACTTCACCTTTGAAAATTTCAGAAACTTTACACAGTGGCAGTATCTCTAAAACTTCTTTGTCCTTACCTTGAAACTCAAATCATCTTTTACTTGGCAGGTGGCTGAAAACCTAAAATTTACCTTTCTTACTGAGACTCTTCACATCCTTGCTTCTTTGAGGTAGTGAGACCTTTTACCTTGGCAAAGCTTTGGATGTTTACACCCCTGCAACTTTTGAATCTTCTTTTACCTGCACCATGGAGCTCAAGTTGCCTATTGATCACTTTTGGCATGACAAACCTCTTTGGAAAAGTTTGGAATATTTTCAAATAGATACATCTTCAGAATCCCTTTGCTATCATCATGGATTCCAAATTTTCCCTTTCACCTTCTTTGATCATCTTCCCAAAACCCTAGGTGTCTGGAATGCTTGAGAACAATTATCAGTGTTGTCTTCTAAGTTCTCTATAGCCCTTTCAAGTTAATTCATTTCTGTCCAATTCACCTCACCTTTTTCCCTTTTTCATTAATAATTTCTGAAAAAATTCTCTTCATGTTTGGTTTCTTGGTGTGCCTCCTTCGTGTGATTTGATGCATTTGACCCCTTCTTGGCACACTGCTAGCCCAATCAAGCTCAGAAACCCTGATTCACCTCAAGACCAAGTGCTTCCTGTCTTCCTTGCTACAAGATGTCCTCCTTTGGGAACATACCATTTACCTTATCAATTTCTTCTGCTGATGGGGCCCTTAACACTCTTGTAGAAGTGCCAAGCTACCTTTACCTTTTGCAAAACTTGAACTTGATAAAGCAGTCCTCCTTGGAGATTTTTTGATCTTTCTTGGACAAGCATGTGCTGATCTTATTTTAAATTTGAGCCAGCTTCTAGCACAATAAAATCAGTGCTTAAAACACCAATGATGGCCCTACAACCTATGAAACCCTAATGACCTAGTGGGAGGGCTCTTTGGCCTAGTATTTGACTGAAACTTGGTTTGGGGTCTTCAAGTGTAAAAACAAAGTATTTGACAAACTGATGTATTGAAGATACAAAATCCAATGTACTTGATTTATCTAAAGAGCCTACAGAGATAGTTTTGAGACCATCAATGCTTGAGGAATCTGGTGAATATGGGAAAGAATAGGCTGATTGGTAGTTTTGAGACCATCAATGCTTGAGGAATCTGGTGAACATGGGAAAGAATAGGTTGATTGGAAACCCTAGATGAAAGTGGTGTTATGGGCAAGGGAAAAACAGAGAAACGAGGTTATAGGTGGGAAAATAGGATAGAGATGAGTGACACAATCCCATAAGAAGTTTTTCATGAGTGGTAGGGTGACCATGAAATGGAAAAATGGTAGAATAGTGAAATTTTTTCCATAAGGATAATGAAGGCAGTGAGATTTCTAAAACTTACAATATTCAGGGAAGTTTGTATTTAGAAATCTAGAACCAATATTTAGTCATCTACATATGGTAAAAATTACTGATGAATAACAACCTGTAGGTTGTATATTCACTAAGTGTTTGACATAATGTTAGTCCCGGTTGGGGATGGTAAGGTCAAGTCTTGGTTTCATTTTTTTGTTTACAAACATTGTTTCTATGGAATCTATCAATTTTGGAAGTTTCACTAAGTTTTGGATAGAGACCTAAGTCTTGTCCCTGAAAAAGTGGCACCGAAATCAGTGTTGTTGGCATACAATTGATTAGAAAAATCCATAGTTGCATGGAGGCAGGATTATGAGTGTGACTAGTAACCCATAGTCACATGAAGGCCTTGGCAAGGGAGCGACTGGGGCTCTAGGTCAGGGACGTGAGTTGTCTCAGGGGTTAGACACTTGGAGGGCTTGGGTTACTCCTGGAGGTCCATTGGAACCTGAGGGAAGTCAGTAAGGTCTTAAGTTGCCAACTCCATTTCCTTAAGGTCACATAGGAGGTTTAGTCTTATCATAGTGACCCTCAACTCATGTTTACCTTGGGAAAGCAGATGAACGTAGTTAAATGTGGGAGGATGCATTTAGATGGTGTTATTAGAGCAATTTTCACTCTTTTTGGGTCATATATGATACCATAGGGTGGTATCAGAGTGTGGTTTCACTCTCCTTGGGTAAAGTATAATGTTGTCAAGGTTATGGTTGTCATGCATGGGGTCCGGTATATAGTTGGTATGGTCATGCATGATGTTGTTGCGATGTTATGTTATTACATGGATATGTTTATGATTATACACATAAATTCTAATATTTACTGGTCTTGCAGATGATATAAGCCTCCCCATAACATCACTAAGGTATGGATTTGATTTTGGTATCTATTTGTTTTATCTGACATGGTACACTTGCAGGAAGAAGAGAATCATATATGGAATGAAAAATGGTAGATTATAGTTATTGTGACTCTCCCTATAGATCATTTGACCAACAAGGAGAAAAATATTCTCCTGGTATAGCAGATACATTGAGGAGCTTGAGGGTAGAGATCAAAAGTTGCAAAGTGGATAGTGACAGTTTGGTTGAGGCTTAGGAAATACTTGCGAGGGATCAGGAGAAGCAGGTAGAGGTTAATGCAACGATTCTTCAGAGCTTGTCAAAGTTGCAGAAACAAGGAAAATTGAGAATCAATTAATAGAAGGAAGAGAAAAAAAATGGAACCTATGGTAGTTTATCTTGGTCCAAATACAAATTGGATAGAGGGGACAAAGTCACAGGTGGTATATCATTGGACACACCTGGCAAGAAGACCAATATGTATGGGAATCATTCTAGTTCCTCATCTAAGAGACATCATCCCAGTCATTACCATCATCATCCTTATAGGAGGAGGGAGTATTTACCTAATGAGTTTAAGAAAGTGAAGCCCCCTACATTTGATGGATAGATGAAGAAGTTATAAGATAGAAAGGCATGGTTTCTTGGGATGAAGAAATTATTTAGATTGCACATCTATTCAGAGAATATGAAAGCAAAGATAGCCACCTTTAATCTCAAAGGGTAAACATATATTTGGTGGGAAGATGTGAAGAATGTCAAGGAATTTTTGGAGGAAGACTTGATTTGGGATGATTTCGAGAGGATATTCAAGAAGAAGTACTTATCAAAGAGGTACTATGTGTTGATAAGTGGTTGTTGTTGATTTCAACCCAAGCAACAACAAGGGATACCCCGATCCTGGATTTTAATTTTGACCTACAAAATTACTATATTCCTAGTGAAGGATATTTTTGATGGTTTCTACTTGTCGAGATGTTTTCGTTGATATACGACATGCCACATAATTATTCATGGTTTGAGAGATATTCATGTTTGAATTTAGTAACCCAAGTCAGTGCGCTAAAACCCCATGGGGTTGTGGCATGACACTAATCATTGGTTGTGGTAATTGAACAATCAAAATTAATAATTTTTAAGCTCCTAAAATATCTCCCACGTTCACTTGTTGAAGACCCTCTCAACCTAAGAATTTATATAAATTGTGATCCTCATATCCTCCTCATGTAGGGATTTCGCTTCTTAAAAAAGGTCATCGTGGCATTTTTAAGGGGGTTTCCACCTTAAAAAATGTCTGCATTTGTGTTCCTTTATTTTACTTTTATCATTGTACAAACACTGATAATAATTGAATATTAACTAATGCTCTGAAAGATTAATAATAATACTAATTGAAAGGAATACTGATTCACCCCCCTCTCAATATTTCCAGCAATTGGTATCAGAGCTTGGTTCATTCAATAAAAATTTAATAGCTGGAAGGAGGTCATGGAGCATACCAAGAATGGTGTACCTCTGTTTAATGAAAATAATTATGCACTTTGGAAAGGAAGAATGGAGGTCTATCTCTTGGTGCAAGGTTACGAAGTATGGGACAATGTTCAAAATGGATTTACTCCAACCATGGATGAACAAGGTAAGAAGAATTTGGTAAATGATGCAAAAGCAAAGAATATTATTATCAATGGACTTATTGAATCTCCTTATCATAAGGTGTTTGGTTGTAAAATTGGCAAAAATGTATGGGACAAGTTTGAGAATATATATTTAGGTGACTCAAATGTCAAAGAAGCAAAGTTTCAAATCTATAGAGCAAAATTTGAGCAACTCAGAATGAAAGAATATGGCAACATTGCTGCATACTTCCAACACGTTGATGAAATAACCAATACTCTGGAAGGATTGGGAAGCCTGTTGACGAGAAGACTATTATACGAAAGATTCTTAGAAAGTTACCAAGGATATTCAACCCAAAGGTATTGGTCTTAGAATATAGTGCATATCTAGACAAACTCAACAAAGAGGAAATACATGGATTTCTCATAGCATATGAAACGAGACTTGAAGAAGAAGAGGGTACTTCACATCTAGAAACTGTGTTCGCTGCATCTAAGAAAACCAATAAGGACAAACAACCTTCAAAGGCAAAGACCTGCACTTGCAAGTGTGAAGAAAAGGAAGATGATGAATAAGGTCTTTCAGATGGAGAATATGCTTACTTTACAAGAAAACTAAAAATTTGTAAGGGAAAATTCAAAGGTAAACTTCCATTGATATGTTTCGGCTGTGGTGAGGTGGGGAATTTTGCAGCAAAATGTCTGAACAAAAGTGATGGAAACTCAAAAGGAAAGAAATTCTTTAATAAATTCAACAAGCAAGGCAAAAATAAAGGATTCAAAATGAAATTTCTCTCTAAAGAAGATAGCTCATCATCCGATGAAGAAAATAAGAAGCCAATGAGGGAGTATTGTTTATGGCCAAGAAAAATAAACAAGAGGTATCAAACAATGAAGAAGAAGGGTTGACCATATAAGAATTTTCTAAGGAGGCAATCAGGCACATAAAAGAGCTCAAGGCTGAGAAGATCTGTTCCAATACCCTTGACGAACAAGTTGAAGAACAAAAATGTATTGAAGAGTCACTTCAAAAGAAGTTGGAAGAAAGAAACCAAGAAAGGGAAGCATTTGAGGCCGAAGTAGTCTCGCTGCGTAAGGAAGTGAAGAAGGGAAAAACTGTCCAAAACTATGCCAACAACTGAAGGGCATTGGAAGAAATCATAAAAAATAAATGATCTTACAATGACAGAACTGGCCTCGATTACAAAGAAGAAGAAGCATGACCTTCTACAACAAAATACAATGAACCTATGAGATCTGACATGCATGTAGACTTCATTGGACAAGATTCGCAAGAACAACCTTGAAAGACAATTCATCGACGAATATTTCCATCCAGGTACCAACATATTTTCATAGCTATTGTTATTCATGTGGAAAATTTGGTCATAAAGCTGAATAATTTCACACGTACCCTTAGAACCAATACAATTCTAGGAGATTTGTCAAATATGAACCTCCCAGGGCTCAAAGAAACATCAATAGATTTGAAAATTTAAGGAATAATATGGAATGTTACAAATGTCGAAACTTTGGACACATAGCCAAAGATTGCACACTTGAAAATCCTCTAGAAGAATCTCCGAAGCCAAAGAACGAACGAACAAGGAAGAAGAAGAAAACTGATAATTGTGCTCTCACTCTCAAGGCTCAAATCAAAAAATTTGTGTGGTATGTTGATAGCAGTTTCTCAATGCATATGACTGGAGATAGAAAGAAATTTGTATCTCTGAAAGAGAAGAAGGATGGAACCATATCCTTTGGAAATGACGGATCTTCAAATGTGATAGGATCAAGTATCGTCACTCTCGGAAGGAAAGATGTTCTAGCCAAGAATGTTCTATTGGTTGAAAAGATGAATCACAATCTGCTCAGTGTTGGACAAATGTGTGATCAGGGACACACAATGCTATTCAACTCCACAAAATGTGAAATCAGGAAAGGCAGGTATGGTAAAATTGTGGCTACAACAAGTTGAGCTCCAAATGACACATATGTTCTAGATGAAGCAACTAAAGCATGTCTACTAGCTAAAGAAGATGAAATTTGGTTATGGAAAAAACGAATGGGTCACATAAAATTTGACAATCTTGTCAGGATAAGAAAAAGGGAAGTAGTACAAGAAATTCCGAAAATCTCAAAACCTTCCAACACACTATGTGAGGCGTGTCGGCACGGCAAGCAGACAAAAGTCAAATTTAAAACAAAAGAACACTTTGCATCACATCCATTGGAATTGATACATACTGATCTATGTGGTTCTGTGAGAACAAAAGGCTTAGATGGAGAATTATATTTCATGTTAATGATATATGACTATACCAGGATGACAACCGTCAGTTTCCTAAAGAAAAAATCTAAAGAATTTGAGTGTTTTAAGATCTACAAGGAGTTGGTCTAAAATGAAACTGATTTAAAAATAAAGTGTCTAAGATGAGATAATGGCGAAGAATTCACTTCCAAATTATTTCAGCAATACTGTGACGAAAATGGAATAAAAAGACAATTTTCAACAGCACGAACACCTCAGCAAAATGGAGTTGCTAAAATAAAGAACATAACCATACAGGAAATGGGCAGAGCAATGTTGAAGGACTCAAAATTGAATGAAAATTTATGGATTCAAGCAATTGATACGATGATCTTCATTATCAACCGAAGTCTTCTCAGGAATAATTGCAACAAGACCCCATATGAATTATGGAAAAGAAAACTGGCTAATGTAAAATATTTCAGAATCTTCGGAAGAAAATGTTATATCAAAGGATAAGATCAAAAGTTGGGTAAGTTTAAATCATGTGTTGACGAAGGTATATTTGTTGGTTACTCATGCAAAATAAAAGGCCTATAAATGCTGTAATCTAAGATGAAAATAGATAGTGGAGAGCATAAATGTTACATTTGACGAAGATGATGTTATAACGAATAATGATAAGGATATAGAATATTTGAAACTTGAGACAGAGGCTGAAAAAGCCACATAGAAAATTCTAGAACAAGAAGCATCTGTCAACCAGGAAGAAGTAAATAATGATCATCAAGATATACATGAAAAACAACAAGAAGCTCCTCAAAAGAGAACTAAAGAATGGATTCAAAAGAAACATCCATCAAATCAAATCATTGGTGACATGAATCAAGGTCAACAACTTTGTTCATCGCAACAAGCTCACATTGCTTTTCTAGCAACTTTTGAGCCTAGCAGTTTTGAGGAAGGCAATCAGAATGAACATTGGGTAGCAGCTATGAATGAAGAATTGGATCAAATCGAGAAGAATAACACCTGGGAATTAGTTCCATGACCAAAAGATAAAAATGTCATTGAGACTAAATGGGTGTTCAGGAAAAAATTGAATGAAGATGGCCAGGTTACCAGAAACAAAGCAAGATTGGTTTGCAAAGGCTATGCATAAGTGGAAGGAATTTATTTATGTAGAAATTATATAACTAATGCGTTATATATCCAAGATTCTCTTGATCACACACGATTTTAACTTCATGCACAATACAAAATCTATTCCACCATTGATCATCACATGCGGAAATTAAATCAATTGCAATGCACACATGAAACCATAAAAATTCACACACATTAACGTAGTTGTTTTAACAGGAAAGCATGAAGCTAAAAACCCCAACTATATATATATAATATATGTCATAGATATCATGTAACAATCCTCATACAAATCTTATCACAGGCTCTCAGTACAATCCAATCGCTACACACTAATCAGGCCCGATCTTGCAAATCCATGCACCGATCTTCGCCACCTGCTAGCCTGCCTCTACTACGCAATCCTTGCTGAAGAATGGCTCTGAATGAACTCAAATTACTCCAGCCTTGCTCACGCAATCCTCATAGGCATCTCCACTGAGTGTTGGATGCAATCAATGCATCACTATAGTCACAACTGATAGTCACACTTGCTCTCTCACCTATCTCTCCACTGGTCTCCACTGAAACTGCCATGCACTGTAGTTAAATGATGTATTATTCAGTTGAATAATGAGTTAATATTTAGTGAATTAATTATTAATTAATTCACACCACTCTCACTAGTGTATCAATCAGTTAGACTAGATACAACTAGCTCAACTGTGTCTAACTGAGTTAAACTGAACACAACTCCACCAACTACTTCTACAACTCCACTAAACTCTGTCACATGAGTTCTAACTGAAATCCTCCATGCAATAGCTCCACTAAAATCTTAGGAATAGCATAATTCCTTCTGTCATCTCCTGTGCCACATCTGTGCACTTAACTGAAGTGCTCCAAGAGAATAAGATAATGTTTATAGTCCAAATATTATTAAGAGCTAATAATATTCAACATATACGATACAAGTAGCAGTTTGAGGACGGGATCCTTCAATATGTCTAAAAATAGAAGTCCATATATTTTTCCAACTTGACCAACCATCCACAAATAGCATCCTGCAACTCATAGAATATGATCGACATGTCTAAAAATAGACTTTGTGCTAAAAATCACCTGTGTGGGCCCCACCTAGTTTAGGTGATTATTTTCCAACTAGGATCAGGAATGATGTTTCAAGATGCCTCCTTCACTGTTTCTTGTTGCAATCTTCAACAATTTCGACGAAAAATTTGCACCATTTTCTAGAATGGAAGCCATATGGATGTGTCTCACCTATGCATGTCCAAGAAAAATCTAATTCTACCAAATGGATGTTAAATCAACATTCCTGAATGGCGAATTAGAAGAAGAAGTTTACATCGAACAACCTAAAGGTTTTCTACTATTAGAAAAAGAATACTATGTTTGAAGGTTAAAGAAGGATCTATATGGTCTCAAGCAGGCTCCCGGAGCATGGTATGTTCATCTTGATGGATATCTATGTCAACAAGGGTTCAAGAAATGTACTGCTAATAACAATCTTTATGTACAAATAGAAAAAGATAATTTAACAATCGTTGAGGTTTATGTGAATGATATAATCTTGGGTAGAAATGATGATCGACTAAGTAAGAAATTTGCTACAAGGATGCAAAGTGAGTTCAAGATGCATTTACTTGGAGAGATGACATACTTCTTAGGGCTTCAGATATCTCAGCAAGAGAAAGGAATATTTATATGTTAAGCCAAGTACATCAAGGAAATGCTCAAGAAATTCAAAATGGAATGTTGCAAACCTGTCCTTATTCCAATGGTAGCAGGTTGCAAATTGAGCATAGACGACTCATCTAAGGATGTGGATCATAGGTTGTACATATCTATGATTGGTAGTCTTCTATATGTAACAGCCTCCCGGCCAGATGTTATGCAAGCAGTTGGACAAGTAGCAATATTCCAAGCAACACCAAAAGAATCACATATTATTGCCATCAAAATAATTCTTTGAAATCTAAAGGGCACAACAGAATATGACTTGTGGTATCCCAAGGGTAACAATCTCATTATTCAAGCCTTTACAGATGCATATCGGTCAGGAAGCGTTGATGATCGTAAGAGTACTAGTGGAGTATAATTCTATCTAGGTGGTTGTCTCGTATCATGGTTGACCAAAAAAAAACCTCAATCTCGTTATCTATAGCAGACGCAGAATACATTGCAGAAACAACTTGTTGTACTCAATTCCTTTGGATGAAACAAACTTTGCAAGATCTTCAAGTATAATTCAGTGAGTCTATTCACATCTTCTGTGATAACAGTAGTGCCATCAACATCTCCAAGAATCTTGTCATGCATTCAAAAACAAAACACATTCCGATCAAATATCATTTTGTTAGAGAACAAGTCGCTAAAAAGAATATCGAACTTGAATATGTTGGTACAAAAGAACAAATCGCTGATATATTCACTAAAAATTTACCTCGTGAAGCATTTGAATATCTTCTCCAGAATCTTGCGATTCTCCCAAGTTCTCATTATATTTTCCTTATTCAGAAAATAGAGGGGGAGTGTAAGCATGTACAGGTCCGCAGGATGGTTGTGTGCTAGGGGGAGTTACCCTTTGCCATTAATTTCAAAGGGGGAGATAATGTTGTAGGAAGAGGTGTAATGATCGTAAGGGGAGTAATTTTGTTGCCATCAATGCCAAGGGGGAGATTGTTGATCAGTGGTTGTCATTGATGTCAACCCAAGCAGCACTAGGGACTACCCTGATCTTGCATGGAAATTTTGACCTACCAAATTACTATATTCCAAGTCAAGGATATTTTAGATGGTTTCTACTTGTTGAGATGTTTTCATTGATATATGGAACGCCACATAATTCTTTATGGTTTGAGAGATATTCATGTTTGAAGTTAGTAACCCCAGTTAGTGGGCTAAAACCCCATGGGGTTGTGGCATGACACTAATCATTGGTTGTGGTCACTGAACAGTCAATAATTAATATTTTTTAAGCTCCTAAAATATCTCCCACGTTCACTTGTTGAATACCCTCTCAATCTAAGCATTTATATAAATTGTGATCCTCATATCGTCCTCAAGTAGGGATTTCACTACTTGAAACAGGCCATCGTGGAATTTTCGCTATAAATTTTTTTACGACGAAGGTTAAGAAGCTGAAATTTTTATCACCCAAATTTGAAACCCTGAGGAAGCTTGTGTAAAAATTTCAGATTATGGTTCACAATATTTTTGGAGATATGATTTGTGGAAGATAGGGTTTTCACAGGCTCCTGAACTTCATCTCAAAGGGGTGACCTTGAGAAAATTGTCATAACTCTCTCTCTGAGCATCGGATTGGAATTATGTAAAAAGTGGGAGATAGTGTATAAATTGTAGTTTTCTGTGTATCAATTTCAGAGCTGAAGGAGGAAACAATGACACGTAGCACGCCATACAAGTTCACTCTACTAAAATAGTCCATACTTCGATTATTGTGAGAGATTGGGCATAAATTTGTCTTGAAGAATCAAAATTGGGTCAGACCTATGGAATTGGAAAGAAGACTTAGAGGGGTACTACAGGACCAAAAATCAAATATTGGGGATCTAAAATAACAGAGATACATTATATTCAATATCGAGCTCCTAGAAGGCAAGTAAAAGCTAGATCATATGCTATCAAGGGTTGCAAAGGACCAGAATTTCTAGGGCAGAAAAGCAAAGCAAGGTGCAGTAAAATGATGCAGTAGAGGTAAGCTCCAGGTAAGTATATTCTGTATATGCATGTTCATCTCTTAATTGCATTAGGTTCTTTGTATTCTAATTTGTTTTTTTTTTTTGTTTAGCACTGACATATTCTCTGCAGGATAAGGTAACTTTTCATATTATCATGTCATGGGTATTTTGATCCATGTGGATATCGGTGGCCACCCACCTATTCCATTTGGACCCACACCATCAATTCTTGCAGCTTTTCACATTCAGCACCACTTACTATTTTTAGCAGGTTTTTGGGTCCTGTACTCCCAGAGCCGTTTTGGGGCCTTAATGATCTAGGTGGATATTGGTGGCCACACACCTATTCCATTTGAACCCCCACCATCAGTTCGTTCAGTTTTTAAGTTGCAGCACAACTTACTATTTTTAGCAGTTTTTCGGGTGCTGAACTTCTGGAGCCGTTTTGAGGCCCTAAACGACGTTTTTTGGGAAAACAGGGAGCAACATGGGTCCATGGACTGATGTGTCTCACTTAAAAAGTTGTACTCCTCGGATAGATCTTTCTAATGAGCTATTGAGCACGTCAAACAGAGATCGGATGCCAAAGTTACGTCCCTGGGAAGTTGAAACACCAACTTACCCAAATGGGAGCCCACAGTTTTGGCGCTTCATCTCCTAGAGTTAAGGTTTTTGGACTTTTCAGTTTTTCCATTGTTTCTCAATAATAAATAGGCCCTTGAGCCTCATTATAACACAGTTCAGAGGTCTGTAGCCACCACATCTCTTCTCAGAGATTCACTACCAGTACCCTAGCTATTTTATTTCCATTATGTCTGTAAGCATATTTTTGTTATTTGATATTAATGAAATGACACATTATTTCCGTTGCATCTCTATGTTTATGGTTATTTCTGTATTCTGTTGCATTCCTGCATAAATCCGGATCAATGGTATCAGAGTGGTCTGCTCTGTCTTTGTTTTTCTTTGCATGTCCCCAACGCAGTCAGGGTATAAGGAGTTAGGGCTCAATCTGGTTGAACCCTTGCAAGATCAGCCTCGCAAGCCCCAACGACCTCCCATGGCGGAAGAAAAAAAAGACGAGGGAGCAGGAGATCCTATCAAAATATTGCTCGAGGAGGCCCTCTAGAAACAAAGGAACGTGATGATGAATAACTTTGCTCAGATCCTTCAACGACTGCCCACCTACGGCGCATCTGCATCCAACAACCACTCTAGAGGTGCCACTCCCTTCAAGGTACAGGTAAAATTTGATATTCCTGTATTTGAAGGCCAAATAGATGCAAACGCTGTAGATAGATGGTTGAATTTGTTGGAAGCGTATTTCTCGTTCCATGATTTCTCTGACCAAGAAAAGATTATTTTTGCACTCCTCAAAGCCATCCCCCATGTCAAAGACTGGTGGGAAACCTACCATGAGCAAGAGGACGAAGGGGAACCCTCTCTGTTCTCGGCCACACCCACTTGGAATTCATTCTGAGACGACATCAAGGAACAATATTACCTCGTGGGGAGCTATGAGGACAAATACATCCAATGGACCACACTGCGGCAAAAAAGGGATCAAGATGTGCATGAACTGAAGAATTTGTTCCATACCCTGCGCAAAAAGTTGGGGATTAAAGATTTAGAGAGACATTTGGTGCTCAAGTAGTGCAGCTGTCTACACAAACACATTTAGGAGGAAATGGAGTTCCTCGACATTACATCGCTTGGCATGGCATATTGCTATGCCGCCAAGATGGAGCAGAAATTTAAGCAGAAGAAGCGAGACTTTGGATCTGTGAATTCGAAAGGTGCCCTCGAACCGAAGAACAAGGTGTTGAAAATGCAGCAAGATGATGGAGCTTGGTGAAATGAAGTCGCCTTCACTAAGTGGGCCCGCAGGCAAATTCTGGCACAAAGTCTATTTTTAGACTATGTCTATTTTTAGACATATGGAGCATGGTTCGGGGATTCCAGTTTGAGATTCTTGGAGCATTGGTCATGTTGGTATAAATAGATGAGACTCTATTTTTTAGGTCAAAGAGGTCGAAGTCTATTTTTAGACTGCCTCTCCTAAAAATAGGGAAGTCAAATATTATTTACCCTTAATAATATTTAGACTATAAACTTTAGTTTACTCTCTTGGAGCACTTCAGTTCGAGCCTTGGAAGTGGCTCATGCATCTGACAGAGGAATTACACTATTCCCAAGGGTTTGATGGCATCATGCATGGTTGACTTTAGTTAGGACTTCAGTGGCAGAAGTTTGGTGGAGTTAATGAGACAGCTAGTGGAGTTGTGTTCTGTTTATTTTAGTTGAACTAGTTGAGATTAGTTTAACTAGCTAATAAATTAGTTATGAGTGGAGTGAATTAAATATTATTTAATTCATTAATTAGTAACTCATTATTCAACCCAAGAACACATCAGTTCACTACAGTGCATGATCAGTTCAGTGGAGACCAGTGAAAGAGGTAGATGAAAGGGTGGAGTTAGCTATCAGTGGCGACATCAGTTGTGCATGAGATTTGCACCATACTTGGAGGAATTGCCCATGATGATTGCGCTGTCAAGCCAAGGAGATTCGAACCTTGGATCTCTATATAGACAGGCCTGGATTGCGCAATAGAGGCAAGGCAATTGGTGGTGAGTTTTGGACCAGTAACCTGTTCAAAACTGAGCTAGATTGTGTGTAACTTTATGAGAAAGTACTGAGTACTTGTGAGGAGTATTGTACTTAGTTTGTTACATGATTTCTCCATTATAATATACACAATAGCTGCGGGGTTTTCAGCTATAAGCTTTCCCCATACATACTGTGTTAATGTGTATGATGATTTGATGTGTTATCGCTTGATTTTATTTCCGCATGTTTGATGATCCGAGTGGAAGAGATTATGTGTTGCATATAAATTCGAATTGTATGTGATCAGGATAGTCTCGGTGGATAATTAATCATTATTCAGCAAATTTCTACATGGTATCGGAGCTATTGAAGCAGAGATTGATCATCACGGTGATTACAAACTTATTTCGGTAGACAGAGTCTGCATGCGGGCCAGGTAGCCTCCGGATTCATCTTTCTTCGGAAAGTGAAAGGTCTGGTAAACGCCCCTTGCAGTCAATCTCTGTGCTAGAAATAATTTGTTCTCACGATCTAGAGCGGTTGAGCTTTGAGGTGGAATTCAAAATTTTGCAGCAGTTTTGTTTTCTTGGTGCCGGTGTTGAAAATGTCTTTCAACGGTTTGCGACTCGAATATGCTCTTGAAGGCAATTCGAATTATGTTGCATGGAAGGATCGCATGGAGGCAGTATTAGAAGATAATGGTCTGAAGGAGTTCGTAGATACGGATGTCCAAAATCCCACTGATGCAGCTGAAGTCGATGCATGGAAAAAGAAGATGGCGAAGTGTCGAAGGATCCTATTGGAGGGCGTCAAGGATCATATTGTATCCAGCCTGCATGGAAAAGCTACTCCATATTTAATGTGGAAAGCTTTGACGGATCTATTCCAGAGTAAGAGCAACCAAAGGAAGCTGGCGCTCAAAGATAAGCTCGGGAACATCAAGATGGAGAAGGGCGACAGTATCGCCAAATACCTCACGAAGTTCACTCAGTGCAGAGATGAGCTGGGAAGTGTGGGGGTGACTGTTGAAGACGAGGACATGGTCGACCTGGCTCTCCTTGGTCTTTCGAAGGCTTGGCACTCATATCAAGATAGTGTCAATGGTCGGGAGAAGCTGCCGGGATGGGAGCGCCTTTGAGCGGATCTCATGCAGGAGGAGATAAGGAGGACTACTCGAGATGGATCTTCATCAAAGGGAGCTGATGAAGAAAACTGCGCTTTGGTGGCCAAAGAAAAGAAGGGGAAGGGTAAGAAAACCTCTCATTCTGGTGCAAAGGGAAAGAAGAAAGATATGGCGAAAGTGAAGTGTTTTCACTGCCATGATCACGGACATTATGCTACCAATTGTCCAAAGAAGAAGAAGAACAAGAAAGCGGGAAGATCTGCAGATGGAGAAGCTTTGGCTTCACAGTTCGAGCTTGACTTTTCACTGATTGCATGCTTGGTTTCAAGTGTGATGGGATCGGTGTAGTTCTTGGACAGCGGTGCGTCATTTCATATGACGGGAGATCGGGAGTTGTTCTCAGATCTGGAGGACAAGGATTTGGGTATGCACATCGAGATGGGCGATGACGGTAGATACAGTGCGACTGGTATCGGTACCGTATCCTTTCAGAGGGAGTCTGGTAAACCCTTTGTCTTAAAGGATGTCATGCATGTACATGGATTGAAGAAGAACCTGATTTCAGTAGCGATGTTGGAGGATAAGGGGTATGATGTGGTCTTCAGCGAAGGAAAAGCCTTCCTGCGCAGTAAGACTACTGGAGAGACCCGAAAGATAGGGGTTCGAACCAAGAACCTTTATCAGTTGCAGGTAGATGGCTGCGCAGCAATGGCATGCAAGGCGGGAGAAGTGGTGAGCCGGGATGATGAGGGTGAACTGTGGCACAGGAGATTGGGCCACCTTCACCATGGAGCTTTGAAGATCCTACAGCAGATTTCTATTGGGCTTCCTAAGGGCACTCTTGCGCAGTCAGATCAGTGCAAGGGGTGTACTTTAGGGAAGTATGTGAAAGCCACCTTTCACGAGAAGGATAGTCGCGCCACGACGATCCTTGAGAGAGTTCACACGGACGTGTGTGGTCCTTTCTCAGTTGCTTTGACAGCAAAGCACAAGTATTATGTGATCTTTGTTGATGATTTCTCTCGAAAGTGCTGGATCTTCTTCATGCAGAAGAAGAGCGATACATTCGCGAAGTTCTGTGAGTTTAAAGCACTGGTCGAGAAGGAGTGGGGGAAGAAGGTGATTGCTCTAAGGAGTGATAACGGTGGTGAATTCATCTCGGCTGAATTCAAGGAGTTCTGCAGCGCAGAAGGGATTCGGAGAGAGCTCATCGCACCCCATAACCCACAGCAGAACGGGGTGGCTGAGCGGAAGAACAGAACGATCGTGGGTGCTGCACGGGCGATGTTGCATGATCGGGGCCTACCCCTTCACTTGTGGGCTGAGGCATGCAATACAGCAGTGTATGTGCAGAACCGTTGTCCTCACAAGGTTCTTGGCATGAGTACACCGGAGGAGGCTTATTCTGGCAAGAGGCCTGATATTTCCCATTTGCGGATTTTTGGTTCTCCTGTCTACATGCATGTGACGAAGGATGCGAGAAGGAAGCTGGATCCAACTGCTGAGGTTGGAATATTTGTGGGGTACACTGATACACCTCACAACTACCGAGTATATTTGTCAGACAGTCGAAAGACTGTTGTGCGACGGGATATAAAATTTCAGGAGGAGAAAGCCATGCAGTGTTCGCTTGAGAGGGAGCTACACTTGCATGCAGATGAGGAGCTGTTAGTTCCTAAAGAGGAGCTTCCGGATGTGGATCAGCCACAAGAGGAAGTTCAGGAGGTGGAAGAAACCACCCATGCAGCGCCAACCATCAGAGGGCGCATGCGCACTACAGAAGCTGAGCGACTGGCTCGAGATGCAGAGAAGGTTGTAGGACCACCTACAACATAGCGCAGACAGAGGAAGTCACCAGATCGGTACATTGGATACATGGCTCTTGTGAGTCAATGTGTCGTGACGGAGCCATCCTCTTTTGAGGAAGCTGTGGAGGAACCCGCATGGGTTGATGCCATGATCGAAGAATATGATTCGATCGTCAGGAACAGTGCATGGGAGATTTTCCCAAGATCAGTTGGGAAATCAGTGGTGGGTTCGCGATGGATCTACAAGGTGAAGTAGGCGGTTGACGGGAGTGTGGAGAAGTATAAGGCGAGATTTTTCACCCGTGGCTTTTCACAGATCGAGGGGATTGACTATGAGGAGACCTTTGCACCTGTCGCAAGGTACTCTTCCATACAGACGGTCCTTGCTCTCTCAGCGCAGATGGGGTGGCACATTCATCAGATGGATGTGAAGACTGCGTTCCTCAATGGAGTTATTGAGGAGGAGGTGTACATAGAGCAGCCTGAAGGTTTCGAGATCTTCAGCAGTGAGTCGCATGTGTGCCAACTCAAGAGAGCACTGTACAGGCTGAAGCAAGCACCTCGTGCTTGGTACACTCGGATAGACAGCTACTTCACCGTGCTTGGATTCTCCAAGAGTGAGGCAGATCCAAACCTGTACCAGATTGTGGTGGAGGGGAAGCTGTTGATCATCGTACTGTATGTAGATGATCTGATTTTGATTGGCGATGAGCAGTTGATACTTTCATGCAAGGAGGATCTTGCACGAGAGTTCGAGATGAAGGACTTGGGCATCCTTCATTATTTCCTGGGATTGGATATTTGGCAGCGCAGCGGAGGATTGTTTGTTTCTCAGGGCAAGTATGCCCGGGATATTCTGGAGAGGTTCAACATGCAAGGCTGCAAGCCTGTTGACACTCCTCTTCCTGGTGGTTGGAGGAAGGAGGATGCTACTTCAGCGGAGGTAGTGGATACCACTGTCTATCGACAGTTGGTAGGGTCGCTTATGTATCTGGTCAATACACGACCCGATATATGCTATGCAGTTAACCAGCTTTCGCAAGCTATGGTTAAGCCTACCAAGCTCTTTTGGAAGGCAGGTAAGCATGTATTGCGCTATATCAGAGGCACATCGAGATATGGTCTATGGTACAGACAAGAGGATGGAGCGAAGCTTTCTGGCTTCACTGATGCAGATTGGGCAGGGAGTCCAACGGACCGGAAGAGCACTTCTGGAGGAGTTTTCAGCATTGGGTCGACAGCAGTTTCCTGGTACAGCAGGAAGCAGAGATCCGTGGCACTCAGTTCAGCAGAGGCCAAGTACATGGCAGCAAGTTTGGCTGCATGCGAGGCTATTTGGATGAGGAAGATCCTCACAGGTTTGTTCAGGTTGCATTTGGAGCCTACAATGATCTACTGTGATAACCAGAGCTGCATCAAGCTCTCGGCTAATCCAGTATTTCATGATAGGTCCAAACATATCGACATCAGGTACCATCACATCAGAGATTGTGTTCAGCGGAGGATCATGATGCTTTCATATGTTCCCACGGAGGATCAGGATGCCGACATCCTGACGAAGGCGCTCACCAGGAGCAAGTTCGAATTCCACAGAGGCAGGATAGGGATTGCAGATAATCCATATCTTGCTGAGAGGGAGTGTTGAGAATGCAGCAAGATGATGGAGCTTAGTGAAATGAAGTCGCCTTCACTAAGTGGGCCCACAGGCGAATTCTGGCGCAAAGTCTATTTTTAGACTATGTCTATTTTTAGACATATGGAGCATGGTTCGGGAATTCCAGTTTGAGATTCTTGGAGCATTGGTCATGTTGGTAAAAATAGATGAGACTCAATTTTTTAGGTCAAAGAGGTCGAAGTCTATTTTTAGACTGCCTCTCGTAAAAATAGGGAAGTCAAATATTATTTACCCTTAATAATATTTGGACTATAAACTTCAGTTTACTCTCTTGGAGCACTTCAGTTCGAGCTACAGAAGTGGCTCATGCATCTGACCGAGGAATTATGCTATTCCCAAGGGTTTGATGGCATCATGCATGGTTGACTTCAGTTGGACTTCAGTGGCAGAAGTTTGGAGGAGTTAATGAGACAGATAGTGGAGTTGTGTTATGTTTATTTTAGTTGAACTAGTTGAGATTAGTTTAACTAGCTAATCAATTAGTTATGAGTGGAGTGAATTAAATATTATTTAATTCATTAATTAGTAACTCATTATTCAACTCAAGAACACATCGGTTCACTACAGTGCATGATCAGTTCAGTGGAGACCAGTGAAAGAGGTAGATGAAAGGGTGGAGTTAGCTATCAGTGGCGACATCAGTTGTGCATGAGATTTTCACCACACTTGGAGGAATTTCCCATGATGATTGCGCTGTCAAGCCAAGGAGATTCAAACCTTGGATCTCTATATAGACAGGCCTGGATTGCGCAATAGAGGCAAGGCAATTGGCGGTGAGTTTTGAACCAGTAACCTGTTCAAAACCGAGCTAGTTTGTGTGTAACTTTATGAGAAAGTACTGAGTACTTGTGAGGAGTATTGTACTGAGTTTGTTACATGATTTCTCCATTATAATATACACAATAGCTGCGGGGTTTTCAGCTATAAGCTTTCCCCATACATACCGTGTTAATGTGTATGATGATTTGATGTGTTATCGCTTGATTTTATTTCCGCATGTGTGATGATCTGAGTGGAAGAGATTATGTGTTGCATATAAATTCGAATTGTATGTGATCAGGATAGTCTCGGTGAATAATTAATCATTATTCAACAAATTTCTACACAAGGGGCAAGGCCAAAGCAGTGCTACTCAGAACAACACCAAAAATCAAAATAAGGACACAGGGAAGTGGTGTGAATTTCATAACAGCCCCACTCACAACACAAATGAGCGTCGGGCCAAACAATCATTGGTGGCCGAACTAAAGGCACTTGAATCAGATGCATTTTCTGATCCTGAGTCAGAACCAGACTAAGGCAATGAAAAAGGGAAGCAGATCATTGATGCGGATCCCAGTGCCATTGTTTCCACCACCAAGATCTAGAGGGAGGACCCAGAGGATCCAGAGGAGGGGGAGCGCCTCTTCCATTCGCAAATGTGGGTGAAAGGTTCTCCGCTGAAATTCCTTGTCGATAGCGGAAGCCAAAAGAACCTCGTTTTAGCAGAGGTCATGAAGCAGCTTAGCCTACCGACCATAGCACACCCACAACCATATACCATCTGGTGGCTTCACCCAGGGAGAGATATCCGCATCCGCCAATAATGTCACCTTCTGTACATCATCAAGCCATTCACAGATGAGGTATTATGTGATGTTGCTCCTCTTGATGTAGCTGATGTATTATTGGGCCAACCATACTTGTGGAGGCGACATGATGTGTATGAGTCTAGGCCTTATGCTATTATTATTACTTTTGGAAATAACTTGTACAGGATACCAGAGGTAGTACTGCCTCCTGTCATCTCTTTGACTACTGCAAAACAACGCAGTAAGATTGTTTCCCAAATGAGGAAATTCATTTTCGTTATAACTTGCTCACAAGGAAAGAAGAATATTGTGGCCACAACCTCGAAATAGGGCTCCCCTGCACGGCTGCAACAGATGGACAAATTCATGGAGGAATACGAGGACATTTTCTCCTCACTCACAGAGGTTCCTCTACACTGTCAGGACAAGTACTCCATTGATCTGACCCCCAATGCATCGTCGCCTGATGTTACCATACCTCCTTCAAATAAATATATAGAATCCACACATGTACTGTTTGAGGCTGATAAAGAAACCAAATTTACTAAAAGCATCCAGCATGTCTACCCACAGGTCCATGACATCTTCAACAAATCTAATACCTATTTCAACAAAATTTGCTTCATCTCAGGGAGGATCTCAACGCAATGGGGACCATTTCTTCCTAAGGAGGGATGAATGATCCAGGTGGATATCGGTGGCCACCCACCTATTCCATTTGGACCCACACCATCAAGTCTTGCAGCTTTTCACATTCGGCACCACTTACTATTTTTAGCAGGTTTTTGAGTCCTGCACTCCTGGAGCCGTTTTGGGGCCTTAATGATCCAGGTGGATATTGGTGGCCACCCACCTATTCCATTTGAACCCCCACCATCACTTTGTTCAGTTTTTAAGTTGGAGCACAAATTACTACTTTTAGCAGTTTTTCGGGTCCTAAACTTCCAAAGCCGTTTTGAGGCCCTAAACGATGTTTTTTGGGAAAACAGGGAGCAACATGGGTCCATGGACTGATGTGTCTCACTGAAAAAGTTTTACTCCTCGGATATATATTTCTAATGAGCTATTGAGCACGTCAAACAGAGATCGGATGCCAAAGTTACGTCCCTGGGAAGTTGAAACACCAACTTACCCAAACGGGAGCCCACAGTTTTGGCGCTTCATCTCCTAGAGTTAAGGTTTTTGGAATTTTCAGTTTTTCCATTGTTTCTCAATAATAAATAGGCCGTTGAGCCTCATTTTAACACAGTTTAGAGGTCTGTAGCCACCACATCTCTTCTCAGAGATTCACTATCAGCACCCTAGCTATTTTATTTCCATTATGTCTGTCAGCATATTTCTATTATTTGATATTAATGAAATGACACATTATTTCCGCTGCATCTCTATTTTTATGGTTATTTCTGTATTTTGTTGTGTTCCTGCATAAATCCGGATCATATTTCCTTGAATATTTTTTGTAGGTATTATGTATTCATCAAGATAAGACCCAATGCATGATCTAATGTTTTGAAGAGTGAGAAAGGGTAGCATGACAAGAGCAACGATCAAGGTGAAAAGCAACAACAATAAGTTCACCACATGAAGTATTCAAGTGGGAAACACTGCATACAGTGTTTGTAAAGGTATAATGGTATTGAGTCATTGTAAAAGCATCATTGTAAAATTTGTACAAATGTCTATCTGCCAAAAATTGAAGAGGACGTGTCGGGAGGTCTAGGATCATCATTAGGTGGTTGTGTCATAGTTGGGGTTATGGTCTAGTGTGTATTCTTCTTCTACATCATTCTATGTCATTGTAAAGTGGACCATTTTCCCTGGTACAAGAGTCAATTCTTCTTTTATTATTCTATAGGGTAGTAGGGTGGTGCTAGGATGGTGCATGAAGTCACCATCAGGTTCAAGCCTGTGAAAACTTCAGGGTGGTAGGGTGGTGCTAGGGTGATTTGTAGCTCATTGGGTGTTGGGGCATCCGTTCAGTTGACTACTGAAGAATATCGGGCGTTGGAGCATCCATCTAGTGGGAGCTGGAGAAGAATGCTTTTCTTGATTCTAGGAAGTTGGAGCTTTCTTTTCAATTGGAGTTGAATATTAAAGAATTATTAGAAAATAATTCAGGTGGTTTTTGTCCCGGAGGGGGTTTCCACCTTAAAAAATGTGTGCATTTGTGTTCCTTTTATTTACTGCTATCATTGTACAAACACTGATAATAATTGAAGATTAACTAATGCTATGAAAGATTAATAATAATACTAATTGAAAGGAATACTGATTCACCCCCCTCTAAATATTTCCAACATTTGGTATCAGAGCTTGGTTCCTTCAATAGCAATTTAACAGCTGGAAGGAGGTCATGGAGCATACCAATAATGGTGTACCTCCGTTCAATGAAAATAATTATGCACTTTGGAAAGGAAGAATGGAGGTCTATCTCTTGGCGCAAGGTTATGAAGTATGTGACACTGTACAAAATGCCTTTACACCAATCGCGGATGAACAAGGTAAGAAGAATTTGGTAAATTATGCAAAAGCATGGAATATTATTATCAGTGGACTTATTGAATCTGCTTATCATAAGGTGTTGGGTTTTAAAACCGCCAAAAATTTATGGGACAAGCTTGAGAATATATATGCAGGTGACTCAAATGTCAAAGAAGCAAAGCTTCAAATCTACAAAGCAAAATTTGAGCAACTCAGAATGAAAGAAGATGGCAACATTACTGCATACTTCCAACACGTTGATGAAATAACCAACACTCTAGAAGGATTGGGAAGCCTGTTGATGAGAAGACTATTATATGAAAGATTCTTATAAAGTTACAAGGGAGATTCAACCCAAAGGTAGCGGTCTTAGAATATAATTCAAATCTAGACAAACTCAACAAAGAGGAATTACATGGAGTTCTCATAGCATAAAAAATGAGACTTGATGAAGAAGAGGGTACTTCGCATCTAGAACTACATTCACTGCATCTAAGAAAACCAATAAGGAAAAACAACCTTCAAAGGAAAAGACCTGCACCTGCAAGTGTGAAGAAAAGGAAGATAATGAAGAAGGTCTTTCGGATGGAGAATATGCTTACTTTACAAGAAAACTAAAAATTGGTAAGGGAAACTTCAAAGGTAAACTTGCATTGATATGTTTTGGCTACGGTGAGGTTGGGAATTTCGCAGCAAAATGTCTGAACAAAAGTGATGACAACTCAAAAGGAAAAAAAGGCTTTAATAAATTCAACAAGCAAGGAAAAAAGAAAGTATTCAAAAGGAACTTTCTTTCTAAAGAAGATAGCTCATAAACCAATGAAGACTATGACAATAAAGAAGAAGCCAATGAGAGAGTACTATTTATGGCCAAGCACAATAAATAAGAGGTATCAACCAATGAAGAAGAAGGGTTCACCATAGAAGAATTTTCTAAGGAGGTAATTAGGCTTATAAAAGAGCTCAAGGCTGAGAAGATCCATTCCAATACTCTTGACAAACAAGTTCAAGGTCTCAAAATTGAAGTTGAAGAATACAAATATATTAAAGAGTCACTTCAAAAGAAGTTGGAAGAAAGAAACCAAGAAAGGGAAGCATTAGAAGCCGAAGTAGTCTCGTTGTGCCGAAGGAAGTGAAGAAGGGAAAAAATATCCAAAAATATGCCAACATCTCAAGGACATTGGAAAAACTCATCAACAATCAATGATCTTACAACGACAGAAATGGCCTCGGTTACAAAGAAGAAGAAGAAATACCTTCTACAACAAAATAAAATTAACCTATGAGATTTGACATGCATGTAGACTTCATTGGACAAGATTCACAAGAACATCCTTGGAAGATAATTCACCGACAAAGATTTCCATCCAGATAAAAAATATTTTCATGGCTATTGTTATTCATGTGGAAAATTTGGTCATAAAGTTGTAGAATGTCGCACGTAGCCTAGGAACTAATACAATTCCAGGAGACCTGTCAAATATGAACCTCTCTAGGCTCAACAAAACATCAATAGATTTTAACATTTAAGAAATAATATGGAAAATTACAAATGTCAAAACTTTGGACATATAGCCAGAGTTTGCAGACTTGAAAATCCTCTAGAAGAATATTTGAAGCCACAGAACGAACGGACATGGAAGAAGAAGAAGACTGATAATTGTGCTCTTGCACTTAAGGTTCAAAACAACAAATATGTGTGGTATGTTGATAGAGGTTGCTCAATGCATATGATTGGAGATAGAAATAAATTTGTATCTTTGAAAGAGAGGAAGGATGGAACCGTATCCTTTGGAAATGATGGATCTTCAAATGTTATAGTATCAGGTACTGTCACTCTCAAAAGAAAATATGTTCTAGACAATAATGTTCTATTGGTTGAAAACATGAATCACAATATGCTTAGTGTTGGAAAAATGTGTGATCAAGGACACACAATGCTATTCAACTCCAAAAAATGTGAAATCAGGAAAGGCAAGTATGGTAAAATTGTGGCTACAGCAAGTCGAGCTCCAAATGACACATATGTTTTGGATGAAGCAACTAAAGCATGTCTACCAGCTGAAGAAGATGAAAGCTGGTTATGGCACAAATGAATGGGTCATGTAAAATTTGAAAATATTGTCAGGATAAGCAAAAAGGAAGTAGTACGAGAAATGCTGAAAATCAAAAAACCTTCCAACACACTATGTGAGGCCTGTTGGCACGACAAGCAGACAAAAGTCAAATTTAAAACAAAATAACACTTTGCATCAAATCCATTGGAATTGATACATACGGATCTATGTGGTCTTGTGAGAATGAAAGGCTTAGATGGAGAATTATATTTCATGTTAATGATATATGACTATACCAAGATGACAACCGTTAGTTTCCTAAAGAAAAAATCTGAAGCATTTGAGTGCTTTAAGATCTACAAGGAATTGGTCTAAAATGAAACTAATTTGAAAATAAAGTGTCGAAGATAAGATAATGGCAAAGAATTCACTTCCAAATGATTTCAGCAATACTGTGACAAAAATGGAATAAAAAGACAATTTTCAACAGCACGAACACCTCAGCAAAATGGAGTTGTTGAAAGAAAGAACATAACCGTACAGGAAATGGGTAGAACAATGTTGAAGGACTCAAAATTGGATGAAAAATTCTGGGTTCAATCAATTGATAGGGAAGTCTTCATTATCAACCGAAGTCTTCTCAGAAATAATTGCAACAAGACCCCATATGAATTATGGAAAGGAAAACCGACTAATGTAAAATATTTCAAAACCTTCGGAAGCAAATGTTATATCAAAAGAGAAGATCAAAAATTGGGTAAGTTTGAATCACGTGTTGACAAAGGTATATTTGTTCGTTACTCACGCAAAATAAAGGCCTATAAATTATATAATCTAAGACAAAAATAGATAGTGGAGAGCATATATGTTACATTTGACGAAGATGGTGTTCTAACGAATAATGATGAGTACCTGGAATCTTTGAAACTTGAGATAGAGGCTGAAAAAGACAGAGAAAATTATAGAACAAGAAGCAACTGTCAACTAGGAAGAAGTAAATAATGATCATCAAGATATACATGAACAACAACAAGAAGCTTCTCCAAAGAGAACAAAAGAATGGATTGAAAAGAACCATCCATCAAATCAAATCATTGGTGACATAAATGAAGGTCGACAACTTCGTTCATCACAACATGCTCACATTGATTTTATAGCAACCATTGAGCATAGTTGTTTTGAGGAAGCCAACCAGAATGAACATTGGGTAGCAGCTATGAATGAAGAATTGGATAAAATCGAGAATAATAACACCTGGGAATTAGTTCCACGACCAAAAGATAAAAATGTCATTGGGACTAAATGGGTGTCCAGGAACAAATTGAATGAAGATGGAAAGGTTACCAGAAACATAGCAAGATTGGTTTGCAAAGGCTATGCACAAGTGAAAGGAATTTATTTCGATGAAAAATTTGCACCATTTTCCAGAATGGAAGCCATATAGATGTGTCTCACCTATGCATGTTCAAGAAAAATCAAATTCTACCAAATGGATGTTAAATCAACATTCCTGAATGGAGAATTAGAAGAAGAAGTTTACATCGAACAACCTAAAGGTTTTCTACTATCAGAAAAAGAAGACTATGTTTGCAGGTTAAAGAAGGCTTTATATGGTCCCAAGCAAGCTCCTGGAGCATGGCATGCTCGTCTTTATGGATATATACATCAACAAGGGTTCAAGAAAGGTACTGTTGATAACAATATTTATGTACAAATAGAAAAAGATAATTTAACAATCGTTGAGGTTTATGTGGATGATATAACCTTGGGTAAAAATGATGATCGACTAAGTAAGAACTTTGCTACAAGAATGAAAAGTGAGTTCGAGATGTATTTACTTGGTGAGATGACATACTTCTTAGGGCTTCAAATATCTCAACAAGAGAAAGGAATATTATATGTCAAGCCAAGTACATCAAGGAAATGCTTAAGAAATTCAAAATGGAATATTGCAAACCCGTCCTTACTCCAATGGTAACAGGTTGCAAATTGAGCATAGATGACTCATCTAAGGTTGTGGATCACAGGTTGTACAAATATATGGTTGGTAGTCTTCTATATGTAATAGCATCCCAGCCAGTTGTTATGCAAGTAGTTGGACAAGTAGAAATATTCCAAGCAGCACCAGAAGAATCACATATTATTGCCATCAAAATAATTCTTCGATATCGAAAGGGCACAATAGAATATGACTTGTGGTATCCCAAGGGTAACAATCTCATTATTCAAGCCTTTACAGACGTACATTTGGCATGAAGTGTTGATGATCGTAAGAGTACAAGTGGAGCAACATTCTATCTAGGTGGTTGTCTCGTATCATGGTTGAGCAATAAGCAAACCTCGATCTTGTATCTACAGTAGAAGCAAAATACATTGCAGCGACAACTTGTTGTACTCAAGTCCTTTGGATGAAACAAACTTTGCAAGATATTCAAGTACAATTCAGTGAGGATATTCACATCTTCTGTGATAACACTAGTGCCATTAGCATCTCCAAGAATCCTGTCATGCATTAAAAAACAAAACAAATTCCGATGAAATATCATTTTTTTAGAGAACAAGTCACTAAAAAGAATATCAAACTTGAATATGTTGGTACAAAATAACAAATCACTGATATATTCACTAAACCTTTCCCTCATGAAGCATTTGAATATCTTCACTAGAAGCTTGGGATTCTCCCAAGTTCTCATTAGATTTTCCTTATTCAGAAAATAAAGGGGGAGTGGAAGTGTGTACAGGTTTGCAGGATGGTTGTGTGTCAGGAGGAGTTACCCTTTTCCATTGATGTCAAAGGGGGCGAGAATGTTGTAGGAAGAGGTGTCATGATCACAGGGGGATTAATTGTGTTTCCATCAATGCCAAGGGGGATATTGTTGATCAGTGGTTGTCATTGATGTCAACCCAAGCAGCACCAGGGGAAACCCCGATCTTGCATTGGAATTTTGACCTACCAAATTACTATATTCCAAGTCAAGGATATATTTGATGGTTTCTACTTGTCGAGATGTTTCCGTTGATATATGGCACACAACGTAATTCTTCAGGGTTTGTGACATATTCATGTTTGAAGTTAGTAACCCCAGTTAGCGGTTTAAAACCCCATGGGGTTGTGGCATGAAACTAATAATTGCTTGTGGTAATTGAATAGTCATTAATTAATAATTTTTAAGCTCCTAAATCTCTCCCATGTTCACTTGTTGAAGACCCTCTCAACCTAAACATTTATAAATTGTGATCCTCATATCCTCCTCATGTAGGGATTTCACTACTTGAAACAGGTCATCGTGGAATTTTCGCTGTAAATTTTTTACTACGAAGGTTCAGAAGTTGAAATTTTTATCATGTAAAGATGAAATCTTGAGGAAGCTTGTGTAAAATTTTTAGATCATGGTTCACAATATTTTCGGATATATGATCTGTGGAAGTTATGGTTTTTGTAGGCTCCTGAACTTCATCTCAAAGAGGCGACCTTGGGAAAATCGTCATAACTCTCTCTATGAGAATCAGATTGGAATCTTGTAAAAAGTGGCGGATAGTGCATGGACTGTAGTTTTTTGTGTATAAATTTTAGAGTTGAAGGAGGAAACAGTGACACGTGGCACACCATACAAGTTCGTTCTACTGAACTAGTCCACAACTAGGCCATTGTGAGAGATTGTACATAACTTTGTCTTGAAGAATACAAATTGGGTCAGACCTCTGGCATTGGAAATAAGACTCAGAGGGATACTATAGGACCGAAAATCACATATTGGGGATCTGAAATAACATAGACACATCAGATTCAATATCGAGCTCCTAGAAGGCAAGAAAAAGCTAGATCATGTGTTGTCAAGGGATGCAAAGGACCAGACTTTCTAGGGCAGTAAAGCAAATCAAGGTGCAGAAAAATTATGCATGAGAGGTAAGGTCCAGGTAAGTATATTATTTATATGCATGCTCATATATTAATTGCATTAGGTTATTTTTATTCTAATTTGTTTTTTTTGTTTAGCACTGACATTGCTTTGCAGGGTGATGTAAGTTTTGATATTATCATGTCATGGGTATTTCCTTGAAGAATTTTTGTAGGTATTATGTATTCATCAAGATAAGAATCAATGCATGATCTAATGTTATGAAGAGGGAGAAAGGGTAGCATTACAAGAGCCACAATCAAGGTGCGTAACAACAACAAGAAGTTCACCACCTGAAGTCTTCAAGTGGGCAACACTGCATATAGTCATTGTAAAGGTATCATTGTACTGAGTCATTGTAAAAGCATCATTGTAAAATTTGTACAAGTGTCTATCTGCCAAGAATTGAACAGGCAGTGTCGGGAGGTCTAGGATCATCATTAGGTGGTTGTGTCATAATTGGGGTTATGGTCTAGTGTGTCTTCTTCTTCTACATCATTCTATATCATTGTAAAGTGGACCATTTTCGCTAGTAGGAGAGTCCATTCTTCTTTTATTCTTCTATAGGGTGGTAGGGTGGTGTTAGGCTGGTGCATGAAGTCACCAAAAGGTTCAAGCCTGTGAAAAATTCAGGGTGGTAGGGTGGTGGTAGGGTGAGTTGTAGCTCATTGGGTGTTGAGGCATCCGTTAAGTTGACTATTGAAGAATCTCGGGCATTGGAGCATCCATCCAGTGGGAGCTGGAGAAGAATGATTTTCTAGATTCTAGGAAGTTGGAGCTTTATTTTCAATTGGAGTTGAATATTAATGAATTATTAGAACGTCATTCAGGTGGTTTTTGTCTCGGAGGGGGTTTCCACCTTAAAAATTGTGTGCATTTGTGTTCCTTTTGTTTATTGCTATTATTGTACAAACACCGATAATAATTGAATATTAACTAATGCTCTAAAAGATTAATAATAATACATTGAAAGGAATAATGTTTCACCCCTCTCTCAGTATTTCCAACACTATGATGACAAATCTAAGTAGTTTTATGAGCTATAGATGGGTTGTATGATAGATGACGAGTATACTAGCAGATTATTGGAGCTGTTGAGGTATGTGCCATATCTAAAGGAGGAGAAGGCTAAGATTCGAATATTCATTAGTGGATTGATAGCAAAATATAGAGACCATATTGAGTTTGATTAGCCTATATCATTAGAATAAGCTAGCTATAAACTGAGGCATGTTATGAGCAGTCAAAGTGAAAAGCTAAGCCTAAATGTGACTTGAAGGGTAATGAGAAAGTAAAAGGGAAATGGCCACCAAAGTGAGGAATACCTCAAGATGCAAGTGATAAAAAAAGTGTTTCTCCTTACAAGAAGTTCAATCCAGTTAAGAAGGGACATGTGTTGCAACCTGGAGAGCAGTAGACTAGAGGTGATGGTAGAGCACCGTTGCATTGTTGGATATGTGGCAAGGATCATTGTAAGAAGGATTGTCCATTATACTGGGGAGGTAGGCCTCAGATCTATATTGACCAGGAGGCACAAACAATTGGGGATGTTGGTCATAATATTCTTCTGATTTATGCAGCTGCAGACAACAGGTAGGCAAATCACCATGAATCTATCATTGAGATGGATGGTAAGCTTTGTGATCAAGTTATTTCTATTTTGATTGATCCTAGATATATTTTTAGTTATGTTAATCATGACCTAGTGGATAAGTGTGGCTAGAGAAAATAAGTGCATGTAGAGTCCTAGTTGGTGTAGTGGGTGTAGAAACTATACAAGAATATGTATATCAATGGATTCAATCTGATCAAGCAATGTACTAAAGCTAGATATTGAATCCTTTTACAAATAAATTGCAGAAAATAAAAAAACAATCGCCAATCACAAGTAAAGAAAGAAGCAAATCAAACCACAACACAGATATTTTCTGAGGGAAATCTTGCTGCTCAAAACACCTCTATATTCTATTGTATATTAATCAAGGAATCATGAAACAATTACAATGCACTCTTCTCACAAGAGTCTCCTGCACTCTCACAACTGTCTCACACTGATCCAGATAAAATCAGGCCAACACTTAGCCAATTCTCAACCTGCCTTGCTCACGCAATTCATGAGGAATGAAATCCCTATTCCTTAGGAATTTCAACCTTTCTCAACTGTGCAAGTATCATGGGCAGTCCCGTGGTGCTTTAACTGCATCCGTGTAGTTTTCTAATAATAGAAATGATAGTCAACTTCCCTTTAACCTTTGTCTCAATTGGGTCTCTACTGGAACTAAAATGCATGCCTCTATTAATAGTAAATCATCAGTTGCATTCCAGATCACTGCATGTGAATTAAATCTAATTTAATTCACTTGATTTCTCACTAGTGCAACAATCAATTACAACTAGTTAAACTAACTTTAACTCACTTAATTGAGTTAACTGATTTCTCATGCATTAAACTAATCCACTAACTGCAACTTGGACTCGGAAACTAACATAATCACTTCGCATGCCTCACCAACCACCCTCAACTCGAAATTCATGAGCTAACTGAGTTTATCACACTCAGTTAACTATTACAAGTGATTATGAGATAAGATTACATTTTATTGTCCAATTTAATTAAGGGATAATAAAATTAGACACATTTCCAATTTATTAAATAAATTGAATTGCACACTAATATATCGTTAGGACCCATCACTACATGACTTGTGGTCCCACACTAGTGTGTGTGCTGTCATGTTGTTTCTGGATGCCAATTTCATTGTTTCTTGTTGAAAATTTCAACACTCCCTCTCAACAAGAAAGGAATGAGTCAGTCCCGATCCGGTACCTTGGAATGTCCTTGCATGCACACATGCACCTCTTGCATGCAACATGCAACTCTTGCATGCGACATTCAAATATTTCATGCAACACTTCTTGAGTGTTGTTCACACAAGCAACTCTTGCATGAAATACTTCTCTAGTGTTTCTCGCACATGCAACTTTTGCATGCAACACTTCTGAAACTGAATAGATTCCAAATAGATGAATCATTATAATGCATATGTCATCAGAGCCTTCTCACTGCTTCTAGCTACTGCACATTTCTAATGGACTCTCTGCACTGTTTACATATGCATCCATGCACTCTGCACTGCTGCCAACTCTGATCTGCGCTCCAATATCTGACACCTGTCACTATGATTTCTGTCTTCCTGACATCTGACTGCATCAATCTAACTGATCTTGCTACTGTTGTACTGTGGGTTCCTCGTAGCCAGGTTTGATCCATGAGAAACACCATATCTAATACCTTGCCCAATTTATTCTTGGGATTGGTTCTGTACATTTCCCCACCTCACACCTGGAGGTATAGCTGCATGTAATCCCCCTTCCCATCTGGCTCGAAATTTCCCCCTCCTGGAGGTCTTTGCATGAGTGGTTTTTTCCACTCCATGATCCTCATTTTGTGGCTGCTCCACATCTTGCGGTTCATCCTTAGGAACCAAGAGTTCCTCATCTACATGCAAATCAAGCTCCCTCTCAAGGGAAAATCACATGGATTTCTCACACTTCCCCATGGTACATCCTTTGCATGTGTCTATTTGCACAAGAGTACCCTTTGGAAGCCCCGTAGAAATCTGGTGCATGACCTTCAAAGCTCCGTGGTGTAGATGGCCTAATCTCTTGTGTCATAACTCACCCTCATCCCGTCTCACCACTTTGTCTGCTTTACCCATCAATGCTACACAACCATCTACATCAAATTTATAGACATTCTTGACACAAATCCCAATCTTCTTGGCTTGTCCTGTGGATTCGTGTCGAAGGAAAACTTTCCCTTCACAGAAAACCACATCATAACCTCTATCCTCCAACATTGCGACTGAAAATAATTTTTTTTTCAAGCCTGGTACATGCATTACATATTTGAATAATAAGGGTTTACTTGACTGTCTTTGGAAGGAAACTGTACCAATCCCGGTAGTACTGTACTGCCCGTCATCACCCATTTCGATATGCATCTGGAGGTCCTTCTCATCCAAGCTATTGAAAATTTCTTTGTCTCCCATCATTTGGAAAGATGCACCACTATTTTTAATATACCAAAAGGTAGAATGTAGTAATACTAAAACACAATAAATGAACAACAAAAAAGTAAACAATTAATCTAAAGACAACATCAAAATGTGCAGAGATGCTGAGCCATTTTATTAATAAGAGGTGGATAAACAAGTACAAAAATGCTCAAAATATGAGACAATCAAGCTAAAGAGATGGCCTAGAATGACCCTGAAATGATCCCACAAGAGGGACTGCATAACTGCTGGAATGCAGGAAGGAAAACTGCACTATCCCTACTACAACTGCTGGGACTACAACTGCCAGAAAAATAGAAAGTTAGATCAAGGCAGTTTGGGAGCTCCGATGATGCTAAAAATATGGATCTGGGCTCTATGATGGATACTCAAGATAACCCATAAAGGATTTTCCAGATCTATGAGTTTAGGAAAATCTCCCTCTTAGGGCTGATCCATTCACTAGATCCTCAAGCTAGAAGCTCAATATCTAGCTCTTAGAATCTCCTCCATTGAATATGGCTACTAATCACTCACCAGCTTCAGAAAACTCCAGTCAGAGAGGGAGGCTCAATAGCTTGCTACTAGATATGCCAAAGCAGCTCACAATGGAAACAATGATTGCAAAGTGAGGAGATGGTCCCTCACAGGATTTCCAGCTGAAATATTGGAAAATTCCTTCCTCCAATAGATCTACAGGAATGAACTATGAAATCCTTGATGGGATTTCTACTTCATGGAGGTAAAATAAAATGGCCTGAACGTTGAATATATATTTACTGCTCCTGAAATGCTGAACATGAAGCACAAGGTGAAAGGATGAATCCTCCACCGGTTTCCTAGTTGAAATGCTAGAAACAACCTCCTGAAGATGGAACCAGTGCCTAATGATGAATAAAGCTCAACATAAGCATTCCTAGAGTAGGCACTTGAAGTCACCCATGGGTAAGGGTGGGATTTCCGCTCAGAAATACCCCGTGCTAAAAAACACCGCAAACTTAGCTAAACATCATAAGCGTGCATAGAAATGTCAACTGAAAAATCTAGATCTAAACAAATCAGAAATAATAATCTAAAGTCTGCCTTCTATTGTGCCTTCATATTCATTATATAGATTATGAGCCTTCCATAACCTAGGCCCACCTCATAACTGTGCTGCCTATGTGGCCACTAGCCTCTATGAAGACTGCGTTGTCTCTCCATGATCTCCATCATGTCTGCATTTAATTCCCACTCTCTCCGTCATGTGTGCATTATATGCACCACTTCCTCCACTAACTTATCATAAGTGCTTTATGATCTTACTTTGAATGCAATATAATCTTATTTGACCTCCTCCAAGATCATCATGATTTTACATTTAAGATCCATGATCTCCACTCTTCCTTATTTAAGAAGCTGCTCCACTACACCATAATGTATATCTAGATCTAAAATATCCACATACACACATCAAAAGTGGATTTATTCTTCTATGGGGTTTGTGGGTCCCTCCGCCCTCTTATTTACTTAATTAATCATGAAAATTAAGAACTCTAATATTCCAATTGTCTTGTGGAAAATTGGAAATATTACAATCCTCCCCACCAAGATGTTGCTTATCCTCAAGAAACTGCAAAAGTGGATGCTACAACAAAAATCCCCCCTCCAAATGGCATCCTCATATGGAAGGCCTCCCCATCTACCACAATGTGTAATGCATGTCCAACTCCAAATTTGCCTCTCTATAATGTCTAGAATGGCCTCCAACTGAAAAGTTAGATACCCTTCCTCATCAATGAATCTCCAAGTGGCAACCATATGATGTCCAAAGATCTCCTCTATACATGAGATACATGAAATGAAGTGGTTCCTTCCCAAAGTGGAAAGTCCCAACTCATGAACTATCTCTCCAATCCATGATTCATAGATTAGATTGCATCTATCGATGCCCTCATCATTAGCCCTATTTGCCATGTAGGATCCAAACATAACATCAACATAGTGAAAAACAAGAAGTAGAGACATATGGATAAACATGAAAAATGTCAAACCATATTCTCCCAATAACAACCACCGTAGCAAAGCCTTCTGCTGCCATGCTAGATCATCATGAAAATAAGTAAGAGAGCCATACTCTCTCAATAGAAGCCACTGCAACAATTCTCCTTGCTGCCATGCCAAATCAACATCAATATAGATATGAGAGACATACTCTCTTAATAGAATCCACCGCAACAATGCCTCTTGCTGCCACACCACATCATCATTGTACCAAATGTAGTGGCCATATTCTCTCAAGATAAGCCACCGTAGTAAGGCATCTTGCTGCCCCATCACATCATCATTATACCAAGTATAATTCCCATAATCCCCAAATAGAAGCCAACGCTGTAAGGCCTCCTTTTTCCATCCTCCATCAATGTCATGCAATGCATGGGTAGAAATCAGCCCATACTCTCCCAATAGTAGCCAAAGCAACAAGGGTTCTTGCTGTGGTTGGGGCTGTAATAATCACTATTGAATGACTAAAAAATACACAAATTATCAATCCAGGGACGTTTTTTTATTCCAATGACAGTTGCACTGTCTGTGCTGATACACTCAACCAGAAGCAATTCCAATTAAAAGAAATCGTTGTCGAAGTAAATGATGTAATTAAATCACTCATGCAGAAATACAATGATCTACAATACTGTACTCACACTTCAATTAATCTTCTCTAGCGCGCCAAAAAACAATTATCCAGCTGGTATCTCTAATCTCATATGTGTAACAACATACAAAATACTGAAATTGAAGCGGATATATTCACAGCTGAAACAACAACAATAACACCTCTACTAATACATAAACTAAAATGCAAACACATATACACAACTACATTAATCACTGCAATCCCTGCTAAGAAGGAGGGCCCTTCCTCCCTAGCAGGGTGCAGGTAGAGAAATAACCAATGGAAGCTAAATTGAATAACACATGTAACAACAATAATAGGATTATCTGTATTAATATGAGCATAATTACAGAGCCAAAATAATGTTGTTCTCCACTAACCTTTCGACCTCTAGGGCCGAAAAATATATAGTGGTTACATCTCAGAAAATCAAGGGATAGATCAGTCATGAGAATCCTATGATTCTCATGCTGATCGAAATAGAATACATATGGTTATAACGACTTCTTAATAAAAGTCTGACTAGAAAATTATAGATTACAATCAAAACCGTCCATAGGCTGTTATCCAAAAATACAATGCTAAACAACTTCTACAGCTATCACAATAAAACCACAGATGTAGCGTAATAGCTAAAGGACAGGTCAGCAACAGGAGTTGACGAGATCCATTCAGCGATACAATTGTGTCAGTAGTTCGCCAGCGGTCTATAATAGCAGAGTGTAACAATAGTTTGTCGACAGGTCTGTAACAGCAAAGTGTAACAACATCATGGTGTAAAAGCTTGTTGTAAAAACACACCCTTAACTACTCCTATGTACCTCGTGCTCAGGATCTTTGGTGCTACAAATGGCATCTAGAAATACAACACAAAGACCATAGATCTTCTCCAAACATTCATCCTCAATTAGTCATAAAAAGACACGATATATCATAATAATTGATGAACTGGCAAAGGAATGAAAATAAGGTGAAACAACACAAGTTAGGATAGAAAGGTAGGAAAAAGAGGCAAAGACAGTCCCATTGGTTATATTCATGAGGCAAAATAGGGAAAACATATGTAGGAAATGTGTGGAAAAATAGCACCGAACATCTCCCCCCAACTGAAACACTTTCATGTCCTCATGCAAACTTATCTCTAATGGGAATATCTCTGGTGCAGGTCGGTGAGATCATAAGCGCCAGCTATATCTTCGTCTACAGACCTGTACCCCTGATTGGCCATCAGCTTCCGTACCCAGGACTCTGACTCATACTTACTCAATTCATAATTACTCTGATAATCCTCAATTGGTAGCCAGATCAATGGAAACTTGAATCTCAATTTGAGCCACAAAGCACCAAGGTATTGTATGATATGTGCATACGTTGGTACATGTGTAACAACCACCACAAAATTATGGAATGAGAATGTGTCCCCCTTCAGTAGCTCAGCGCTGCTGGCTTCCGTGCGTTTTAAGCACCTCGTCAAAGCTTGGCTCTTCATAATTGAGAACTGATTGAGGCAGAAGTTCACAATCCTTCTTCTGTAAGTGGCAGCCAGTTCCTTTATCCTAAGAGTACTCAACATTCTCCTGAATTCTCGCCTTAACTCGGTAGCCCGTCCCGATTATGCTCTAACCCATAATGCCATCTTCTCCTCATTAGCATCCATATATTTGATGGCCAAATTCCACTCAACCTGATTCTTCACGAAGGACACAAAAGCTCGCAACTGAAGATCCCCCATTTAGGAGAACACTGTCACAACCATCTGCATACTCACATGCTCACAAATGATATTGTGTAAGAACAACTCACACAACAGGCTTTGCTCATTAAAATCAGAGGGATGGAAAACATCTAAAAATGTGCGAGTGGAAGAACATAAATAGGGTCTATCGTCCATAATGGATTTCATCTGGAACGGGAAGTAACGTTCCCATAGAAAAATAAGATAGGATGGGGAAGGTCGCCTGCAACCCAGAAAATGGAGGGCGAGATCATTAATTTATTTCTTGTCTATGGTAAGATCCCGAACCTGCTGCGGTAACAGAAACAACTGTTCCTCCTATTTCTTCAGAGCTTATTTCTTCTTATAATTCTCCCATCCTTTATTCAACTCTTCTTTCATCCATCTTTCATGTAAGGTGTCTATTTCTCTCTGATGTTCTTTCAGCGAAATCGTCCCCTCCCGAAGGGATATTTCTTCCTGTTTCCACTTTTGTAATTCGAAAATTTACAAGATTTTCTCAGAATTCCATTCTAAGATGGGACCCAACGTTCTTCTGAATTAAATATCAACATCAATAATGAGTGTAACAACCTATTCCAAATGGGGTTATTCCACCCCTACTGCTGGTTCTTGTGTAACAACAACTTCCTCGGTGGGTTCTTGTGTGTCAGCCCCTTCGTCTCCACCTAGAGTAGCCTCTATGTCCATTTTTGTTTCTTCTACAATGGGAGTGGCCTCCACAGGTTCTTGTGGGTCAACTTCTAGGTCAATTATTACAGGAGGCCCTGCTTTAACTGCTGGTTCTTATGTAACAATAGTATCATCAACAAGTTCTTGTGTAACAGCCTCCTGCCGTTCTATTTCTGTTTCCATTGGGCTAATGTTTTCTCTATAGACCTTATGTCCTGCTGCTGTTAATTCTTGAAAACATGTCGTGCATGCAGACACCAGGATTATCTTCCCCTTAGATAATTTTCGCTTTAATATTTCATTTTCCTTTCTTAGATTTTCGAGTTCTAAAATTAGGACATGAGTTTCGTCCATACCTGATGAGGAGGGTTTCCTTTCTTCTTATAATAATTCTTCTTCTGTTTGATTTCTAGCCGTAGGCAAAGGTTCTACAGGTGTGCTGACTTTCACTCTTTGTTTTTTCTTTCTATCCCCAATTGGTTCACCAGTAGGTTCTTTCCCAATTATAACTTTAGCAGGCCGAGTCTGGGTTTCTGCTTCTACCTGACTTCCTCCTAAATTCATGGTGGCTT
Source organism: Pinus albicaulis (assembly GCA_034641835.2). Taxonomy (NCBI): domain Eukaryota; kingdom Viridiplantae; phylum Streptophyta; class Pinopsida; order Pinales; family Pinaceae; genus Pinus; species Pinus albicaulis. The sequence continues at coordinate 58,289,614 of CM076569.1, read as the reverse complement.
GTCCTCAACCTCTTTCGCTTGAATTCTTCCCAAGTTTTTCCTTGCTGGCCTGGGGCATCCAGCAAGATTAATTTGATGAGTCCGTGATTGGTCACACATGCTTCCGGGTGTGTTGTTGTTTTCACTGCTGCCGCCATATGTTTGATGTTCCCTAACAAGTAGAATTGAATATTAATCTTTTGCTGGTGCCGAAGGTGATTAAGTAGAGGAAAGTGATAGTTAAAAACTATTGTGGATCTTCCCTCAAAAGTGATATATTTAATTAAACCCAGGGCGACATCTGCCCAAGGCTGAGGAAGCGACAACCTGTTAATTCCTCTCCCTTTCTTCTCCAATTTTTCTTCTCCTTCTAGGAAATCTTCTTTCAAGGAGGGGTCATTGATTTTTCTGTTAAACCACCTCTGTCCCTCTACTGGAAATGTAGTTACCCAGGAAATTACCTATTCAGTCACCTCAAATTGTAGGCCCCTAACTCTGGTCTGATTGTTTTTCAAATTCTGAGCGAATTCGATTGCCACCACCTCATCCGAGCCTTCTAGAAACTGGAAATACTCAATCCATCCAGTGTCTCTAAATATATGGTAGGCTTCTGGAAATTCTGCAAGGCATCCATAGAATCTGGCTCATGCCTGACCACTGATCCACCCATCTTGCTGTTTGTTTTGAATTTTCTTCTTGCTACTCAGCCCCACTGTAATATCACTGCACTGCTCACTGCTTATTGGCGTCTCTGCTTATCCCAATTGACGAGTTTGCAATGGGGATACAAGGTTTCAGTCGAGGAGGTTGATTGGAGGTGAAAATTTTTATGGATTACCAAAAATTTACCTCACACTAATCTTCATAAATGTCTCGTTATGGAAAGTAATGGGTTCTAGTACACATGCTCTTTTCCAACTGGATTTAGTCATCATTGGCATTTTTTTTATTAATTGGGTGCATGCAAATTTGATAGAGGTTTATGACTATGGATTTTTGCAATGATTTCAAGACATATCCCCTCCCCCACCTTAACGGTGATGACCGCCTATGGCCGTCATGGGAATATCATTACTTTTGCCAATAATCACCAAATCATAAATGATAATTCTACCTCTTGAATGACATACCTGAGGTGATGTGGAGGAAGATTTCGAATTGGCGGCGTACTGCTTGCAGCGCTCATGTTGTTGCGTTTTGCTGGCACGATTATTGCTGTTATGGGATGAAACATAAGAGACAATGTTCATGACTGTCAGCTGTTACATGTGTAACAACCAAGACAACCCTTAGATTATTCTTCAAAAAACATAATAATTAGGAGAAATTGGTACATAAAATAAAATTAAATGAATACCATCATCCTATAAAAGAGACCAGGAAGGGAAGGTGATGTTTCAGGAAGAAAAATATGGGTGTAACAGCCGCCATAAGAGTGGTTTTCAACTATTATCAACTGTCTGACTGCACCTCAAAAAGGGGTTTTCACAGTTAGATTTATTATTTTTGTTTTATTTTATTTTTATTTTGTTATTTATTTATTTTTAATTTTTAATTTTTAATTTTTTTTAAACAGGTGTAACAGCTGCCACAAGGGTGGTTTTCAACTACTGCAATTATTGGAATTTCAATTTTCAGGCTGCACAGGAGAACGCTCCCCTGCTGTCGTAACATGAAGATCAGAGTCCTCGAAAATGTTGACAAATGTTTCTTTCGAAGCGGATTGATGATATAACCTTAGACGGTGCCCATGAACCAGTAACGATGTCTTAGCACTGTTGATGGTGACCGATTGTACAGTCCCATTTTCAAAGACCGTGTCCACTTCGTAAGGACCTAGCCATCTGGGGAAGAGCTTGCCTTTGAAATATTTGAACCTTGAATCATACAAAAGAGCCCAACCTCCTTTCTCGAACTTTTTCTTCTTAATAAACCCATCATGCCATCTAGCCCTTTGCTGCTGAATGATCTCTGTCTGTTGAATAATAGCTAGCCGTTTCTCTTCCAACTCATTGAGATGGTTCAGTCTTTGTGTCTGTGCCGTACTCAAATCCTGATCGACCTGAAATGCTGTTCTTAATGTATTTATTTCAAACTCTATGGGGAATAGAGGATTCTTACCATACACTAGTTCATATGGTGAGAACCCTGTAGTATTCCTCCATGTTGTCCTATAAGCCCACAGTACCTCTGGAGGTTTCTCGGCTCAGTTTCTTCGTTGGCTGGCTACTGTCTTTTTTAAGATTCCCTCAATGACTTTATTGGTGCTTTCCACTTGACCATTTTCTTGTGGGTGATATGGTGAGGTGATTTTGTGATGAATTCCATACTTTTCAACCAGCTTCTTGATCAAATGAGATGTGAACTGAGGCCCCCAATCTGTCATTATCTCTCTGGGTATCTCGAAGCGAACAAAAATATCTTCTAACAGGAAGTTTGAAACAACCTGCTCTGTTGCTCTAGTTAGTGCCTTTTCTTCAACCCATTTTGTGACATAATCGTTGCATACCAATATGTACGATTTTTTCCGTGATGAAGGATTAATTGGCCCCAAAAAATCTAGGGCCCATTTCTCAAATGGTTCTATCACTATCTGAGGCTATAACGACATCTCATTTGATTTAAGAGGTTGGCCCATCCTTTGGTAGCTATCACATCCTTTCACAAACTTCTTGGCATCTTGGAATATAGTTGGCTAGTAGTACCCTATTTAAAGTACTTTATGTCTTTTCCTCTTGTTAGTGAAGTGTCCTCCAAAAGGTTCCTCATGACAAGCCTTCAAGATCTCAAATACCTCATCTTCTCTAACACATCACCTAATCTGAAAATCTGGCCCAGTGTGATAGATATTGCCTTCTATCCAGGAGTAGGTAGCACTATGTTGTATAATCTTCCTCCTTTCCTTGGAAGACAATTGGTGTGGGAATTTTCCTGCAGCAAGGTAATTGGCTATATCTGCATACGATGGTGAGTGAGTAGAGATGGCAAAAAGATATTCATGTAGAAAAGAGTCTTCAGTGGCAGTGAAATTATCACTTATAGTTAATCTAGAAAGAAAATCAACAACTACATTATCTTTTCTGGGTTTATCTAAAATAGTAATATCAAATTATTGTAACAATAATAACCATCTTGCAACTCTACCATTAGTAACAGGTTTTTTCATCAAAAATTGAATTGCAGCATGGTCAGTGTGTACAAATACTTGGTACCCGGTGATGTAGTGCCGAAATTTGTTGATAGCATGCACTTCTGCTAGGAATTCCTTCTCAGTAATAGTGTAGTTGAGTTCTACTGGAGTTAAGTTCTTGCTGATGTAATAAATGGCGTAAGGTTTCTTCTCCTCCAGCTGCCCCAGAATAGCACCCACAACTATGTCAGATGCGTTCGTAGCAATATGAAATGGAAATTCCTAGTTTGGTCCTCGTAAAACAGGTGTTGTTGTTACACAATTTTTCAACTTTAAAAAGGCATTCTCACACTTCCCTGTCCACACAAATTCCACATCTTTCAAAAGTGATGAAAATAGAGGAGATGAAATCTTTGAAAATTTCTCTATAAATCTAATATAGTATCCTGAATGTCCCAAAAAACTATGTACCTATTTTGGAGTCTTAGGGGTCAGGATTTTTGAGATTACCTCAATTTTTGCAGGATCTACCTTGATTCCGTCTGCTGAAATGAAATTTCCCAGCACAATTCCCTCGGTCATCATCATGTGGCATTTCTCCGTGCTTAGAGCAACATTAGTTTCTTCACAACGTTCCAACACTTTTTCCAAGTTAGCTAATGCTGTCTCAAAGTCATCCCCATAGGGTGTAAAATCATCCATAAATATTTAAAGGTAGTCATTCAAAAGATGAGAAAAAATACCCAATATTTCTCTCTGAAAGGTTGCTGGTGCATTACAGAGGCCAAAGGGAAGGAATATGTATGAAAAAGTACCCCATGAGCAAGTGAAGGTTGTCTTGTCTTGGTCTTTCAGAGCAATTTGTATTTGAATATAGCCACTAAAACCATATAGAAATGAAAAGATTTTTTTTCCAGAAAGAGTATCCAAGACCTGATCAATGAATGGTAAAGGAAAATGGTCCTTTTGAGTGGCCTTGTTAAGCTCTCTATAATCAACACAGACTCTCCATTTTCCATTCTTTTTCGGAACTATGAAAAGTGGAGACACCCACTGGCTGTCAGAAATCGGGTAGATGAAATTAGCATTAAGGAGTTTCTACAATTCTTCTTTCAATATCTCCTTAAGTGCGGGGTTCATTCAACGCTGCGGTTGTCTAACTGGTTTGCAGTCCTATTTAAGGTAAATGCAGTGAGTGCATAGGCCAGGATGGATTCCTTTCATATCCATGCAGTCCCATGCAAATGCCTTTTTGTTTTTCTGTAACAGCTGTATCAACAATCTGTTTTGTTCAATAGTCAGGTTAGGATTGATGTTTAAACATTTCCCAGGTTTTATATCAACGAGACTACTGATAGTATGCAGAGTTGTTTTCAAATGTTCAATAATTGCATCATCTACCTTGTCTTCTTCCCCCAAATCTCTAATGGAGGCAACATAGTGTGAATTACTAATAAAACCATTAATGATATCGTCCTCTGTTTCATCCTTAAAGTATTGTGCTTTTCCAAGCGGGAGAAGAGGTAGGGAAAGATCAGATTTAGGTGCAAATTCGTCCCACCAGGGACTATTCAAATCCATATGAGGTTTTTCTGGGGGATAAAGATTCAGGTTCTGAGTGGTCTTTCCATATGAGATCACCATAGATCGAGACCTACATCCAATATATGCATCTGCAGTGGCCATCCACGGTCTTCCCAAGATTAAAGGATGACCCCCTAGGTTGGATTTGGTTTGTAAAATGAGAAAATCAACTAGATAATTCCAAGAGGCCACAGTGATAACCACATCTTCTATCATTCCCTCGGGCTTGACACAGGACCTATCTGCTAATTCAAGCACTACGGGTGTAGTTTTAAGTCCATGAAGTCCTAGTGAGATGAAAAGGTATTTAGTAATGACATTAATAACTTCCCCTAGATCAATCAAAGTATTGGTTATAGGCTGATTGTCAATATGGACAGTCACTGTAGGGTTCCCTGGGTCGTTATATTTAGTCAACAAAGGCTGATCAATCATGAGATCAGACAATTTCCCCATGACATGGATAGTAGCAGGGTATTTAGGTTTCCTTCCAGGTCTTTTGATGCATAGATCCCTCACTGTTTTAGCATATATAGGTACTTCCTTAAGAGCTCGTAACAACAGAATTCACACATACCAATTTTGCAATTCCTTGAGGAATTCAGATTCCGGTTGTGAGACCAACCCAGTTTCAATTAATCGTTGAGAGTATGGAGGATTCTGAATGCTAATAGCTGAGTTAGCTATCATAGATGCATCAACATTACTCAGATTGGTTGTTGTAGGAACAAAATATCCTATCGAGCTGGATGCTACAAATGTAACAGTAGGTGTTGTATCAGCTGTTACATGTGTAACAACTGCCTCAGAATCGTCCATATCCTTCCTAGGTGATTCACATTCTTCGGTAATAATGGGAGTATGCTCAGATCTGATTATTTTCCCTGATCGAAGCTAAAACTTGTTAAGTCCAATAGGAGTAATAAGATAAGTCTGGTGGGTAATTGGAGCATCCATGCTCTGGGCTGCCTTATTATTTGGATTGGGGTTAGGTTGCACAGGTAATTGGGGTCGCACACAAGGTGTAGGATTTTGAATAGAAGGCAGTTGTAGGATTTTAAATAGAAGGCAATGGTAATGGAGGGGGTACTAGACCTTGGCCATTGCTTCTCCAGTTTTGACCCTTAGGATTGGGTTGTGATGGAGGATATTACATTGGTGGAGGAGACAACCACTAGTTCCATGGTGAAGGGAATTGTGTTGAGAAAGGAGTAGGATACTGGCATGGATATTGCTGACTATTATAAACATTATTCCAAGGATAAAAAGAGGAAAAATCTGAAGGCATACGTATAGGTCGCGGCTGCCATGGTCTCTTTGATCATATGAAATAAGAAGATTGAACATCCTCGCTTGATTATTGAAGTATCGCCTTCAGTCTGGGAAATTCGGGACACTGATTCGTAGAATGCGCCAACTCAGATGTTGCACAGGTTAACACTATTCAATCCACATTCTCTTTCCAAATGTTTCTTCTTGCATCAGGGATATAATATTGCTAAGGCTGCTTAAGATTCTGCTTGTGCTTTCTTGACTTGTACCGTAGTGATCTGGGCAGAGAGAGTGCTAAGGAGGTTGGTTTTAAAATCCTCAAATATATTCCCGATCTCTTCTCTGGTTACTCCTCCACTTGTGGACTTCTGTATCCGGGCTGGAGGATCCCGAACTGAAACTTTCCCTTTGATCGATCCTCTTGAGCTATGCAGGCAAAGCTTCATTATTTCATCAAGCAGTTCTTGCGATATGTCTCCTTTTCCCAATATGTTCATATTCTCTAGACAATCATCTATTATACCTCTTAAAAATATTGGCTTTAGAATCTTCGGGTCTAATTTACTGAACTTAGACCTTTGTAAATTGTAGTGAAATCGCTCCATATAGTCTTCCAGGCTTTCCTCCTCCTTCTGTGCAATTCTGAAAATCTTGTCCTTCAAATACCTGGTTCAATAGTAATCCTGATACTTAAAGAGGAAGGCCTCCCTCATGTCATTCCAGGTTTGAATCGTGCCAGCACCCAGTCTCATGATCCATCTTAATGCTGATCCTTTCAAAGTAGCAGGGAATAATTTTAGCTTTTGGGCATCTGAAGTGTAGTCATAACCACTACACATCAGATCAAATTCGAACAGAAAGGTATCAAGGTCTTCAACAGACATCCCTTGAAAGGATGGTAGGGATGATAAAGGAATATTTTTCATAGGAGCCTCATCCCGTGTTACTACTATTGGGAATTCAAAATTAACAGAGCTATCTGTCTTGACATTCCCATCCCCCATGGTTGATTCTTCCCAATGGGATGAAATGACCTCAGAGTGTACTGGAGATTGACAAATAAAAGGATCAGGATGTTCTAGGACCAACAGTTTAACAACACTACCAGTGTCCAAATGATGATCAATTAAACGTTGTTCCTCAGGTCCCTAATTCTCCCCAATGGTCTCTCCGTGTCCTTCAATCCTCAGATCCTGATCAATGATTCTCCACTACTGTTTCAAATCTAGAGTCTTGATATCAGGAGTGGATATGTTGTTCGAAGGGTGGTGAGGTCCAGACACAGAAGACACTAATTGCCCCGGCTTTGATATGGTAGCTGCTTTATGTGGTCCTGTCTTCCTATATCTCTATATGATGTAGATTGTTCCTTTTCTTCCCTTGAGATTAGATCTCCAAAGAATGTCCTTCTTCCCAAATCTGCACTCTTCTTTTCCTTCTTACGACTTGTCTTTCCTGTAGTCAGTAGAGGTGGGGGTGTTTGTAGATGTTGATGTCATCCTATCGGCACACACGGGCCCTATGTGTATCAATTCATATTATAGGTGCTTCAGTTTCTACAATAGTGAGCCCGCTCAAGTTCGTTAGAGCGATGAACATGTTCTTACCTCTCATCTTACCGCCCGACAACTGTATAGCTGAAGACTCCCTAAAAGAACACCCAAAAATTCAACTTCTAAGTGTCCCAGCAAGACATTGGCGAGCCCGCTCAAGTTTGTTAGAGTGATGCACAGGTTCTTACCTCTCGTCTTACTGCCCAAAAAATTGTGTCGCTAGAAACACTGTAAAAAATGAAATTCTCAGAAATTCACTCTCTTAAGTGTCCCAAAAAGACATTGGTGAGCCCGCACAATTTTGTTAGAGTGTTGTGCAGGTTCTTACCTCTCATCTTACTGCCCGACAATTGTGTCGCTGGAGACACTCTAAAAACACACGGAAATTGTACTTCTAAGAAATAACTCTGATTGATTGGATCATCACTGCCATCCCCGGAAACGACGATAAAATGTTGGCGCTATATTAATCACTATTGAATGACTAAACAATACACATAAATTATCAATCCAGGGACGTCTTTCTATTCCAATGACAGTTGCACTGTCTGTGCCGATACACTCAACCAGAAGCAATTCCAATTAAAATAAATTGTTGCTGAAGTAAATGCTGGAAGTAAATCACTCATGCAGAAATAAAATGATCTACAATACTGTACTCACACTTCAATTAATCTGCTCTAGTGTGCCACACAACAATTATCCAGCTGGTATCTTTAATCTCATATGTGTAACAACATACAAAATATTGAAATTGAAGTGAATATATTCACAACTGAAACAACATCAACAACACCTCTACTGATACATAAACCAAAATGCAAACACATATAAACAACTACCTTAATCACTGCAATCCCTAATAAGAAGGAGGGCCCTTCCTCCCTAGCAGGGTGCAGGTAGAGAAAGAACTTAACGGAAACTAAATTGAATAACGCATGTAACAGCAATAACATGATGATCTATATTAATATGAGAAAAATTACAGAGCCAAAATAATGTTGTTCTCCGCTAACCTTTCGACCTCTAGGGCCGAGAACTCTATAGTGGTTGCATCTCAGAAAATCAAGGGATATATCAGTCATGAGAATATTATGATTCTCATGCTGATCGAAATAGAATACATATGGTTATAACCACTTCTTAATAAAATTCTGACTATAAAATTATAGATTACAATCAAAATACAATGCTAAAAATCTTCTACAACTATCGCAATAAAACCATAGCTGTTGCGTAACAACTAAAGGACATGTCAGCAACAGGAGTTGACGAGATCTAGTCAGTGGTACAACTGTGTCAGCAGTTCACCAGCGGTCTGTAACAACAATTTTCCTGTGGGTCTGTAATAGCAAAGTGTAACAGCATCATGGTGTAAAAATCTTGCTGTAACAACACACCCTTAACTGCTCCTGTGTACCTCGTGCTCAAGATATTTGGTGCTAAAAATGACATCTATAAAGACAACACAAAGACCATAGATCTTCTCCAAACATTCATCCTCAATTAGTCATAAAAAGGCACAATATATCATAATAATTGATGAACTGGCAGAGTAATGAAAATAAGGTGAAAAAACACAAGTTAGGATAGAAAGGTAGGAAAAAGAAACAAAGATAGTACCATTGGTTATAGTCATGAGGAAAAATAGGGAAAACATATGTAGGAAAAGTGTGCAAAACTAGCACCCAACAACTGCCATCTTGCATCATCATGATGCAAGTCATGGAGCAACAACATACTAATGGATATGTGGAATGTCTCATAAAAACAATACAAAGAAGCTCCCTTATGCCACATCATGTGAGAGTTATACAATGTCCCAAAACCAAATACATACATGAACATGAGATACATCCCAAATAGAAATACATGTAAGGACATGAGACATATCCCAAACAAAATCAAATACATGGACATAAGATATATCATGAGATATCCAAACTCTCTCATCATTAACCAGCGCAACCATGCCTCCTGCTGCTGCATTTCATCAACGATATACATGGCATGGAGCTTGGAAATCTGAGATGTTGGGTAGTATCCATACTCACCCAAAAGAAACCAACGCATCCATGCTTCTTGTTGCCCAGTATCATAGATTTTTAGGAAGGTGGGAAACCTCCTACTCCTCATCCGGACCCATTCATCCCAATGTGGATGATGAATCATGCTAAGCTCAATCTTGGTATCCTCCCAATGTAGAATACCAAAATCCTCCAATTGAATAGCTTTGCACTCAGTTGGCTCCCTGTAATTTGCAAGAGTGGCAAGAACAAAGACTGCAGGGGCCACATCAGAACCACTTTGGAATCCTAGGACCTAGCCTTCCTGGATTCAAAGAGGGATCTCTTTATAAAGGTGTTTTCAAATGATATATATTTGTGCTCTTTGTTTAAGATTTTAGGCTAGTTATGAAGTTCTAAGGACTTGTTTATTTTTGGTTGGATTAATTGATAGATTAGAGGATCAATGGTGTGACTGATGGGTGGAATGTTTCAACTGAACAAATAGATTGTTAGAAAACATCAATCCATTGGGATATGGAGTCATAAAAGGATTTAATTTTTCATAAGCTCTACAAGGGTATTCATAGGGAAAGCTAACTACATCAAATGGATTCTTTAGATTAGGTTGTGATATGAAACAATAATAAGTTGTGAAGGCAACAAAGATATAGTCAGTTAAGAATCTTCTAGCTCTGCTTATACAAGAAAAGCCCTTTAAGGTAACTATTTGGAGCAAGCCAAAGGACAGGGAAAACCATAGACTTCTTTGGAAAAACTTTAATAAGCAAACATTTAAGACAAAAATCTAGTAATTCAAGAACTACTTTCAGATAAAGGAAACATGTAAGATAACAATTAGAGTGGTCTAAGATCAAACATAAATAATCTAATCTACTTGTGACAAACTCTCAAAAGACTCTTTAAAGCAAAATTTCAAGGCAGACCATGAGGGCATGGCATACCATAAACCTCTTTGGTTTTAGACTCTAGTAAGCATACTTTAAAGAAATGTTTTGAAAACAATATCTCAAGTCTTACTCAAAGGAAAATGGCCTCACCATAAATTTCCTTGGTTTCACTCTATTGAATCATTTCCAAGACAACAAGCTAGATGTAACTAGAAGGCAATTAAGAATCTTCCAATCAGAACTTGCAGAAGAAAACATAAAAAAAAAAAGAAATACAGATAGAAATAGGGTGTTGAAACAACAAATCCTAATATAAAACTTCTGTTTCTTTATCAGAGAAAGATGGACATAATGGAAAACATAAGGGAAACAATGACAACTTAGGAAAACTTCACCATCGATATAGCTCAAGGATCCTGTGAACATGCTTGTATTATTGATGATCAAACCAGTTACAATACTCTAGGTACAATAGCTCTCTGCAACTCAGAGCTTTCTTCAGTTCAGTCTCGCATTCCTCAACTAGCTTAGCAGCAGAAATAAGTCCTATAACCATCAAGTAACCAACATTTAAAATGAAGCTTATATGCAATATTTATATGCAAAATGAGAAGATGCTGCCAATCTAGGGTGTTTAAATGTTATTTATTACAAAGTTAATGCTTTTTGTCCTTTAAGACCATGCAAGGCCTAAGGCAAAAATATCTGAAAGAGTTACTCTGAAATAATAACTTTGTCTTCACTTCCGAGTCATTTTAGTTGAAATATTTGACTTTAAAGGCTTTGTAATAACTTTGTAATAACTGTTGAGTTGCTTTAAAATATCTCTTACTGTGTAATAACTGCCTGATGCCTTTATTGAAGGAAAACATGAAGTAGGTGGAAAATCTGTCTTTGGAGAAGTAAATGATTCCTTTTTGAGTTATTTGAAGTTGTCTTTGGGTTATCTGTCTTTGTTTTAATCATAAAACTCAATAATTAGGCCTTTGAACCTTGACTTTTCTTTATAATCTGCCTTATTGTCTTTATCTTTCATTCTGCTTTATGTCTATTTTGTCCTTTATCTCTTGTTTTCAAAGCTTTGACTTTCATTCTTTAATCACTGTCTGTAAGGGATAATCCTCTGTTTTTATCCTTTGATTTAGGATTTAGCCTTAATCCTTCTGTTCTTTGTTTCTTCATTGCTTCCCCTGACTGTGATTTTCTGTGTGCAGGGAGGGTTTCTTCACTGCGTTGGAGGGTCATATATTTATCGATGATCATGATTCATCATCAATCAAACCCTAAGAAAAAGCTCTTTGATCTTCATAATATGTTTTTAAGACCCCTGAGTTGTCACCAAGAGGTTTTTTTCAACAAGTAGTAGTGGGAGGGCATCTGGCCTATTTCCACCATTAAAAACCTGCAAAAACACAAAACAATGTTATTTTAAAACCTGTGGGAGTGGAGAAAATGCATTTTTTTTTGGGTTTTGAGGCATCGTGGGGGCAATTTTTTGAGGAAGAGAGGGTGCAGAGGGAAAATTCCATAGGTGGAACCATGGGGAAAATCAAATAGAGGGGAAAAAATTTGAATTTTGGCATGGAGGTGAGAGGTGGTTTTGGAAAACCAAGGTGGTTTATCGTGCAGGGAAAGGCGGTAAGTGGTATTAGCCCAGGGCTGCGCGATTCCATTTATCATTTGCCGTGTGGCAGGGAAAAACTGATTTTATCGCGCCGGCTAGGAGTGTTAATGCTTGGCACCGATTTCCGTGCGATATGGGATCTGGGCCGTCAGATATCCAAGGATGAGATCGACGGTGTGGAGGGTTTTGGGATCAGGGCACAGGTCTGGGGGTGGAGTGGAAGGTGGGGCTTAGCTTGGTGATGTTTGCAGGTTTTTCAGGTAGCGCAGGGCTGCTTTAACGTGGGATAAGGGGAGGATAGGTGATGACCATTGGATTTGGATCAGGGATTCAAATCAACGGTGGATGCAGCCTGGAAAAATAAAGAGGCTGGGTAAGGAAATGGGGGCCTGCTTTTAATTTTCCAAAGGTTAAGGGGGATTTATAAGGTTGTGAGGGTGCTTTAACAAAGTGAAAGGGGCGGAGGGGGGAAAAATAGGGAAAAGGCTTAGAAATAGGCGGAGGGAAAAGGTCTTATGAGGAGTGAAGGGGATAGGGCTTAAGCGAAGAGGAGCTTAAGGCCTTTTTTACAAAAAGTGGGTTTTAACACAAAAACAGAGTTTTTCAAAGTTTTTAAAAGGCCTGATAGGGTAGAAATCAAATTTTAAACAAAGTAAGAAGGGTTTTTACATGGTTTAAGGGTTTTTAGACAAAAATGATGAATGAGGGAGGATTTTTTAGGGGTTTTTAGAGGGAAAAGAAAAGGGGAATGCATGAAGGTGTCAATGGAGTGATGAATGAGGCAAGTGAGCCCACAAAATGGAGTCTTCTTAGAGCAGTAGGGTGAAATTTTGAGAAGGCAAAAGATAGGAAAGTTCAGTGAAAAATAGTCAAACTTAGGATGATGAAGGTAGTGATATTTCTAGAACTCACAATGTTTCTCAAATATTGTTTCTAGATATCCAAAATCATCATTTAGTCATCTTTTGATATCTACAAAATTTATAGATGGCTAACACACTCCATGAAATGTTGAAGTGCACCTCTATTTAGGTCTCTCCATGAGATCCTCTCATCAATGGACCATTGGAACCCATAAGGCTCCATACATGCTGTAAGTAGAGATTCCTCTTTGAGCTGTGAGATGCTCATAAAGGAAACTGCATCTTGAAAATGGAAAGTTCTCTCCATTACAAGATTTCCACCATATATCATCTATCTTTCTAGTGCTTCATGAGTGAAGCTACCTTCAGAATGCTCCAAGAATAATGGGGCCCTCTCATCATCACTGCTGCTAAGTGACATCGCTGTAGATATGCATGGTGATACATGTGCTGTCTCATGGCCACATACAATTCTAAACTCATAGTTTGGCACTGTACTAAATAGGACCATGCTCCTCCCATCTTCTGCAACTCCACACTTCAACACAAAGTGTTGGGTGTAGCTCAACCATGACAAATTGGGATAACAATACATCTTCTCCTTGATCAAATCAAGGGTCCTCTGTGCAATGATAATTTTCTGCTCCAAATTAGCAAGGTGCTCTAATCCTTGGTTATGCACTTTCCCTGATGGCATGGTCTCACATATCTCAGTATGAGGTAATGAAATAATATGAGAAGAAAGTATATGCAAACCTTGGATAAGCTGAATATCTGGAACATCTTGCACATCCACAAGAGTTCCTCCAACCGGTGAAATAGTCTCTCCAACTATTGGTAATGATGATGGCTGCATCTCTTCAACTGTACCAGCGCTAGTATCTGTCTTCTCTTCATCATGAATGGGGCTCCAAATGTCAAGAACTCGAGACCATCTTGGAAAGATGCAAGTGATCCTATTCCTGATGTAAGTACATCTGCAACTGGTGGTGGTGGTAGAGGCTCCTCCTCCTGAGTGATAATGAGGACATATTCCTTGGGTTCTTCAGGCATTATCTCCTCAATGATAGGAGATGTCACTATGTGAGATGTCTTCGGTTTCTTTCTTCCATACCTCTTCTTCAGTACTTGAATAAAATTTGCATACACATATATTTTCATATGGGACAAGTGACTGAACCACCAATCTCCTGCTTCACCTTCTAGGTGCAGCGCTGCAATCTCCACAACCTCTCTTTCTTCTATAGGATATTGCAGAAATAATGTAGCTAATTCCTCCCTCCAAGCCCTCAATGTGCTTGTGGAATATCCATCATATGTACACAAGAAAAATCTATGCCATTTTCTTCTATTGCTGCTTCAGGATCTTCTTTCTTCTTTGAGTTGCAAGAACTGTTGGCGAGAGAGATTCTCCTTCAAAGCTCTAGGCTATGCTTTGTACTCAAAAAAATATTTACTTAGGGTCTCATGCCCCAATTCTCCTTCATATTCAGACCAGTCCTCTTTCTTATCAAAGAAAATGGATCTAGTGGAATAATGTGAAGCTCTTTACTTCTCTAGTTGCTTCTCATGCTGATAGGAAGTTCTTGGACCTTCCTCATCATATCCTCTTCTTGGATCCTTCATTTTCCTTTCTCTCTTCATTCGATTGACCTCTTTGGAGAGATCTTACAAAGATCTAAAGAGAAGAGGGGAAAAATTGCATTCCTCCTTCAAGGTAGATCTCTACTATCTGCTTCTTCTTTTGATGCAAAAGATGAAGTGTCCACAAGCTGAGCCAAAGATCATGCTCTGATACCACTGTAATATCCCAAAAGGGAGAAGGCAGTAATACTAAAACTCAATAGATGAACAACAAAAAGGTAAACAATTAATCAAAAGGCAACATCATAATGTGCAGAGAAGTTGAGCCATTTTATTAATAGGAGGTGGATAAACAAGTACAACAACGCTCGAAATATGAGACACTCAAGCCAAAGAGATGGCCTAGAATGACCCTGAAATGATCCCACAAGAGGGACTCTATAACTTCTAGACTGCTGGAAGGAAAAATGCACTGTCCCTACTACAATTGCCAGCAAAATAGAAAGTTAGATCTAGGCAGTTTGGGAGCTCCGATGATGCTGAAAATATAGATCCGGGCTCTATGAGGGATACCCAAGATAACTCAGTAAGGGTTTTCCAGATCTATGAGTTTAGGAAAATCACCCTCTTAGGGCTTGCACAAATACACTGCTGGGTATGCAGATCTAAGGCAAGATCTGACAAAAAGATGGTTGCAATATGGTACACAATCAGTTCTATGCAAGAACGACTAATCCCTTCACTAGATCCTCAAGCTAGAAGCTCAAGATCTAGCTCCTCTAATCTCCTCCACTGAATATGGCTACTGATCACTCAAAAACTTCAGAAAACTGCGTTGTTAGAGAGGGAGGCTCAATATCCTACTGTTAGATATGTAAAATCAGCTCACAATGGTAGAAACAGTGAATTCAAAGTGAGGAGATGGTCCCTCATAGGATTTCTAGCTGAAATACTGGAAACTTCCTTCCTCCAATAGATCTACAGGGCTTAAATACACAATCCTTGAGGGGACTACTGCTACTGCATGGAGGTAAAATACAATGGCCTGAATGCCGGATATATATCTTCTGCTCCTGAAAGGCTGAACATGAAGCACAAGGTTAAAGCATGAATCCTCCACCGGTTTCCTAGCTAAAATGCTAGAAACAACTTCCTGAAGATGGCAGCAATCCCAATGATGAATAAAGCTCAATAGAAACCTTCCCAGAGTAGGCACTCGAAGTCCCCCATGGGCAAGGGTGGGATTTCCGCTCAGAAACACCCTATGATAAACAACACTGCAGACTTAGCTAAACATCATAAGAAATAATAATCTAAAGCCTTCCTTCTATTGTGCCTTCATCTTCATTATATAGATTATGAGCCTTCCATAGCCTAGGCCCACCTCATAACTATGCTACCTATGTGGCCAGTAGCCTACATGAAGACTGCATTGTCTCTCCATGATCTCCATCATGTCTGCATTTAATTCCCACTCTCTCCATCATGTGTGCATTAGATGCACCACTTCCTCCACTAACTTATCATAAGTGCTTTATGATCTTATTTTGAAAGCACTATGATCTTTGTTGAACTCCTCCAAGATCGTCACGATTTTACATTTAAGATCCGTGATCTCCACTCTTCCTCATTTAATAAGCTGCTCCACTAATCCATAATGTAGATCTAGATTTAAAATATCCACATACACACATCAAAAGTGGATTTTATTCATCTATGGGATTTTTGGGTCCCTCCACCCTCTTAGTTACTTAATTAATCATGAAAATTAAGAACTCTAATATTCCAATTGTCTTGTGGAAAATTGGGAATATTACACTATCCAAGTACCACACTCATCCCATTGCACTTGAAACCATGCATGCGATGAGTGAGAAGTCCAACTCAAATTGCGAGGCCAAAGCCTCACCAGCTACATATCCTGATGCCTTCTTGTTCTTCTTCTTTTGTGGACAATTAGTGGCATAATGTCCATGCTCGTGACAGTGAAAACATTTCACTCTGGACATGTCACACTCCTTGCCTTTTTCACCAACCTCAGATTTGGAATAGGATTTGTTTCCCTTCCCCTTCTTCAGCTTACTAGCCAAGGAAAATTTTTCTTCATCATCCGTCTTAGATAAAGATCCATCCCTGGTATTCTGCTTGAATTATTCTTGCACCAAATCCGACCAAATTCGTTCCCAATCTGGTAGCTTCTCCCTCCCATTGACAGAGTCATGACAACTATGCCAACTCTTGGGAAGGCCTAGAAGAGCTAGTCTCACCAAGTCATGTTCCGTGATAATAATTCTGATGCTCCCAAGCTCATCTCAACATTGGACAAACTTGGTTAAATATTTCAGAATAATGTCACCTTTATCCATTTTTATTTTCCTGAGCTTATCCTTTAGTGCTAATTTTATATGGTCAATGATACTCTGAAACAGATCTGTCAAAGCCTTCCACATTCCATATGGAGTCGCTTTGCCAGGGAGACTTGAGACAATGTGGTCTTGTACTCCCTCCAATAAGATCCTCCTCGCCCATTCTACCTTATTTTTTCCAAAAATCAAGAAGAGCAACATCTGCTGCTGTAGGCTTGGGAATATCATTCTCAATGAATTATTTCAACCCGTTTTCCTCCAACATTTCCTCCATTATATCTTTCCATGCAATATAATTAGAGCTTCCCTTGAGTGCATACTCCAATCTCAAGCCATTGAAAGCCATCTTGATCTGTTGCCGAACCAAAGAATACTTCTTCAAATTCAAATGCTATTCATTCACAAACTCAATTTCTTCTCCACTATAGTGATTTCCTGTGCTCTCATACCATGTATTAATTATACAAGCATATGTATATCAATGGATTCAATTCGATCAAGCAATGTAATAAATGTAGATACTGAATCCTTCTACAAATCAATTGCAGAAAATAAACACGATCGCCAATCACAACAAGTAAAGAAAGAATAAAATCAAACCACAACACATATATTTTCCTAGGGAAAGCTTGTTTCTCAAAACCCCTCTGTCTTCTATTGTATTTTCATCAAGGAATCATGAAACAATTACAATGCACTCTTCTCACAAGATTCTCTTGCACTCTCACAACTGTCTCACACTGATCCAGAAAAAATCGGGCCAAAACTTAGCCAATTCTCAGCCCATCTTCAGCCTACTTTGGTCATGCAATTCATGAGGAATGAAATCCATATTCCATAGTAATTTCAACCTTTCTTAATTGCGCAAGTATCATTGGAAATCCTGTGGTGCTTTGATTGCATTCAGGCAGTTTGCTAATAATACAACTGATAGTCAACTTCCCTTTAGCCTTTTTCTCAACTGGGTCTCCACTGGAACTGACATGCATGCAACTATTAATAGTAAATCATCAGTTGCATGCCAGATCACTGCACATGAATTAAATCTGATTTAATTCACTTGATCTCTCACTAGTGCAACAATTAGTTACAACTAGTTCAACTGACTTTAACTCACTTAATTGATTTAATTGATTTATCATGCATTAAACTAATGCACTAACTGCAACTTGGACTAAAAAACTAACATAATCACTCTACATGCCTCACCAACCACCCTCAAATCGAAATTCATGAGCTAACTGAGTTTATCACACTCAGTTAACTACAAGTGATTATGAGATAAGATTACATTTTATTGTCCAATTTAATTAAGGGATAATTAAATTAGATACATTTACAATTTATTAAATAAATTGAATTGCACACTAATGTATCACTAGGACCCATCACTACAAGACCTATGGTCCCACACTAGTGTGTGTGCTGTCATGTTGTTTCTGGATGCCAATTTCACTGTTTCTTGTTGTAAATTTCAACAGTTAGCTACATGCATTAGGAAGAGAGTTCATGACTGGGTAAGAGCTTGTGCATTTGAGTTGAATGGTATGATTACAACAACACATTTGAATGTACTACCATTTGGATCATATAGTATTATTTTAGGTATGGATTGGTTGTATCTTCATATGACCAAAGTAGATTGCTATGAAAGTGATATTGAGTGCCTGGATGATAATGGAGAAAAGAGAATATTGTAGGGAAAGAATAATCCTACATAAGTGAGGATGGCCACAACTATGCAGGCTAAGCACAATTGTAGGAAAGGGTGTGTGATGTTTGTAGCTCATATTTCTAGTGACAAAGGTAAGGATGTTGAGGATGAGAAAATATTCAAGAGGTATCCAGTCTTGCAACAATTTCAGGATGTGTTTCCAGTAGATATTCTAGAGTGTCCTCCTCATAGGGAAGTATAATTTTCTATTGAGTTGGTAATAGGGGCAACACCAGCATCAAAGGCACCTTACAGGATGAGCACACCAAAATTAGAAGAGTTGAAGTTGCAATTGAAGGAAATTCTTGATAAGGGATGCATTAGGCCAAGTGTATCGCCTTGGGGTGCACCAATATTTTTTGTGAAGAAGAAGGATGGTACTCTCAGGTTGTGTATTGATTACAAACAATTTAACAAGGTGATGATCAAGAACACGTACCCATTTCCGAGGATTGACGACTTGTTTGATCTGTTGAAGGGAGAAATGATGTTCTTAAAGATAGATCTGCAATCAGGATACCATTAAGTACGCATCAAGGAAGAGGACATCTACAATACTGCCTTCAGGACTAGGTATGGGCATTATGAGTTTGTTGTAGTTTTTTTCAGTTTGACTAATGATCTAGCTAGTTTTATGTGTTTTAAGAATAGTGTGTTGTGTCCTTATCTAGACAACTTTGTTTTTTTATTCATCAATGACATCTTGGTATATTATAAGAATGAGGAAGAGCATGTCAAGCATTTATAAATAGTGTTGAGATTGCTAAGATATCATCAGTTGTATGTTAAGCCTAGCAAGTGTAGTTTCTTTCAGACAAAAGTACACTACTTGGGACATGTTGTTTCCAAGAATGGAATAGCAGTAGATACAAAGAAGATAAATGTTATCATAGAGTGGGAAGCTCCTAGAAATGTGGAGGAAGTCAGATCATTCATAGGACTAGCATGTTACTACAGGAGGCTCATTAGGAACTTATCACACATTGCATATCTTATTACATCATTGTAGAGGAAAGGTAAGAAGTTTGAATGGATAGAGGAGTGTGCAACGAGTTTTGAGCAGTTGAAGTATTTGTTGACAAATGCTTCAGTGTCAAAGTTTGTAGATTCATATAAAGAGTTTGTAGTATGTATAGATGCTTAACAGAGAGGGATTGGTTGATTCCTTATGCAGGAGGGACAGGTGATATGCTATGAGTCTAGGAAATTGAATGAGCACGAGCATAACTATGTGACTAATGACATTGAGTTGGAATATATTATTCATGCCTTGAAGATGTGGAGACATTATCTTCTTGGCAGGAGGTTTGCGTTGATGAGCAATCAAAGTGGGTTGAGATATTTGTTTGACCGACTAAATTTGAATGCCAATAAAGCTAGATGGTTGGATACTCTTAGTGAGTTTTACTTTGAGATCAAGTACATTAAGGGAAAGGAAAACAAGGTTTCATATGCCAAAAGTAGCAAATTATACTTTAACCATGTTGCAACAGTGAGCTCATATGGGAAAGATTTACAGGATAAGATCTTACAGGCAGGACAACAAGATGACAAGGTAGGGAGCTTATGCACAAGTTAAAATAGGGTAAAAGTGATCAGGATGTGGACTATCATCTCACAACAGATGGCTTGGTGAGATTCATTGAAAATATCTATGTGTTGGATGACAATGAAATCAAGAAGTTTGTCTTGAGAGAGTTTAATGTAAAAACATATTTAGGTCACCCAGGATATCAAAAGACGTTGACAACAGTGAAGAAGTTCTACTATTGGTTGAATATGAAGAAGGAAGTGGTAGATTTCGTGGCTAGAGGTTTGGACTGTCAGCAAGTCAAAGAAGAGTGTAAGCATCCAGGTAGGTTGCTTCAGCCTATTTCGATTCCGGAATGGAAATGACAGGTCATTTCCATGGACTTCATTACATGTCTTCCAAATACATTGAGGCAACATGATTCTATCATGGTTGTGGTAGATAGGTTAAGCAAGGTAGCTCATTTCATTCCAGTGAAGATTACTTATTCATCCAATGAGGTAGAAAAGGTATTCATCATAGAGATCATGATATTTCATGGTGTTCTAAAGAAGAAAATGTCAGATAAGGATGCCAAGTTCACTTCAAAGTTTTTGAAGGAGTTGGTTGCTGGATTGGGGACATAGTTGGTCTTCAGTACAACTTATCATCCACAGATAGATGGATATACAAATAGGGTCAACAATATATTGGAGGATATTATAAGGATGTATGTCATGCATCAATAGAGGAAATAGGAGGAGTACCTTCTATTGGTTGAGTTTTCATACAACAACGGTTATGAGGAGAAACCGAGGATGAGTCTATTTGAGGCACTGTATGGGCGGAGGTGTAACACTCCCTTCAGATAGATTGATCTATTGAACATGATTATTATTTGACTAGACATGTTGGAAGACATGGAACAAGAAATTCAGGTTCTAAAGGAAACACAGGACATGAACAAGATTTATTCAGACCAACAAAGGGAAATTAAGGAGTTTCAGGTTGAGGATCATGTGCATTTGCGCATAAAGCCCAAGAAGAGCTATGTGAGGATCAAACCATGTGCAAGGTCTTGTTAGACCTTAAGTTAAGCGGGAGAGAGGTGAATCGAGTTTAACACATACATGGACTTTTAAAACTTTGCTCTTAAAACTTATTTACACCTTCACTTCATGATCAACTTTAATATGTGAGCAGTCTTTATTAGTGAGCAACAAGTATCAAACAGATTTTTTAATGTAACAACAGTCTTAATATGTGTGCAACTAGTATTAAGTAGATTAGATAAACCACATCAACACATAGACATCATGCACAGAGACACCATATATAAGTGGAAACCCATGAAGGGAGAAAACCACATCTTATTATTGTTGTGATGCAAAGGCAAGCTCCAACTCCCTCTCACCACTGATTTTCTGTAGGCACCAACCTACAGGAGGCTCCTACCTCAATTCTGCAAGCTAAAACTTGAAAGGAAGCTCCAACTCCCATCAATTTGCTGCAGGCATAAAATCGAGGCTCCAACCTTGGTCCAGCTACAAGCGGCACCTTGACTCTGACAGTGTGGAAGCACGACTCCCATCTGTTTTATAAGCGCAACCTACAGAACTCTACAATCGGCTGGCGGCATCTATCAAGCTACAACTTGATAGGGAAGCTCCAACTTCCTTACTCTTTCAAAAGAGAAACACTTGCTGATTTACCTTGGATGTCAGCTCTGTTCTGTTCCATCTGCTCTGATGTTCATCTATTCTCATATCTGCCCTGTATCATCTCTGCATCTTCTCAGATTCTCTATCAACTTCTCCTTCTTCTCTGCTCAGCTCCTCTTTCTTCTCTACCTCACTGCTTCATTTCTGCATTCTCTTCGCTCACTCTCTCTTTCACTTCTTACTCAACCCTTTGCATATCAAAATGATATTACTTATAGAAATCCTCACATGACTGTTTGTATTCCTCTAGGAATTCGAAATGGATGGTCGTACCCCTTGGTCTTCTGCCTCCTCATTTCTTTATCCAACTCAATTTAAAATCATAATAATATGTACAAAATTTCATGCTACAGTGGGATTTTGTCTTTTCCTTAGGATACTTGCCTTTGCATTACAAACAATAAAAAACTATTTACAACATTTACATTCACATTTTTAATTACATATTTCAATATCACTCAGCTCCTCTTCTGAACGTTGGCTTTACTGGATTTTGTCTTTTTCTACTGCTGTTAAGAAACTGTTCTGCATCTTCTTTGTTTACTGTCATCTGCACATTTCACCTGTTTACTGCACTTTTGAATATTTTCCAGTTCCTGTGCTTGAACACCTGTCAAATTTGTTCCTGTGTGTCTCAGCATGCTCTTGATATAACTTAATCATATCATATACTTCCTATTTCTCCTTGAAGTATATATGGTTTGAATCATAGTTGTATCAATTCGCATCAAATGGAGCTCCATTCCCTTTAAGTTCCGCAGGGGTAGCAAACTCGAGCATGTATGCATATAATACCGCCTCCAGAATTATAGACTTCTGGTATTGTTATTAAGCCCAAGGAATTAACTTTACCGTCGCCATATAATATTATAACCTGACAGTCCATCTCCGTGTATATGTATTAGGCCTCGTTCACATATTTCATATTTCATATCGCGCCAATTAACCATATACAACTTGT
The DNA here is from genome assembly GCA_034641835.2 of Pinus albicaulis. Lineage (NCBI taxonomy): Eukaryota > Viridiplantae > Streptophyta > Pinopsida > Pinales > Pinaceae > Pinus > Pinus albicaulis. The sequence continues at coordinate 58,266,836 of CM076569.1, read as the reverse complement.
TGGAATGTAATTCCAACTGCCCGAACGAGAGATCAATTCGCAGGCGGCAGCACGGTGAACAGGCGCAGGTTAAACAGCGCACAGGTTGATTGGAGATCGACGGAGTGCGGGGGGTTGAAGAGCGCGGAGGTTAACACGGAGGGTACCCCCCGTAGTTGACTGGCCGATCACACATTGACCGCCGATCAATGGCTATGATGAACTGCGGGGCCTCACCCCATTTGATGTGTACGGAGAAATGGGAGCCCCCATAAACACCACTTTGTGGTGGCTCCACCATGCACCACCGCCAGCGCGCCACCAATTCACCACCAATATTAAACTTTGATCGACTCTTTTAACATACTCTCGAACCTTATATTAAGATTATAATACGTTGAAAACATTAATAAACTGATTCATTATATATGACTCCACCAGGCCCCACAATTCAGTCAAATGACCAATCCATGGAACGCACCGTACTTGGCTTAATCTCCGTGCGCTTTTATTAAACCTCACGCATCTTCGTTCAATGATCTCCGTCCGATGCTCCTCCGCCAGATCGACGGTTTATATCCATTTCGCTCGGCGTCTTTGGTCGATGTATAACGCGCGAAATTGCAAGTTAAACGGTGGCTTCCAATACCGCCTATGCCACGTGTCACGAAGTCTATGGAATCGCTGCGATTTCTGCAAAACCACCTTACGGTCGAAAGGTGGTGCGGAATTGGGAAATCCGCCTCCGTGAACCCGCTCGTGGTTTCAATCCCCTCACGGTTCCTCCGGTCAAGGTTCCGGTTCTCCCTGTGCTCCAGGTTCCATTCTTCGTTCAATTATATATATATATATATATATATATATATATATATATATATAGATAGATATATATATATATATCGATTATGGTTCCGTTCAATTCACACTGTACATTTGATTGTGGTTCTGCCTCCACTCTTACTGCAGTCAATACACGGTTTCTTGTTATAAAAGGTTCTTTTATATTCTGACGCAGAGTTCCACCATACATAACACGGTTTCTTTTATTCTTATGCAGAGGTTTCTTATGCATTTCTTATAAATATTCTGCTACAGGGTCTCATTCATACGAAATTCTCGTCACAGGGTTTGTATATCCTCCCCACAAGTACATACAGTTTGGACACCATTTCTACACATTATCATACATTCTTCTTCCTAAATATACAGGCAGATTCTTAGCTTGATTTACAGGGTCCGGCTTCTACAAGAGCTTGCAGGAATTTCACCAATAAATGCACAATTACAAAGGTCCTCTCCATACAGAATTAAACAACAAATTCACAGTTACATTGGGACAATTTCCTCATATGATTCGACCAAGAACACATAAAGTCACACATGGAACTTATTCACAATTCTTCATAAACAGATATATGTATATATGTTGCTTGTACTCCAGCCTTCTTCTACCATTTAAGCAATACTCCAGATTTAAGTCTTTACTACATATTTAGTCTATCATTGATGAATAATTGCTCAATAATTCATCTGCAAACTGTATTAAACCCCTAATTCATAGATAAACCAATTCTGCTTCAAATCCTCTGTTTCTTCTGCTGCCTCTGCTACTTCTCTGTCTCTTTTGCCTTATGGATAGTTTAGGTGCTGCTCCTGTCTTTACCTTTGCCATCTCCTTTGCCATCTCCTTTCCTTTGCCATCAATGACAACATTTCCAACACGAACCACAATATTACAGTCCTTTTGAGATCCTTGAGAGGATTGGACTAGTGGCCTACATACTTATACTTCCTGAGATAGTGAAAGTCCACGATGTTTTTCATGTTTCATTGCTTAAAAGATATGTAAAGGATTTTGATCATTTTATTGGTTGGTATGTATAGTAGGTGGAGCAAGAAGGATAATTAAAGTTGTAACCCCAATGCATATTGCAGTGGAAACATGTCGTGCTCCGAAATAAAGCACTCGAGCATGTTAAAGTGCAGTGGGAGCACTTTGGGCTCGATGAAGTTACATGGGAGATGGACGATCAAATGCAGGCTATTTATCCTTCATTTTTTTTAGTGAAGGAAAATGAGTCTTGGTATCTGTACATATTTATTTATGGTTTTTATTGTAAATACTGCAATGAGCTATATTATAAAGCTACAATAAGTGGTGTGGTTTTCATGTTGTCATGTTTTACATGATGGTTTTTCTTTTGAGTAGGATGTTATTGTAAATACTGCAACGAGCTAAGTTATAAAGCTCCATAGGTAGTATGTTTTTGGATTTCAGGGGTTTTTCTAGTTGTAGGTGTCATAGAACACCGAGGACATTGTTACCCTAAGGGGGATGGGTATGTAACAACCTCGAGTTCAAATTTCATGTAATAAAAGTTAATAAAGGTAAAATAAGACCATGTGCAAGGGACACTTATTCCAAGATGAATGTTGGGAAAAATATCATAGTGGGCATCACTTGTTGTTATTATGGCTAAAGGAAATTGGAAAAGGCAATGACCAAGGCTTTGGAAAGGAAAAAAGGTATTTTTTGGCACATTAGTTACGAAAATAAAGGAAAATAGGAGAAAAGGAAGGTGAAAGGTCACAAGTTTCATGTGAGGAGGAAAATGAAGGAAAATAATGGGAAATTCATGAAATTAGAGGCCTCATCAATAAAAATACCTTAGAGCATAAGTTGGTAGCTTTTTTTAGCCTTTTGTCAGTTTAGTGTTAGAATTTTTCTCAGAGATGAGAGAGCACAAAGGGGAGAAATAAATCAAGCAAGTAAAGGAATACGAGAAAAGGAAAGGAAAAGCAAAGAAGGTAAAGGAAAGGAAAGGAAGGAAAGGATCAAGCAGCTTCAGCAGGAATACTTGTAGGTAACATGTTGCATGTATGATTTCCTATTTGGTTTTAACATGTGTGCTATATGCTTGTTGGTATTTGGCTCTTTTGATGTCATTGGAATGGATTTTGCCAGGTTTCGATAGTGGATTTTAAACTAGCCTTGCCATTTACAGATAACCATGGTGTGATGGGATTGTTCTTGGTTTTGAGCTTTAGATTCTCAGAAGATTTTGGATCTAGGTAAGGTGGTCTTAGGAATCCTAAAGGGTTAGAAATCCCTTGATGGGTAATCGTGGGATACATGGTAAAACTTGAGGGTGGAGATGGGAAAACTCCTCAAGGTATTGGTGAATAAATTCTGAGGCATCCAAGCTCGGTTTGGTTTTGTGATCATGGCACCAGTTTAGATGAGATCACATTATGGTGAGGGTGGAGGTGGTTTAACCTCTGGATTCCATTGGTTTTGTTTGGAGTATGGCACAGGGGTGATTGGGTGAAAGAAAGAATTTGGTTAAGCCAATCTATGGTCGGGTGGAACGTGGAAGTCCCGAAATCGATCGACATTTTCCTTTGTCTAATAAAAGCTAAGTTTCATTTCTTTTAATGAGGAATTGTACTCGTTATTATGTGGCTTTAATGATTGTCCTCTTATTGTTATTTATCTGGTTATATGATAGTTATAATCATGGTTATATGATATATCTTAGTCATGTCCCTTTCATGTTTTCACTTGTAACTGAATGAATAATGAACGGAAGACCTAATTGGTGTTATGAAAACTAATGTGAGAAGGAAATGACCTTTCTTGTTAAAAATCAAATAAGTTTTTAGTCCCTTATGTTCAGACTTGCATTCATGACCTGTAGATTGTGTGTTCATCAAGTGTTTGACAAAATGTCAGTCCTAGTTGGGGATGGTCAGGCCAAGTCTTAGTTTTAGTTTTTGGTTTACAAGCATTGTTTCTATGTCATCCATCAACTATGGAAGTTTCAATGAGTTTTGGGCAGAGACCTGAGTCCTCCACTGAAAAAGTGGCACAAAAATCAGAGTTACTAGCATATAATTGAGAAGAAAATTCCATAGTCGCATGGAGGAAGGCTTATGAGTGCGACTAAGAACCCATAGTCGCATGGAGGCCTTGGAAAGGGAGTGTTTTGGGCTCTAGGTCAAGGAAAAAGTGAGTTGTATTAGGGGTTGGGTTACTCCTAGAGGTCCCGTGGAACCCGAGGGAAGTTAGTGCTGGAAATACTAAGAGGGGGGGGGGGGGTGAATCAGTATTCCTTTCAATTAGAGCATTAGTTAATCTTCAATTATTATCAGTGTTTGTACAATGATAGCAACAAACAAGAGGAACACAAATGCACAAAGTTTTTAAGGTGGTAACCCACTCCGGGACAAAAACCACGTAATGATTTTCTAATAATTCTTTAATATTCAACTCCAATTGAAAATAAAGCTCCAACTTCCTAGAATCTAGAAAAGCATTCTTCTCCAACTCCCACTGGATGGACGCTCCAACGCTTGAGATTCTTCAGTAGTCAACTGAATGGATGCCCCAACACCCAATGAGCTACAACTCACCCTAGCACCACCCTACCACCCTATAGAAGAATAAAAGAAGAATGAACTCTCGTACTAGGGAAAATAGTCCATTTTACAATGATATAGAATGATGCAGAAGAAGAAGATATAATAGACAATAAACTCAAATTTTACACAAACACCTAATGATGATCCTAGACCTCCCAACACTGCCTCTTCAACCCTTGGCAGTTAGACACTAGTACAATTTGTACAATAATGTATTTACAATGACTAAGTACAATGATTGTATGCAGTGCTGCCCACTTGAAGAATTCATATGATGAACTTCTTGCTGCTGTTATGCACCTTGGTTGCTGCTCTTGTCATGCTACCCTTTGCTGCACCTTGCTTTTCATTGCTGCCATAGAAAGTCTGGTCCTTTTCAACCCTTGACAACACATGATCTAGCTTTTTCTTGCCTTCTAGGAGCTCGATATTGAATCTGGTGTATCTCTATTATTTCAGATCCTCAATATATGATTTTTGGTCCTATAGTAGTCCTCTGAGTCGTCTTTCCAATGCCACAGGTTTGATCCAATTTGGATTCTTCAAGAAAGAGTTATACTCAATTTCTCACAATGCCCTAATTATGGAATGTTTCAGTAGAGCGCACTTGTACGGCATGACACGTGTCACTGTTTATTCATTTGGATCTGAAATTGATAAAGAAAAAATTAAAGACTGTTTACTATCTTCCACTTTTTACGGAATTCAAATTTGATACTCAGAGAGAGAGTTATGACGATTTTACCAAGGTCAATTCTTTGAGGTGAATTTCAGGAGCCTGCAAAAACCCTGACTTCCGAAGATCATATCTCAAAACGTATTGTGAAACTTGATCTGAAATTTGTACTGCAGATTCCTCAGGATTTCAGGTTCGCCTCATAAAAATTTCAGCTTCTTAACCTTGGTAGAAAAAAAGTTAGAGCGGAAATTCCACGATGACCTGTTTCAGATGGCCGAATCCATTGCATAAGGAGGAAATGAGGATCACAATTTATATGAATGCTTAAGTTGAGAGGGGATTCAATAAGTGAACGTGGGAGGGATTTTAGGAGATTAAAAAATGTTAATTATGACTTTTCAATGACCCATGCCCCAACCCCATGGGGTTTTAGCCCACTAATTGGGGGTACAAACTTCAAACATGAATATCTCTCAAACCGTGAAGAATTACATGACGTGCCATATATCAACGGAAACATCTCAACAAGTAGAAACCATCAAAAACATTATTGACCTAGAATATATTAATTTGGTAGTTCAAAATTCCCATGCAATATTGGGTTAGTCCCTGGTGTTGCTTGGATTGACATCAATGACAACCGCTAATCAACAGTTAGTAAGGTCTTAAGTTGTTGACTCCATTTCCTTAAGTTCACCTAGGAGGTTGAGTCTTATCATAGTGACTTTCAACTCATGTTTACCTTGGGAAAGCTGATGAAAGTGGGTAAATGTGGGAGGAGGAATTACAAAAATCAAGTCATAAACATATAAGACAATAATCAACAATTTACGTTCTATCAAAATATGATAGAGGTTAGCATCCGCTTCACTTTTGGTGAAGCCCAAACCAGTGAGATAACTATCGATCCTAGTGTAACAAGCATGGGGTGCTTCCTTGAGACCATACAACGTTCGCTTGAGTCTGCACATGTGAGACTCTCGATCAAAAGTCCAAAAGCCTTATAGTTGCTTGATGTATGCCTCCTCCTCAATAAATCCACTGAGGAATGTTTTTTTTACATCCATTTGGTGGATCTTCCACCCCATATGCGTAGCTAGAGAAATAATTGATCTAATGGATGAGTACCTTGCTACAAGAACAAAGGTACCCTCATAGTTAATTCCATAAACTTGAGAGTACCCCTTGGAAACAAATTTGTCCTTGTACTTCTATATGCTTCTGTTTGATGCCTTATTTACCTTTAAGATCCATCATGAACCCACAACTAATTTATCTTTTGGTCTTAGGACCACTTCCCAAACACTGTTATTTGCATTGGATTCGTACTCCTCCACCATTGCATCAACCCATACAAGTTGCTCATATACTTCCTCAAAATAGGATGCCTCAGTCTCTAAAAGCTCAATCATTAGAGCTATATATCCAGTGTACCGATCTGGTGACCTTCTCTTCCTCCACAAATTGAAGGAGCACCCACATTTCTCTCGCATCTTGCACATGTCTCTCAAATTCCCTAGTTATTTTATTTCCTTCTTTGGATGTGACTGCTTGAGTGACTGCCTCCACTCTCTTCTCCTCGATTTATGGCTTCTCCACAACTTCTTGAGGTTCCTCCTTTGGAGCTAAAATATCTCCCTCTGGAGGGATCTGAAGCTCCCTCTCAAGAGATCACCACATCACTTTCTCTTCATAAAATTTTACATCCCTTCACACAATTGTCATTATGAGGGATGGAAGGTACACACGGTAGTTGTGGGGAGTTTCTATGTAACCCAAAATTACCCCCAATTATGTTGTCATTTCAAGCTTCTTCCTTGAATCTATAGAGACATGGCAGTAAATAGAGGCTCCAAAAATCCTAAAGTGCAACACATCCCCCTTTCTCCCCAAGAAATCCTCCTTCAGTGTAATCATGCCTAAAATCCGATGAGGACTCTGGTTCTGCAAATAGAATTTTGTGTTTCATTCTTCGCCCCAAAAATGCAGAGGTAGGCCTTGGTCATGCAACATCACCCTTGCTGCTCCCACAATGCTACGATTATTCCTCTTAGTCACCTCATTCTACTATAGGTTGTGGGTTGCTGTAAACTCTCATTGAATTCCTTATTTTGCATAATTTTTTTAAAATTCATTCAACATGTACTCACCTCCATTATCGCTCATGAGATCCTTCATCTTCTTGTCGGTTTCTATCTCAACTAGTGCCTTAAATTATATGAAATTCGAGAATGTATCATCTTTCTTCAGCATGAAGAAGATCCAACACTTCTGTGAGAAGTCATCAGTAAAATGACAAAACATTTGTACATGTCAGTGGAGGCTGTTGAGAAAGGTCCACATACATCAAAGTGGATCCTTTCCAGGATTGCATGTGCTTTTTTGTCCCGATCATAGAATGTGGATTTTGTGTAATTCCCCAAAGTACATCCTTTGCATACATCCTGCTGCTCAAGTGCTCCTTTGGGAAGGCATGTGGTTATTTGTTGCATAATATTCAGGGCACCATGATGCAAATGGCCAAGTATTCTATGCTAAAGTTCACTGACATCATGGATTTGAACTCTCTCCGCCTTTGTGCTTAAAGCAACACAATATTCCACATATAACTTATATAGATTCTTCACATGAACCCCAATCTGCTTCACCTGTCCCATGTATATGTGTCCTAGGATTTTCCTTTGCTGAATACCACATCATAACCACGATCTTCCAAAACTATAACAAAGATGAGATTTTTCTGTAGGCCCGGAACGAACATGACATCCTTGAGCCTGAGGGGGGAGACTGACTCCCTTTGAAATGTGACTATATGAACCCTAGTCGCGCTATACCCTCCATCGTTCCCATATTGATGTGCATATGCAAATATTTCTCTTCCAAGTCACTGCAAAATTCTCTACACCCTTTCATGTGGAAAAAAACACTTGAGTTTAAGTACCACACACTCCCCATCATTGTGCTGGTTATACATGTAATGAGGGTAAAGTCAAGCTTTAATTGTGAATCCAAGGCTTCACCTGCTGCTCCTCCCGAGGCCTTTTTTCTTTCCTTTTTGTGTGGACACTTTGTGGCATAGTGCGTGAATTTATGACAATGGAAGCATTTAATTTTCAACAAATATTTCTTCTTCCCTCCTTGACTAGATTCTAGTTTGGACTTATATTTATTCCCTTTTCCCTTTTTTTCCTTTCCCGTCAATGCAAAATTTTCTTCATCTTCTCCCTTGGATGAAGTCCCATCTCTAGTATTCCTCCTGATTTCCTCCTTTACCAAATCATACTATAAGCGCTCTTGATTCAGTAGTTTCTCCCTCCCATTCACTGAATCTTGATAGCTATTCTAGCTCTTGGGAAGGCCCAAAAGGGCTAGGCTTACCAAGTATTATTTAGGAACATTTATAGAAACCACTCCAAGTTCATCACGACACTGTGTGAACTTACTCAGATACTGCGGAATAGTTTTATTCTTCTGCATATTGATACTTCAAAGTTTATCCTTGAGTGCCAACTTCCTGTGGTCACTATTATTCTCGAACAATTCTGTCAGTGTTTTCCACATTGTGAATGAATTTGATTTTTCGTGGAGATTTGAGACAATGTGATCCTGTAGTCCCTCTAAGATTATTCTCCATGCCTTCGCTACATATTTCTTCCACTGAGAAAGGTTCTGGGCATCAAATTCTAGTCGTTTTTAAACATCTGTCTTAATGTATTCTGGCAATCCATTGTCATCCAATACCGCCTCCATGTGATCCTTCCATGCAACAATTTTATAATTTCCTTCCAAGGCATAATCTAGCCTTAGTTTATTGAAGGCCATATTCTTGGGTCTAAAGAAATCCTGCTGCATTGAGCTCTAAAATCGAACCTCGAGAGAAAAAAACTTCGAAATTCCTGCTCTAATATGAATCCTCCTTTGATACCATGTAGAAACTATGATGTATATTTGCAATTGATCATGAAATTTTAATCAAAATCACAAGACACAAACCTATTTTACTACTCTATGGACATTAATTCACAATTTAGAACAAAAAATTTAGACATGCAATAAGAAGTCACACACATGAAAATGATATTTTTCTTGGGGAAAGCAATTTTCTAAAAAATGTAATGCCTGCTTGAATCAATATGATGAATAGAGATGCATTATAATATCTAACTCAATTGAGCTCAACTTGCATGTGCATAACCTATCTCTCTGCTCACAGAGAAGCTCTGACCCAGAATTAGTTAATTTTTGCCTCTTCTTGAGCTCCTATTTCCTTGCACTATTCCTTGAGAATTATTCCCCTATTGTTTAGGAATTTCTCCAAATTGGATTGCACAATTCCTTAGGTTGATCATTTGACTGCATGCAACACTTATACACTCAAGACTATTCTATAACTGATGTTACACTGCCTTAGAATATCCACCAAGCCTGGGTAACTCGAATTCTCTACAAGCACTAGATATTTTGGACCGATTGATCAGTTAACTGGATGATCACTGAGTTTGACTAAAGTCTCACTGAAAAACTAACCCTCCACTAGTTCCTTCAACACTTAGAACTAGTTTAACTAAAATAAACTTGAGACAACTGACCTTGATTTCTACAAATTAGAAATTAAACATGCTTAACTTAACTCTAATTCTTGTTGATTTGTGTAGCTTGGGAGGTACTCCAAGCCCTAGCGTTTAGGGTTTGGAGGGAAAAAAACCACAAGGGAAGCTTGTGGGCTTGGAACCAAAGTGTGGGGTTTTGAACCCATCATTATTTGGGCCAAAAACGTGATGATAAATTGACATGTGATGGATGAAGATGATAGTGCTCGGCAAGATAATTCCAACACAACGAGAATCATTCGATTTCAAGTTTTCGTTAGATATAAATGAATTTTTGAAGTTGACAAGTTAATTATTGGTTGTAAAGTCATGTAGGCTTGATGTAAATAATTCCAATATCTATGTCTCTTCAATCATTCGTGGAAACCCCTCATTATGTCTATAAATAGAAGGTGATAAAACTTGTTTTTAGCATCCAAGTGTAGGCAATACATCTCCAAGTGAGCTCTGAATTTAGAGTCAGGCCACAAAAAGATTAGGAGGCTGAGGAGAAGCAAGTGAGGAAGCTGAGGAGTAGCATGGAGGGCCTGTGGTGAAGGCTGAGTTGTTGTGGAAGATAGCAGAGCTGGATGAAGGCTATTTGTTTGCTATTTAAGGGTTTTTATTGACCAAGAGTGTTGGGCAGTGAAGGCCACAAGGATAAGTGAAAAAATAGTGTTGTTTTGGTGTTTTGGAGGAGGCCAAAGTCCTACAACAACTGCTATGCTAGGCCGCATGCCATAGCCAACAACTAGGTTGTTTTCAAGGGCATCGTTGACTGCATAAGCCTAGATTGGGACAACGTAGGTGTGGAAGAGCCTCTCCTTGGAGGACTGCAAACTTAGAAGGCCATACTTGTTGACTGTGTGTAGGGTGGAGGCCAGTGTTGTGTGCCCTAACCAGAGGTGCAATGAAAACAAGAGGACAACAATGTTTTGTGGTGTGTTGGGTCAAAGTGTTTGACCATGTTTGGATCGTGACTTTGAAGCCTGTGTGAGCTAAGTTGGAGGCTTGATTGGGTGATCGAGAGCCTCCTTGGGTGCAGATATTGTAGTGCGTGGATTGAGTTCCATTTTTATGTTGGAGGGAAGCATGTTGGTTACCCAAAGTAGCCCTACATGTGCTATCTTGAAGGATGAAGAGCAACTAAAGGTTGGGTGCAGTTTGGTGCCGAAGTGCAACAATTTGATGAACGAAAGTTGCTGCTAGCCTGACAGTTGGAGCTCGGGAATTATTCCTACCCAAAGAGAAGTTTGGATCAGCCCATGTACACTCTACATATAAACATGCATCAGTGTTAGGTGGAAGCCCTCTTGGAGTCTCAATGTGTAGGTAGGCTTGATGGAATAAGGAACTACTAGTGAGCAGTACAAAAGCGATGGATTGACATGATAAGATATGACATCGAGTTTGTCATTGTATCTTTTATACCATAGACTATTGTATTATTCAGATTTGGTTTAATATAACGAATATTTCTGATTTTACATTATTGTACAATTTGTTTAAAAATTGTGTATAATTGTGCATGTGTGATTTACTGCTTTATATTTATGTTGTGCAAAGTAGTTTATGGTTGAGATACTTGGTTTGGTAGTGTCAATGATTTAAGACTGTAACCTAGAACCAAGGTCGTGGAAATTCAAAAACTCCTCCAACTCAAATTTACTGAGTAAACTGGGTGCCACAAGCCATGTCACACAAGTTAACTGCATCTAAGTTGTTTGTTGATGTGGAAATTATATTTTTTTCAATTTAATCAAGGAAAAATCAAATTGAGAATTTCTTGCTGCATTTTTCAACAAAAACTATGATCCTCAATGTGGTTAAATCGAAGAGGGTGTGAAATTTTGTTGAAAAGGGACCCATTTATAATATAATTTAACTATTAAACTTAAAGAAAAACTATTTTCAAGTTACCAATATTTTTTATTTTGAATATGAGGGGTGAATATGCCATTTGCATCAAAATACATTACCTCTAAAATTTCTCAGTAATTTGAAGCATATGATACAATACCTTCCCATCAAGGTGAAGTAGAGACTGAAGCAAAAGATCCTCAACAAATATGGCTAATGGAACATGAAAACTTGAGAATGAAATTCTCTCAGCAATGTGAATTCTCGCAATATCCATTCAATACAAGTTGTAATAATCATATGTCTATGAGTCCACATCACATCACTTACATTATCCATAAATGTTATATAGAACTAATATGCTTCCTTTGTCACTATTGTGTCACTACCATTATTATTGAAAACACGCTAATTTGAATATTTCATATCTTAGGGCTTCTAAGACCCCACTCCTCTATTGGTCAAAAAAACAAAATATGAAAACTTTTTTCATTGGAGATGAGGGTGTATTTAGAAGAAAGGTTTCTTGACCTATGCCAACAACAATCATGCTCATTTGGGCCCTTAATATTTTGGATGGTGGTCATGGAATCGAAGGAAAATCAAAATCTAATCGAAACCCAAAAATATAATCTCATGGAGGTGTGGGATGGATGGGCTCTTTCCATTTATATGAAAATAAAGGTTAGGCCCTAAAGTGAAGGCCCTATCAGAGAAAAGGTCCTATCCCGATTGACAACTTGATCCTATATAAATAAAAGAACACATGGCTAGATCAATACTGGTTGAATAAGAATCAACATGTGCATTAAAATTACATAATTTTCTCACCCAAGTTCGTAGGTTGGAATTTAGTAGATATTCAAGGAAGAAAATGAGGGAAGTTTGCCATCTATATCCCTCTAGTGACATAGAGGAGAGTTGGGACTGATTTGGATACATATGATCGTGTAGAAAATAGGTGGGAAGAATGAGTGTGGCTATGGTTTCTAGAATGTAAAGAATGAGTTACAAGGGTTTTTGGAGATGTAAGAGTGATAACAGTTTCAATCTAAAAAAAATGGGCATGAGGGTTTTAAACTATAGAAAATGGCATGAAAAAAATTTAGTGTTGCACAAAAGCTCAGAATGGGAGATCTAATAGGTTTTTTGAGTGAATCTTACTTTGATACCATTATTATATTACCAACCTAGATCCATCTTAACTCGAGATCAAGCGTTGCGTCTAGAGGGATAAAATATCCTTTCACTCTAAAAAAGGTTTGCATCTCAAGAGATTTGATCCCTCTCCACACTTGGTAGATCCAAAGTTAAGATGGATGTAGGTTAGTTTTACTATTAATTATAATTAATTTGATATTTTATTATATTTTTATTTTTAATTTTATGTAAATTGACCAAGTCAAAATGTTTACGACATTACAACATCCCTACATACTAAGTTGGCCAACTCTCTAGGTAATTACTTTTAACATTTTATTATTTTGTAATTGAGCTCACATGTAAATGTTTCCAAACATTTACACCAATACAACATCTACCCATAATTTTTTGCATTTTAGATTTAATTTTAAAAATGTTATAAAATAAAATAAATTAAAAAATATTTATAAAATATTTTGATTTTGAAATGAGTTATGGTATTTGGGCAAGTGGTATTGATAAGCCATGGTATATTTGACCCATGGTATTGTGGCAAATCTTATTTACAAGTTAATAATATCCATGGTTAAGAATGTTGTTACATTGTATGTTTATTGTAAGCATCCAGTTTTAATTTAAAAAATATTATAAAATTAATTAATTTTTTTTTTTGAAATAAATTATGTATTTTTGGTATGTGTTATTAATAAGCAATGGTATTGTAAGAATGGTAAAATGGGGTTGAATATTCATGGATAAGAATGTTGTTATATTGTAGATATTAAATTTTAATGTGCTTATTAATTAAATTTAAATATGGTTACATAATCATTATTTTAATTTATATGGTAAAATGGATATTAATTTATAACTACTACCTATATGTTATATATTTTAATGTAATATGTATATTATGATTTTATTTTATTTAAATTTTTTTTTGTAATTTTATTAACTAGCAATTGCCCCTAAAGGTGCAAAGATACACCGAAGGAATTGAACATGCCTATTGCAAAGGAAATATAACAACCTAAAGGGTGGAGGATGGAGGGGAGGAAATGTGTTAAGGCTTGCAAGCCTTACACTTGTGCTGATGCCCTTTGACAAATATTGCTCAAACCACCTCACTAAATCATTTTTTTCCAATCATGCCACTATGTCAAAATATTATATCCAAGCTATAACATGCAAGGTAATAAGGATAAACATTACCATAGGGCGCACAAAAAATGTAATTTCACGGAGGAAATGACTATAGTCAATGTGTGTTGATAATGATACTAAAGGAAGAACATCTTTCACTAATTCCAAGATATTATGCAATCAACATAAAGAAGGGGGTTTGTTTTAGAATTTTAGTTATCTCTTTTTAAAAATTTTAAATCTAGGAGCCATTAATTCCAGTTTTAAATTTTAATTTAAATTTTGTCTAGAAAATATTTGTTGGAATTGCAAATTTATGTGGTGTAGTTTACACAATCCAAGTGTCCAAGTAAATTTTCATCTATTTATGCACTAAGAAATACATTTTTAAAAATGAAAATTTACACCTGCTATATGCATATATAGAACCAATATAGATCCATTTTGAAGAGGATTAAATCCCTTGAGGTGCATAATTTTTTTCAAGTTTTGCACTCTAAAATATCTCCCTTAGGCTACCTTTAGCCTTGTGGACGTTAAAATTTTCTTTCTTTCTTTCTCATCTTTCTAGAAGTAATTATTGTTGCCTTTACACAATGGTCCCACAATAAAGAGTGACCATGTAAGTTAACCATAGTTAAGAAGTCTTTATGTCAAGGATGATCATTCCTAAACAAAAAATTACCCAAGAATGTCTCAGTTTGAGACTTTAAAATAATTAGTTAAAGCAATTTTGTGTGGGAGTTCTCTTAAGGATCCTCAAAGCTGAAATTTCTATACAAACTTGACAAAAAATTTAGATATTTTCTATTATATAAAAAAATTGGTTAGGTTATGATCTACTTGTAAATTGGTTGAAAAACATCAAAATTAAGCCCATTTAATTTTTCGATTAAACATTTTATATCATTATACCTAAAAATATCCCTTAAACACCTAAAGGGAATCTTTAAAAATACATATTTAAAGTAAATCTTATCATATTTATTAATATCCCAACATCAAGAATAGTGTAAAACGCCATGGTGAAAATGACTTGTTTGAATCAAATTTAATTTAAGGTGTTTGTTACCCACTACATCAGAGATATCATGGATTTTGAACATGAAGCTCCATAACCACATCCTAAAAATGAATATATTTAGTTTTTATTTATGATATATAAATAAATATTTGAATGCACATTACAGGTATCATAATTAACCTATGTAAAACCCTTGTACCTTTTCTAGTTCCAAGATGAAGACAATTCATTATATTTTAATAAATTAAAAACTCTTTTCTTGTAAAAGTTTTTATGACTTCAATAGTAATTGATTTGTTGCATGAGCCTGCTTATATATATATATATATATATATATATATATATATATATATATATATATATATATATATTACTAAATATTAAGAAATAAATATAAATACACAATTATATATATATATATATATATATATATATATATATATATATATATATATATAATTGTAAAAATTAAGGTTATAAAGTTTTTATTAATATAAAGATTTAAATGTGAAATTAAAAAAAAAAAATGCTAATTAAAAGTGAATTTGATTAACTTGATATTTTTTATAAATAACTAAAAATGTAATTATATTTAAAAATTAAAATAATTTTCCTTGATGGGGGTGTCAAACACTTGAAACCATGCATCACGTGAAGAATGAAATTTAGCATAAGGTATGAGCGAAGGAGGGCATAAATTCAACCCTTCCATCACGACGTGGTTAATTACTTTGCATTCAAATCTGTGAAACATTTTCCTTCACCTGCGCGAAAAGGAATAATACCATCTTGAGGATCAATGGCACCAATGATACAATGGTTAATTAGTATCGCGCATGGAGCAGTTTGGGTGTTTATTGGCTCACTGAGGAATACAAATTTACTTATGTTCTCATTTCTTAGGGTCGCGTGGGATGGTGGTGGTCTTATGTTTATCGCTCCTCCTGCGGGCTCAATAACGTAACAAATCTTTCCCTATTACTCTGGGTGAAAATTTCCCTTTCATTCCTTGGCTAGAGGGTGTGTTGTTTGAAGATATGGTTGGCTGTGGGCATTGATGTTTTGGGCCTGCGTGGATTCTTGCTTTGGCATTCTAGGTGGTGGTTATTCATTTGTCTTTGTAAGGTGTATGTTGCTCTTATAAGTGGCACCCGGGCTTCTGATGGTGGTGGTTTTGCTCTGGAGGAGGTTTTAATGCTGGTGTTGTTTTAGCTCTCTACCTTAGGCATTGCCTATCTTTTCCTTCCTGGGGCCATTGATAAAAGAATTCCCTTCGGTGAAACCCAATGGATTTAACATCGGTCGGGTTTTTGGGAGCTTGAATTTCTAGTTCTTCTTGTGCGAAGCTGCGAGGTATCCTTCTGGATTTTCTAGATGATGGGTTATTTGTAAGTTCTAGCCTGGATTTGTGATTGTTTTGTAATGATTTTGGGTCAAGGTGAGAAACGATGTTGGGTTAACTTGTCATATTTATATGTTATGTGGAATTATGGGTTTTTGGTGGAGGGTGGAAGATTGGTAGTGTGTGTCGTTTATGGGTGTGTGGTGTTGGGTTTGACTAGGTGGTCCTTGGTGTAGATTGGGGATAGCCTCAAGGGTTTGGGTTCGACATGACCATCAACATGAAGCCAAGTCTGTGTTCCATGCGTGCTCTTGTTCAGGTGAAGGAGGAAGCGTCCCATATTAGGAAGGGGTAAATTGTACCAGATGGAGTTCAGGGTGGTGGTGTGAGAGAAAATGGTGATAGCAGTAGCCAGGGTGCCGAAATTGTGCATGAATTTGGGCATGGGGGTAGTGGAACACGTGGTGGGCAAAGGTATTCAGCCGGTCCTATGGTAGGTAGGGGTAGAAGGATCTTGGCTCAAAGCGATTGTGGATCAGGAAACATGCATAGGGGAATCAGTCGTGGCTGAGTCTCGAGCACATGGTGGTGGAACAACAATCTAGGTGGTGTGGGGTTAGTTGGACGCACATCTGCTAGGCGTGCTGGGAGAAATATGATGCTCCGGGCGATCGTCAAATCTACCATAGACATGGTGGAATCTCGTGTTCTTCATGATTATCTTCTGAATTCTCTGAATCAGCTGAATTGTTATGTTGATTATGTACAATATTCAGAAATATTGGTTCTTGAGTCAGATTAATCTTATCCCAAATGGCGTTTATCTTCTGCATTGCTTTGTTATGATTGTCTGTGGACTAGCTATGGTTTTGCCAAATTTGTCTTTCTATCTGATTTGTCGTGTCTTGAAGTTTTTTGATGCCGTCAGAATGTCCTGTAAACTTATCCTCAAGATCGATTAATCTTTTAGTGAATTCATCGGAATTATTGATCTTACTCTCAATATCTATCAACTTTTTGTTGAAATCGGCCATCGACATTGATGAAGACATCGAGCGGCAACGATTTCAAGGAACCGCATGTAACAACTGAAGGCAGCTAGCAGCAGTGGCATAGGTGTTTTCTTCCAGGCAAGAATATCGCCGCTCTGATACCAAATGGAGCAACAAAACCGTAGGCTTGTTGACTTAATTGTAAAATACACAAGAGGTATTCGTAATAATAATTTATTATATATAAAATGTATAAGTGATGATAAAGTGTTACAATGAGGCCCTGCTTATATACCTACGCAGGTGGCCCTTCATGATTAGGCATGTATTTTAGACATGCCTTTTCACTAACTTAATGACTGTTGTCCAGGTAAATCCCCTCTGTAGACAGAGGCGATCCCTCTAGCCTTAGGGTGGGTCTAGCAACTACGGGAACATACCAACATCTACCTTCCTAGATTGTAAATGAAATTCAGAGCAAGGAAGATGACCTACCTCGTTCTGATGCTATGTTGTCGTCTTCCGTCGAACTTTCTTGATTTGTCGCTCTTCTCAAGCTCGATACACGTTGCTGCCAACATTCGATTACCTGTATAGACAGTCAAGACACCATGACAAGCGTAAAACCACGACAAACATAAAAACATTTACAACCTATCTAACTGATCAAAGAATGCTATAAATATCATTATATATGTAAACAAGAATGGAAGATAAACACCATATGCATTTTATTATGATAAATACAAGGGGAGTTTACAACCAAGCCTTGATGTTGAGGCTCTCCTTCAGCATGTCTGTATCCAAGCACGTTTGCAACACCCTCACACGCAAAGGTCCAAGATCTCACTGTGTTCTCAACACACACAAACAATCACACTCTGCACTATTCCCCTAAAGCTATGATTGCTTCTTCTCTATGCTAACTTTTCAGCTATCTGTTCAACTAGCTTCATCAAGGAGAGATAGCTTCTTTTTATAGAGGAAAAGGAGGAGGTTAGGATCCCTACAAAGGTGGAAGGGAGGCCTATCCTTTAGGAGGTTCCCACAAGAGGTGGAAACCATAAACTAAAAGAGGGAGTTCGTGGTTAATCAGTCCAACCACTCCCAATGACTCATCCTCGAAGTTGTTGTGATCAAAATTTCGCCTCTATTTTTAAAAAAATTTCCATAAAAAGATTGGCATGGGAAGCTAACTGAGACAGAGCACCAGCTGGCGCGGGGGCTAGTGTTAATCTGCCTCATTGGTGCGAGGGCATGACAGGCTCCTAGAGCCAAGGCAAAAACAAGTGTTTTTAGTGGTCTCCTAAGAAAATGGTCAACAGAAGAATGTTGTCCTCATGGCAAGGGATGCAATGATGGTATTTGCAAGGCATGACACTTATGATTAGTCACAGAAATGACCCTCCAATGTGCGATATGGGGATTGCAGGGACAATGACAAAATGCTGTGTAACAGATGCCCCCTAAAGTATGAAGTCCAAACATGAGTGATGTGTGAAATGCTTTACAAGTATGTGCAAGGAACCAGGCACTGCTGTCGGGAGACCTAAAAATCAAGCATAGATACATATACATAACTGAAGTCTCTGTTGAAAATACATGAATCCATCAAGAAGAGGATCATGTGAATGGATCCTCGGCATGGACGCAGCTATCCATCAAGAAGAAGATCATGTGAATGGATCCTCAGCATGGACGCAGCCATCCGAATGAAGGTATCATATGAAATAGATCCACGGTATGGACGCAACCATCCATATAGAGGATAAAAACAAGAAAACCCATGGTATGGTCACATCCATCCATCTAAAGAATCGTGTATATAATCATGAATGACTCATCACTCCTCGCAACCTGGAATTTTGTGATTGAAGCCCAGGGTCTTGCGCTCCAACACCACTCGATAAAAGTACAAATTATAACATGTGAATATATGTGTTGAAGTCGAACATGCTATAAAATCACTTGATTATCGGTCAATGATGTGAACCGTTAACAAGTGCTAGAGAAACCACCCATAATGTCAATGGCTCTCATGGTACTACTAGTACAATCCACAGAATGTGAATAGTGAGCTGAAGTCGAACACCCGTGAAATCACCCATTCAAAGGCCAATGATGTGAACCTATCGTTGAATGAGAAGAAATTGCCAATAGGTGTTGTGAAACCAGCTCCAAAAATAAAAGAAAAGAGATATCAACACCTTAGAAATAAGCCACTTCGAGGGGGCAACCTCCAATACATTACATGAATGAACAATTCTTGGATGATACAAATGACAAAACCTCCTTTCTATATATAGGAGCCCATGGGGCCACAATGTAATCCTAGTGGGACCACAATGTAATCCTAGCCGACCTAACAATAACAATGTAAGGGCACAATAATAACAATATTGGGTTAGAGGGGGCTACAATAATAACAATAAGGGGGCTACACTAATAACAATAAGGGGCTAAACTAGTAATATAGGGACCTAAAATGCCCCTCTCCTTAAAAAAAGTGTTGTACTCAACGCTTGAGTATCTCTGGGTGCTTCTGTATAAAATTCTCATCCTCCCATGTATAATCTTCAGTGGGTAAGTTCTTCCACTTGATGAGATACTCTGAAATTGATCGATTTCGTAGCTGTTGAGTTCTTGTTTCCGTGACCGCTTCAGGTTCCAATATGATTTTTCCTTCCTTATAAAGTTCTGGCAATATTGTTTGAACTGGAATATTTTCACCTATAATCTTCTTTAAGCATGAAACATGGAAAATTGGATGCACTCGCGAAGAAGCAAGAAGCTCCAATTTATATGCCACAGTACCAATATTTTGCAACACCTTGTATAGACCATAGAACTTTGCTGATAATTTATTATCCTTCTTAGCTTGCTTGAGGGACATTTGTTTGTATGGTTGTAGCCGTAAAAATACCCATTCTCCTACATCAAAAATTCTCTCATTGCGATGATGATCTTCCTGTTGTTTCATTCGATTTTGTGCCAAATTTAGGTTATCTTTTAAGAGTTGGAGAACTTCTTGTTGATGCTCGATGTGATCTTCCACTGCTTGAACCTTAGAATTTTCTCTTAAATATGACGTGATGGACTGTGGATAATATCCATAAAGTGCCATAAATGGGGTCATTTTTGCTGCAGTATGGAAGGAAGTGTTATACCACCATTCAGCGAGAGTTAACCACTTGACCCATTGTGTTTGTTTATCAGATACAAAAAAACGAAGATATCCTTCCAAACATTTATTCACTATATCAGTTTGACCATCGGATTGAGGATGATAAGATGAGCTATGAGCTAATTGAGTACCCAAACAAGAAAATAACTTTGTCCAAAAATTTCCAATAAAAATGGGATCTCTGTCGCTCACAATAACCTTTGGGTTTCCATGTAGCTTTTGAATTGTTTCCATAAATGTAGTAGCAAATGTACTTTCTTTAAATGGATGAGATAATTCAAATAAGTGTGCATACTTGGTAAGTCTATCAACTACCACCATGATGACACTCTTTCCTTCGGACTTAGGTAAACTTGTGATAAAATCCATTGAAATCTCCTCCCAACATTGACTTGGAATGGATAAAGGTTGTAGAAGACCTGGGGTCTTAATTGTCTCAAATTTATTTTGCTAGCAAACCAAACATTCCGCCACAAACTTTTGAATATCAGATTTAAGGCCATCCCAAAAAAATTCTTTCTTCACCCTGTGGTAAGTTTTTAAAAATCTCGAGTGTCCTCCTAAAGGGAAAGTGTGCAATTCCAAAAGAATATTTTGTTTTAGTTGGGAATTCTTATAAAGATATTAGCGATCTTTGTACCATAAGGAATCATTTTTCCAAAAATGTATCAGATGTACTAGGATATTGCTGCAAATTTTGAATGAGTGTCCACACTTCTTCGTCCCTCTTCCATTCATCCCTTGCTTCAGTTATCCAATCTAGTTGGATAATAGAAATGGCACAAAGCAATGCTTCCACCTCTTCATTTTTTCTTGAGAGTGCATCTGCGACAACATTTAGCTTCCATTTTTTGTAGATTATTTCAAGGCCATAACCCAAAATCTTTGTGACCCATTTTTGCTGCTCTTCTGAAGATAGTCTTTGTTCCAATTTTTTTTTAAGACTATCAAGATCATTTTTTACCTTGAAGTGTCTTCCCATTAGGTAAGGTCGCCATTTATTTAGTGCATGTAGTATTACTAACATTTCCTTCTCATAAATAGCTTTCTGTAAATACTTTCCTTTGATTGGACGACTTTCAAAAGCAATGGGTCTTCCCTCTTGCATTAAAACAACACCAATTCCATTTCCTGAGGCATCGCATTCCACAATAAAGGTTTTTGTGATGTCTGGCGTAGCTAAGACCGGTGCTAGGCACATTGCCACTTTAAGATGTTCAAAGGCCTTAGTTGCTTCAGGAGTCCATGAAAATGCATCTTTCTTCAATAATGTTGTTAGAGATGTTGCTATTCTCCCATAATTCTTAACAAACTTGTGATAATACCCTGTTAAACCAAGAAATCCTTGCAATTGCTTTATAGTTGTGGGGACTTTCCATTCCTTAATGGCTTTAGTTTTGTTAGGGTCTACCTTAACACCCTCGTGAGATATAATATGACCCAGATATTCCACCTCTTGTACTCCAAAGAAACATTTGGATGATTTTGCATATAATTGTTTCTCTTGCAATAGTTTGAGCACCCTGTCAACATGTTGAACATGATCCTTCCAAGTCCTGCTGTAGATTAGTATATCATCAAAAAATACTAGCACAAATTTTCTAAGGAAGGGTTTGAAAATGGAATTCATCAACCCTTGAAATGTAGAAGGTGCATTGGTAAGGTCAAAAGGCATGACCAAAAATTCATAATGACCCTCATGAGTTCGAAATGCTTTTTTCGGAATATCTTCAGTCTTCATTCTAATTTGATGATATTCTAAACGAAGATCGAACTTGGTAAAATAAATCGCTCCATGTAATTCATCCAATAATTCATCAATCACAGAAATGGGAAATTTATCTTTAATGGTGAGCTTATTGAGCACCCTATAATCCAGACACATGTGCCATGATCCATCCTTCTTGTGCACCAATAGTACTGGAGCAGAGAAAGAACTTTGACTAGGTTGAATTATACCAACCTCTAACATTTCTGCAATCATACGTTCAATATTGCTCTTTTGGACATAAGGATATAAGGCCTGATGTTTGGAGGAACACTTCCTGGAATCAAATGAATAGCATGATCATGATCATGAATAGCTGGGAGTCCTTTGGGAGTTTCAAACACCTTGGAATGATTGTCCAAGACTTTTTGGAGATCTGCAGAAATAGATGATTTTGATGATGGAACTTCTAGTGAGCATAATTGTGCAATTATGCCTCGTTGTTCTTTATTTAGAAGATTTTTCATGACATTAGAGCTTATTATATTTCTTGGCTTCCCTTCTATACCCCGTAATTCAACTTACTTTCCTTCTGAAAAAAATTTCAGGAAAATTTCTTGAAAATTAAAGGCTACTGTCCCCAGAGATTGTAACCATTGTACTCCTAGTACAACATCAGCACGTCCCATAGGAATGGAAAGCATTGGACTATTCAATACATATTCCCCCATGGTTAGCTTGATATTATGGCATTTTCCAGAGCAATTTATAGTTCCTCCATTTGCAACCATCACTTGAAATTCTGGTGCTGGGTATAGGAAACAATTCAATTCCTTGGCTACCTTACAATGAATAAAAAAATGGGTACTACCTGAATCAATCAACACTATTACCTTTTTCTTCTTGATATGTCCTTCTATATTGAGAGTTTTAGGAGTGGTAATTCCTACCAATGCATTACACGATATGGTCAGACTCATTTCTTCCTGTTCTAGGGTTGGTTCCTGGTGTATATCCTCTTCTTGTTCATTTTATTCTTCCTCTTCACAATCTATGTAAAATAATTTCTTCTCAATGTACTTATGACCTTTAGTGTATTTTCTATCACAACTGTAGCAAAGCCCTTTTTCTCTTTTTTCTTCCAATTTTTGTGGTGTCAAACTTGTAGGTTGTGGAAATCTAGGAGTAGCAACACTTCCCTCTTTATAGAAGTGAGTGGTAGGCTTCCTTGTCGCCATAATTTTACATTCAATTTTTCTTGCCAACCTAAATGCCTTCTCCAATGAATCAGGTTCCAAAATGCGAACTTCATGTTGGATGTTATCCTTTAAAGTACCTATGAAGAGATTAATCTTGTGTTCCTCTGGAATATCAGTTACCCTTATATTCAATTTTTGGAAGTCCTCAATGTGCTCCCCCACTAAACCCTTTTGTTTGAGATTTATCAATTGGCTAAAGAAGGTGTTGCTCTTTGTATCCTCATAATGTGCTATCATTTCCTTCGTAGAAATTAACCAAGTGACAATTTTTTTACGAGAGAAAAGCCATCGATATCATACAAATGTATTTTGTTCTAAATGTAAAGTTGCAATGCGTACCTTTTATGTGTTTTTCACATTATTGAGATCAAAATATTGCTCCATCTATGGTATCCATGTTACGGGATCCTTGCCATCAAACTTCCTCATATCCATATTTGGAATATGGTGGTTCTTCCGTCCAACATTAGAGTTTATGAAATCATGATTAACATTTATTTTTTTCTCATCATGAGTTTCGTCTACTATCTTTTCGCCATTAGGAAACATTTCGTGTATGAACTTTGCCAAACCTTCGATGTCTACTTTTATGTTTTCCATTTTTTCATTGATCTTAGCTTCCATGCCATCCATCTTAGCTTCCATGCCCACTTCCATGCCTTCCATCTTAGCTTCCAAACCATTCATCTTAGCTTCCACGCCTTTCTTCAAACCATCCATCTTAGTTTCCACACCTTTCTTCAAAACTTCTATTTCATTTTTTGTTGCTCTTTGCGATAGCGAAATTTGGTGCACTTGCTCTTGTAATTTTGATATCTCATGTTGTGTTTCTTCGTCTTCATGAGTCATAGTAGAGCCTTATGAAGGCTTAATGGGTGTTGAATTATTTTTTGGGGCCATTTTAGAACCCAATACTGATATCTATTCTTCAATATGACCTTGGAATAAATTCCAACTAATTTTTTTCAAACGAGACTTATGTAATTCAAAAAAAATACACACCTTTTTATTGCTTTTGAGGAGTGCGATATTGAAACTGAATTATCTCTATGATTTCGGATCTTCAATATTTGAAATTTGGTACTAAGGTAGCCCTCTAAATTCTCTTTCGAATGCCCCAAGTCTGACCTGATTTGGATTCTTGAAGACAAAGTTGTGCCCAATCTCCTACGATGACCTAATTATGGACTAGTTCAGTAGAGAAAACTTGTATGACTTGCCACGAGTCAATTCTTCCTCCTTAGGCTCTGAAATTGATAGATAGGAAACTTCATTCTGTGTGCTTGTGTCCACTTTTTATAGAATTCCAATATGATGCTCAGAGAGAGAGTTATGAAGATTTTCCCATGATCACCCCTTTGAGATGAAATTTGGGAGCCTGAAACAGTCCTAACTTCCACAGACTATATCTCCGAAAATATTGCGAACCAAGATTTGAAATTTTGCGACGATGTTCCTTAGGAGTTCAGCTTTGCACTCTAAAAATTTCAGATTCTTAGCCTTCGTAGAAAACAATTTATAGCAAAAATTCCACGATGACCTGTTTAGGTTAAATTGAGGAGCCTGCAAAAAGACCTAACTTCCATAGATCATATCTCCGAAAATATTGTGAACCAAGCTCTGAAATTTTGTGATGATGTTCCTCAGGATTTCAGTTTCTTATTATAAAAATTTCAACTTTTGAACCTTCGTAGAAAAAAAATTATAGCGAAAATTCCACGATGACCTGTTTGGAGCAGCGAAACCCTAGAATCCAAAGCTCTGATACCAAATGTTGTGAAACCGGCTCCAAAAATAGAAGAAAAGAGATATCAACACCTTATAAATAAGCCACTTCGAGGAGGCAACCTCCAATACATTACATGAATGAACAATTCTTGGATGTTACAAATGACAAAACCTATTTTCTATATATAGGAGTCCATGGGGCAACAATGTAATCCTAGCCGACCTAACAATAACAATGTAAGGGCACAATAATAAAAATATTGGGTTAGAGGGGGCTACAATAATAACAATAAGGGGGCTAAACAATAAGGGGCTAAACTAGTAATATAGGTACCTAACATTAGGGCATGCAAGCTCTAAGGTACCAGAAAGGAGTCTCAAGATAAACTTCTCGGATAATGAGCTGAAGTCGACAGGAAGTGATCCGTCGAAGGAGGATCATCATGAATCCCACATCATCGACAAAAAACAGAGGATTTAATATGAGTGTGAATCAAGACTGAAATAGAGGATCAAAGAATGTACAAACTACAGAAGGATTTTATCTTGAACATATTGGCGACACGACTCTGGAATTTGGCAGCATTTGGCTCAAATAGGATTAGAGGTCATGTTGACAAAATTGGTAATCGAATGAGAGGCAAACGGATTTCCCAAACCCACGGAGGCAAAGTGATAGAATGAAGATATCCCAACCCGACACGAACTATAGATAAGTGTGATGCAGGAGCATCATGACCATTTTTTCATTTGTAAATATGTTAGAAAAGGGGGGTGTGATAATTTTTAATATTTTATTTAATTAATTTGTTATTTTAAATAAAATAGGAGAAAATGAGGATTTTGTAAATATCCTTTTATTAATTAAAGGATATGAGAGAATTTGGGTAGTTAAGGATATAAAGGGATAAAATTCTAGATAATAGGGTTTGTTGAGATATTCTAGTGGTGTTGAGATATTAAGGGGATTGAGCATTTAATTAGTTAATTTTTAAAAATTGTATAAATTCATCAAGCCTCAAAGGCATGAGAGGTGTGTGAGAGAGAGTGAGAGAGTGGTAGAGAGCTGGTTTGGAACAACCAAGGCTGTAAGCCTTTAACAACCAGGGTTGTAAGCCTTTGGTAAATTGTAAGGGCCATCAATCTGGAATATCAGGCCAACAAAAGTTTGTAAGTAATTTTGTTTTGATTTTAGATTATATATATATACATTCGGTGATTGGCTGTGAAAGTTATAGTTATTTCTGGTTAAATGTATATATATGGTTGAGGAATTGATTGTTGGAAATATCGACCAAAGGAAGGTGCAATAAAAGAATTTGTGAGGTTGATTTATGTGTACAAGCTAAAAGGATCGATATTCATATAACAATTGTCATCTGTGTTAAATAAATGAGCTTATCTATGTTGAATGAGTGGTTATGTTAAATCGATCTGAATAATCGATGTGTTTGGTTTGATTTGTGAGTCTGCACCGGAAAGAAGGAATTGGTATTATTAATATCGATATTGTAGTGTTGATGGAATGCGATGATGGAAAATGGATTGGGTTTTATAAATTTCTGTTTTAATACAGAATTTAAATCTCTTTCTGAGAATCGATGTTATGGATAGAAATCTGGTTCAATCCCCAATCGAATGAGGTATTCAAAGTGGCAGATGATAAGCTATGATAACGCAGACAGTATTAAGGTAATGTTGTGGGTTGTTTCCTGTGTTATTTTATAGTGCAAATGCAGAGTGATTTGAGTTTTATTGGCGCTGAAGAACTGGTGGATAGTAAACTGAACTAGTAGGTTGAGTTTTGATGGAAATCGACTCTAATTAACAACTCTTTTTGTATCTGCACACACTGTCAATTGCGCTGAATTGGGTATGAACAAATTGTGAATCACTATTATTAATGTGTTGGTCTTCTGTCCAAGAATAAACGTTGAACACGATATTGAAGCTGTTTTCAGGAGAATTTAGAATTGCATCGGTTCTGTATTAAAATACATAGTTGTTGAATGCACAAGGGACAAGTCGACATTGAGAGCAGGAATATAAAACTGTGTTTCGGCTTGTAAAATCAATAGAACTTGACATACATAGTCTTGTTTTGTAATGTGACTGTGTGTGAATGGAGGTTGCTGAAGTATTAATTCATATATGAGTTAAAATCACGTTCTAAGTGCAGAATCGATATCTCTTAATCGAATTTCGATGAGTTACAAAGGCGCAGGTTCGAAATCCATTCGATGGCAATGTTTGAAATCCGGTTCAGAATTCGTTCCCTCCGTGGTGTTTGATTGACTGAAACTGTATGGAAGCTGGTAGTTAAAGCCCAGAAGTTTGAATCAGTTTGTTTACCAATCGATTGAAGGTTGTATAAATCAGAGGCGCGGTATTGAGACAAATCAGTCAGATGTTGAAAGCGGCAGTCAGTAAATGTGAACACGACGCTGTTCCTTTGGAATATAAATGGTTTCAAAAGCCTGTGGATTCGATAGTGTATTGATGCATTGAATTTTAAATGTTGCAGCGTTGATATGAAGTTGAACCAAATGTTATATGTCGAGTTGTGTAGTTGCACAACAATGGTCAACGTGGAAAGCGAGGAGGTAAATTGAAGTTGAAGGCGTTTATAAGTTCAATTGTGTTAAATCCATAGCCATAAAGATGTATAAACTTGCGTGGGTCGATATGATAAAAATGAATTGCTGTAAAAGTCGATCACATGGGAATATATAATTCCTGATGGTATGTTGGCATGAACGCATTCTTTTAATCCAGTCATATATAAATGGGAAGTTATTGGTTTTGTTTACGGAAGCATTCAAAGTTTATGATTGAAGTTACTTAAATTGGGATTGAATTAAAAAGTTTGGGACTTGGGCTGTATCCAAGTCGGGTTGATTAGTATGAAATTGTGAGTTATCTTGGTATAAAGATTGTGAGCTATGCTTTCGCATGCAAATGGTATAGTTGTTGAATTTGTCAGGAATTTGAAACAAGCTTCCGCATATGAATGGAGATTGCCAGAGTATGAAATTGCCCAGATTGGAGCGTTAATTGGGCAGTGTTTTAAATGCATTCTTAAATGCATAGTGCAGAAAAGGATTCTGGGGATTTGCAGGCTAGCCCTGCATCATTTTTGGTATCGGAGCCAAGTTCTGTTGAAGATATTTGTTTTCTGAATAAGGACAGAAGGTTTTGTTGAAGAACTGAAATGTATTTTTGAATGTATGATAATGATTGAAAGGGAGATCAGATTCTAATCTGATAGTCAAGTAACCAGAATGCAGCTAAATGAATGAAGAATCGTGCAGGTATTGTGTTTGTTTAATTTTGAATTGA
Organism: Pinus albicaulis; assembly: GCA_034641835.2. Lineage (NCBI taxonomy): Eukaryota > Viridiplantae > Streptophyta > Pinopsida > Pinales > Pinaceae > Pinus > Pinus albicaulis. Next base: position 58,238,445 of record CM076569.1, on the reverse strand, counting down.
GTTTCACTGACAAAGAAATGGAATGTGGATTGATGGTTGCAGCAATGAAGAAACTCAGCAAAGAAGGAATTGTTGCTGACAGCTAAAGTTTGCCAGACAAAGCCAGAAGATTGGAAGAGATGATCAGATTTTAAAATCTGATTGATAGTAGTTGAATATCGAGAAGTTGACAGAGGAAGCATAAAGATTTGCTGAAACAGATTTGCAGGAGTGGTGAGATTCTGAAGGTAATTGAAGTGCAGGTGAACGGAAGGACAAGATCAGACGAGATCTTGGAGGTAAGATGTTATGGTTTTATTTGGATTTGAAGAATAGTATATTGTAGTCTTTGCATTGAAGTATTATTGCAACTCCCAAAAGGCAATGTGATTAGAATTGCTAACAGATAAAGAGGAACTGGTGAAAGTTTCTTAGTGAAAACATAGATGTGGCAGAGCCTTGAGAAATTCCAATAGAGATTGGATAAGGAGGACAGTTGTGAACAAGCAGATGAGTTGAAGCCCAGGAAGAGCAAAGAGAAGTGCTCAAAGGAGGTTCCAGAGAGAGAGAACCAATTGCTTGCCAAAAGACTGAGTGAGGAGAGCTTGGTGAGGTAAGTGGCGGCAGGACAAGACTTGCTGCTGAAGAGGCTTTAGTGCAACTCATAGTAAAGTGAGTAAGGGACTCATAGAAATGGAAAGGATGATGACTAGTGACAGTCGTAACAGAGGTTCTGAAATAAACCACACCAGAGGAAAAAAGAAGAAGGATGCCAAGGCAATTGGCATACAGAGACAGTTAAGCAAAGAGGAATATGAAAGGGAGAAGGCTGAGATAGTAGTTCAGCTTGAGGTGTTAATGGAGATGTTGCAAAGAATGAGGTAGACCAGAAGCATGGTTATGTCATAAGAAAGAAGCTGAAGTGGCAGAGGCTACAAGAGAAGAGAAATCATCAGGTGAATATGCAGTTGATAAAGGAACTAAGGGAACTTGAACAGGTTATAGATGCCAGACAGAGGATAGAGAAGCTCGAAAGAGTTGAGCTACAGCAAAATGAAGATACTGAAGAAGATATTGAAGTTTCGATATGTTACCCAGAGAGTGGACCATTACTTTTTGAAAGTGATGAAGAGCTGGAGGAGTTGAATCATATGAATGATTCGAAGCAGCCGGAAGATTTGATGACTGAAGCATCAAACAAGACCGTAAGGTCTTGTGATTTTAAAACTAATGATTTGTGTATGATTGCAGGTTTGGAAGAAGAGGAAGAACATCTACTGAAGGATGTTAAGGAAGATTTAGCAGAAGAAAGACCATGTGATAATGAGACAATAAAAAATGAGGAAATGGAAGATCGTGTAAAATTTCCAAAGTCCACTCCAAGTAAAATCATTGAGTTATATAGAGAATTAGACTTTCAAAGGAGGAAATTGGAGGAGCAGAGGATGAATGTCCGGGATAGATTGCTGAAGAAGGATGACAAAGTAGTTGTCATAAAAGAAATTCCAGATGATGAGCAAGGGAATGTTGCAGAGGGACAGGAAGTTAGGGAGGCCGCAACATTCATAGTGACAGCTAGAGCAACATGTGAGGCAACATTTATAGTAGCAGCAGCAGAAAAGGTGATCAAAACAAGTGAAGAACAAGCGAGAATGAGAATTCAGCAATCAAGGGATGGAAACAATCAGCAGACAGAGGACATACTGGACAGAGAAATTGAGTTGATAAGGAGGTTAATGATAAAAACATCCCAGAGAAAGACAGCCGAAAGAAAGAAAAGGAGCGACAACAAGAGAATGACAGTGAAAGATTGCAAGAGCAGAGCAAGTGGAGCATTACAGCACAAAATATGGAAACCTGGAAGACAACAGCAGATAACAACAGCAGTAAAGCAATTAACAAGCAAGGAAAAATTACAAAATAAAAATTGGGATCCAGGAGGAAATATCCAGACTTATGACCAGGTGGTCATGAATTTTCTTACATGGGAAGTCTGATGCAGGAGCATCATGACCATTTTTTCATTTGTAAATATGTTAGAAAAGGGGGGTGTGATAATTTTTAATATTTTATTTAATTAATTTGTTATTTTAAATAAAATAGGAGAAAATGAGGATTTTGTAAATATCCTTTTAATTAATAAAAGGATATGAGAGAATTTGGGTAGTTAAGGATATAAAGGGATAAAATTCTAGATAATAGGGTTTGTTGAGATATTCTAGTGGTCTTGAGATATTAAGGGGATTGAGAATTTAATTAGTTCATTTTTAAAAATTGTATAAATTCATCAAGCCTCAAAGGCATGAGAGGTGTGTGAGAGAGAGTGAGAGAGTGGTAGAGAGCTGGTTTGGAACAACCAAGGCTGTAAGCCTTTGGTAAATTGTAAGGGCCATCAATCTGGAATATCAGGCCAACAAAAGTTTGTAAGTAATTTTGTTTTGATTTCAGATTATATATATATAAATTCGGTGATTGGTTGTGAAAGTTATAGTTATTTCTGGTTAAATGTATATATATGGTTGAGGAATTGATTGTTGGAAAGATCGACCAAAGGAAGGTGCAATAAAAGAATTTGTGAGGTTGATTTATGCGTACAAGCTAAAAGGATCGATATTCATATAACAATTGTCATATGTGTTAAATAAATGAGCTTATCTATGTTGAATGAGTGGTTATGTTAAATCGATCTGAATAATCGATGTGTTTGATTTGATTTGTGAGTCTGCACCGGAAAGAAGGAATTGGTATTATTAATATCGATATTGTAGTATTGATGGAATGCGATGATGGAAAATGGATTGGGTTTTATAAATTTATGTTTTAATACATTTAATTTAAATCTCTTCCTGAGAATCGATGTTATGGATAGAAATCTGGTTCAATCCCCAATCGAATGAGGTATTCAAAGTGGCAGATGACAAGCTGTGATAACGCAGACAGTATTAAGGTAACGTTGTGGGTTGTTTCCTGTGTTATTTTATAGTGCAAATGTAGAGTGATTTGAGTTTTATTGGCGCTGAAGAACCGGTGGATAGTAAACTGAACTCGTAGGTTGAGTTTTGATGGAAATCGACTCTGATTAACAACTCTTTTTGTATCTGCACACACTGTCAATTGCGCTGAATTGGGTATGAACAAATTGTGAATCACTATTATTAATGTGTTGGTCTTCTGTCCAAGAATAAACGTTGAACACGATATTGAAGCTTTTTTCAGGAGAATTTAGAATTGCATCGGTTCTGTATTAAAATACATAGTTGTTGACTGCGCAAGGGACAAGTCGACATTGAGAGCAGGAATATAAAACTGTGTTTCGGCTTGTAAAATCAATAGAACTTGACATACATAGTCTTGTTTTGTAATGTGACTGTGTGTGAATGGAGGTTGCTGAAGTATTAATTCATATATGAGTTAAAATGACGTTCTAAGTGCAGAATCGATATCTCTTAATCGAATTTCCATGAGTTACAAAGGCGCAGGTTCGAAATCCATTCGATGGCAATGTTTGAAATCCGGTTCAGAATTCGTTCCCTCCGTGGTGTTTGATTGACTGAAAATGTATGGAAGCTGGTAGTTAAAGCCCAGAAGTTTGAATCAGTTTGTTTACCAATCGATTGAAGGTTATATAAATCAGAGGCGCTGTATTGAGACAAATCAGTCAGATGTTGAAAGCGGCAGTCAGTAAATGTGAACACGGCGCTGTTCCTTTGGAATATAAATGGTGTCAGAAGCCTGTGGATTCGATAGTGTATTGATGCATTGAATTTTAAATGTTGCAGCGTTGATATGTAGTTGAACCAAGTGTTATCTGTCGAGTTGTGTAGGTTCACAGCAATGGTCAACGTGGAAAGCGAGGAGGTAAATTGAAGTTGAAGGCGTTTATAAGTTCAATTGTGTTAAATCCATAGCCATAAAGATGTATAAACTTGTGTGGGTCGATATGATAAAAATGAATTGCTGTAAAAGTCGATCACATGGGAATATATAATTCCTTATGGTATGTTGGCATGAACGCATTCTTTTAATCCAGTCATATATAAATGGGAAGTTATTGGTTTTGTTTACAGAAGCGTTCAAAGTTTATGATTGAAGTTACTTAAATTGGGATTGAATTAAAAAGTTTGGGACTTGGGCTGTATCCAAGTCGGGTTGATTAGTATGAAATTGTGAGTTATCTTGGTATAAAGATTGTGAGCTATGCTTCCACATCTGAAAGTGAGTATAGTTGTTATTGAATTTGTCGAGGAATTTGAAACAAACTTATATACATATGAATGGAATTGGAAGTATGAAATTGCAGTTAGATTAATTGATGAGTGTTTAAATGCATTATTAGTACATAGTCTGAAAAAGATGCCTAGGATTTGCGAGGCTAATACATCATTTTTTAATTATCGGAGTGGATACATTTGAAGATGTTGTTTACGAATAAGGACAGAAGGTTTTGTTGAAGAACTGAAATGTATTTTTGAATGTATGATAATGATTGAAAGGGAGATCAGATTCTAATCTGACAGTCAAACAACCAGAATGCAGCTAAATGAATGAAGAATCGTGCCGGTATTGTGTTTGTTTAATTTTGAATTGAGTTTCACTGACAAAGAAATGGAATGTGGATTGATGGTTGCAGCAATGAAGAAACTCAGCAAAGAAGGAATTGTTGCTGACAGCTAAAGTTTTCCAGACAAATCCAGAAGATTGGAAGAGATGATCAGATTTTAAAATCTGATTGATAGTAGTTGAATATCGAGAAGTTGACAGAGGAAGCATAAAGATTTGCTGAAACAGATTTGCAGGAGTGGTGAGATTCTGAAGGTAATTGAAGTGCAGGTGAACGGAAGGACAAGATCAGACGAGATCTTGGAGGTAAGATGTTATGGTTTTATTTGGATTTGAAGAATAGTATATTGTAGTCTTTGCATTGAAGTATTATTGCAACTCCCAAAAGGCAATATGATTAGAATTGCTAACAGATAAAGAGGAACTGGTGAAAGTTTCTTAGTGAAAACATAGATGTGGCAGAACCTTGAGAAATTCCAATAGAGATTGGATAAGGAGGACAGTTGTGAACAAGCAGATGAGTTGAAGCCCAGGAAGAGCAAAGAGAAGTGCTCAAAGGAGGTTCCAGAGAGAGAGAACCAATTGCTTGCCAAAAGACTGAGTGAGGAGAGCTTGGTGAGGTAAGTGGCGGCAGGACATGACTTGCTGCTGAAGAGGCTTTAGTGCAACTCATAGTAAAGTGAGTAAGGGACTCATAGAAATGGAAAGGATGATGACTAGTGACAGTCGTAACAGAGGTTATGAAATAAACCACAACAGAGGACAAAAGAAGAAGGATGCCAAGGCAATTGGCATACAGAGACAGTTAAGCAAAGAGGAATATGAAAGGGAGAAGGTTGAGATAGTAGTTCAGCCTGAGGTGTTAATGGATATGTTGCAAAGAAATGAGGTAGACCAGAAGCATGGTTATGTCATAAGAAAGAAGCTGAAGTGGCAGAGGCTACAAGAGAAGAGAAATCATCAGGTGAATATGCAGTTGATAAAGGAACTAAGGGAACTTGAACAGGTTATAGATGCCAGACAGAGGATAGAGAAGCTCGAAAGAGTTGAGCTACAGCAAAATGAAGATACTGAAGAAGATATTGAAGTTTTGATATGTTACCCAGAGAGTGGACCATTACTTTTTGAAAGTGATGAAGAGCTGGAGGAGTTGAATCATATGAATGATTCGAAGCAGCCGGAAGATGTGATGACTGAAGCATTAAACAAGACCGTAAGGTCTTGTGATTTTAAAACTAATGATTTGTGTATGATTGTAGGTTTGGAAGAAGAGGAAGAACATCTACTGAAGGATGTTAAGGAATATTTAGCAGAAGAAAGACCATGTGATAATGAGACAATAACAAAGGAGGAAATGGAAGATCGTGTAAAGTTTCCAAAGTCCACTCCAAGTAAAATCATTGAGTTATATAGAGAATTAGACTTTCAAAGGAGGAAATTGGAAGAGCAGAGGATGAATGTCCAGGATAGATTGCTGAAGAAGGATGACAAAGCGGTTGTCATAAATAATAATCAAGAAGAAATTGACAGATGCAGAAAACAGAGGCAAGAAATTGTTCTAAAAGACAATGTAGCAGCAGCAGAAAAGGTGCAAAACAGCAGTAAGGGTGAAAAGGAAGTGATCAAAACAAGTGAAGAACAAGCAAGAATGAGAGTTCAGCAATCAAGAGATGGAAACAATCAGCAGACAGAGGACATACTGGACAAAGAAATTGAGTTGATAAGGAGGTTAATGATAAAAACATCCCAGAGAAAGACAGCAGCAAGAAAGAAAAGGAGAGACAACAAGAGGAAGACGGTAGCAGATCTTGAAGGCAGAGCAAGTGGAACACTACAATACAAAATATGGAAACCTGGAGGACAACATCAGATAACAACAACAGTAAAGCAATTGACAAGCAAGGAAAGATTACAAAATAAAATTTGGGATCCAGGAGGAAATAATTATCCAGACTTATGACCAGGTGGTCATGAATTTTCTTACATGGGGAGTCTGATGCAGGAGCATCAAGGGTATTTTTTTATTTGTAAATATGTTAGAAAAGGGGGTGTGACAATTTTCAATATTTTATTTAATTAATTTGTTATTTTAAATAAAATAGGAGAAGGTGAGGATTTTGTAAATATCCTTTTATTAATAGAAGGATATGAGAGAATTTGGTTAAGGATATGAAGGGATAAGATTCTAGATAATAGGGTTTGTTGAGATATTCTAGTGGTGTTGAGATATTAAGGGGATTGAGCATTTAATTAGTTCATTTTTAAAAATTGTATAAATTCATCAAGCCTCAAAGGCATGAGAGGTGTGTGAGAGAGAGTGAGAGAGTGGTAGAGAGCTGGTTTGGAACAACCAAGGCTGTAAGCCTTTGGTAAATTGTAAGGGCCATCAATCTGGAATATCAGGCCAACAAAAGTTTGTAAGTAATTTTGTTTTGATTTCAGATTATATATATATACATTCGGTGATTGGTTGTGAAAGTTATAGTTATTTCTGGTTAAATGTATATATATGGTTGAGGAATTGATTGTTGGAAAGATCGACCAAAGGAAGGTGCAATAAAAGAATTTTTGAGGTTGATTTATGCGTACAAGCTAAAAGGATCGATATTCATATAACAATTGTCATCTGTGTTAAATAAATGAGCTTATCTATGTTGAATGAGTGGTTATGTTAAATCGATCTGAATAATCGATGTGTTTGGTTTGATTTGTGAGTCTGCACCTGAAAGAAGGAATTGGTATTATTAATATCAATATTGTAGTGTTGATGGAATGCGATGATGGAAAATGGATTGGGTTTTATAAATTTCTGTTTTAATACAAAATTTAAATCTCTGAGAATCGATGTTATGGATAGAAATCTGGTTCAATCCCCAATCGAATGAGGTATTCAAAGTGGCAGATGACAAGCTGTGATAACGCAGACAGTATTAAGGTAACGTTGTGGGTTGTTTCCTGTGTTATTTTATAGTGCAAATGCAGAGTGATTTGAGTTTTTGGCGCTGAAGAACTGGGGGATAGTAAACTAAACTCATAGGTTGAGTTTTGATGGAAATCGACTCTGATTAACAACTCTTTTTGTATCTGCACACACTGTCAATTGCGCTGAATTGGGTATGAACAAATTTATTAATGTGTTGGTCTTCTGTCCAAGAATAAATGTTGAACACGATATTGAAGCTGTTTTCAGGAGAATTTACAATTGCATCGGTTCTGTATTAAAATACATAGTTTTTGACTGCGCAAGGGACAAGTCGACATTGAGAGCAGGAATATAAAACTGTGTTTCAGCTTGTAAAATCAATAGAACTTGACATACATAGTATTTTTTTATAATGTGACTGTGTGTGAATGGAGGTTGCTGAAGTATTAATTCATATATGAGTTAAAATGATGTTCTAAGTGCAGAATCAATATCTCTTAATCGAATTTCCATGAGTTACAAAGGCGCAGGTTCGAAATCCATTCGATGGCAATGTTTGAAATCCGGTTCAGAATTCGTTCCCTCCTTGGTGTTTGATTGACTGAAATTATATGGAAGCTGGTAGTTAAAGCCCAGAAGTTTGAATCAGTTTGTTTACCAATCGATTGAAGGTTGTATAAATCAGAGGCGCGATGTTGAGACAAATCAGTCAGATGTTGAAAGCGGCAGTCAGTAAATGTGAACACGGCGCTGTTCCTTTGGAATATAAATGGTGTCAGAAACCTGTGGATTCGATAGTGTATTGATGCATTGAGTTTTAAATGTTGCAGCATTGATATGAAGTTGAACCAAATGTTATATGTCGAGTTGTGTAGTTGCACAACAATGGTCAACGTGGAAAGCAAGGAGGTAAATTGAAGTTGAAGGCGTTTATAAGTTCAGTTGTGTTAAATCCATAGCCATAAAGATGTATAAGCTTGTGTGGGTCGATATGATAAAAATGAATTGCTGTAAAAGTCAATCACATTGGAATATATAATTCCTTATGGTATGTTGGCATGAGCGCATTATTTTAATCCAGTCATATATAAATGGGAAGTTATTGATTTTGTTTACGGAAGCATTCAAAGTTTATGATTGAAGTTACTTAAATTGGGATTGAATTAAAAGTTTGGGACTTGGGTTTTATCTAAGTCGGGTTGATTAGTATAAAATTATGAGTTATCTTGGTATAAAGATTGTGAGCTATGCTTCCGCATGCAAATGGTATAGTTGTTGAATTTGTCAGGAATTTGAAACAAGCTTCCGCATATGAATGGAGATTGCTAGAGTATGAAATTGCCAGTTAGACATTGGTGATGAGTGTTTTAAATGCATTCTTAAATGCATAGTGCGGGGAAAAGGATTACGGGGATTTGCGAGGCTAGCCACACATCGAAAGTGCCATGTTCAAGAGCGACATACTGCTGACACGACAATGATACTGGTTTCATTTTTTTCCCCACCATTTTTGGCGAGTACACCAATTATTTTTGAAAACAAGCTTGAAGGGGACACCATATGCTTGTCATATAAGTTTTTCCTTCGGACAAATCCAACCTAGTACAATTTACGATCCCTAGGAAGGAGGAAATCGAGTAACGTCATGATGACAATTTCCAATGTTATCAGGGTTTAACGAGTCTGGAAAAGGGAGAACTCGGCGTATGTTGGGTATGTGCTATATTCTTTCCAAGACTAGCCCCACGCACTGTACGTTGCACCGGGCGCAGCAGGGGGGTCACAGGGGGGCGGCAACACCCCGGCGAAATTTTTTTTGGTATGCGGTCCCACTCATATGCGGACCCACCCATGTTTTGTGCATGAGTTTGCACATGGTTTTGGGGTACGATGGTTTTCGGCCACTGGTATTTTGTAGATCCGGTCAAGGGAACTACGGTTATGTTCTAATCCAGGGTTAATGGATTGGGGTTTATGTATGCTTCGACATGTATATATATGTGTTGTAACAATAAAAGGAATATAATGAAAAATCAAGCTGGTCGTCCCGATTTGGGATCCAGGGGAAAATCTCTGTGTTTATCTGTTTTATGTTTTATGCTCTCGCTATTGTTTATTTTCTGTTATAAGATTCTTGTGTAGATAATTTCTGTTCAGGGTTAAAACCTACATTTGGTATCAGAGCTATTTCGGCTTCAAGGGGATGCCTTTGCTGCTGAGGGTTTTTTGCTCGGGCCTGAGGTAGACCCTGTTCAGTGGGAGATCTGCGGGATCGATTCTTGTGGTGAAAGAAGATGGCGAGCAGCGGAAAGATAGAGATCGAGAAATTTAATGGTCAGAGTTTTGAGTTGTGGAAGCTCAAGATGGAGGATTTGCTGGTGGATAAAGATCAGTGGATCGCGGTAGATCCAGGTACTAAACCAACGGCAATGTCAGATGAAGACTGGAAGAAACTGGATCGGAAGGCTAAGAGCACAATACGGTTGTGTGTGTCAGATTCGGTATTGTTGAATGTATCTGGGGAAGCTACGGCGAAGAATTTGTGGGAAAAACTTGGGACTTTGTACCAATCTAAGTCTCTGGTGAATAAGTTGTTCCTGCGGAAAAAGCTGTATAACCTGAGGATGAAGGATGGAGACTCGGTGACAGAGCATCTGAACGCCTTCAATACTATGGTAAGTCAACTATCATCTGTTGATATTAAAATCTCAGATGAAGATAAGTGCATCAGTTTGTTGTGTTCTCTACCAGACTCGTGGGATAGTCTGGTTATTGCAATAGGTAGCAATACAACTACCTTGAATTTTGATGACATTGTCTCAGCCTTGCTGTTGGAGGAAATGAGACGGAGAAATATGGAGGGCCAGAATGGAGATGCCTTATCTGTACGAGGAAGGTCCCAAAACAGAAACAAGAATAAGGTTTCGAGTGGGAGATCTAAATCTAGAGGGAGATCTAAATATCCTGTAAAGTTTTTAAAGGTATGTTGGAAATGCAGAAAGGAAGGGCACTAAAAAAGGGAGTGCAGATCTAAAGCTCTCGAGAAAGGAAAGGGATATGATGATGCTCCTTCTGCAAAGGCAAAAACCACCTCGGATGAAGGTGGGGATGTGTATTTGGCTTCTTCTTCAAATACACATGTAGATCATGAGTCATGGTTGATTGACTCAAGTGCATCCTTTCACTTCACTCCCCATCGGGAGTGGTTCTGCAAGTATGAGAAATATGATGGCGGTGATGTCTTCCTAGGGGATGATAGGAAGGCTAGAATCGTCGAACGTGGAAAGGTGAAGCTGAAGCTGCAAGGTGGAAGGATTAGAACACTTCTTGGTGTTCTGCATATTCCCGCATTGGCCAGAAATCTGATTTCTGTAAGCAAGATGGATGATGCAGGTGTAAAAATAGTGTTCGAGAAATATGCCTGCAAGATGGTTTGGGGAGCACTGGTTGTAATGAATAAAATAATGTAAATAGTGATTAATTAGTTAATTAGTAATTAGGTTGAAAGGCCATGTCTGATAAGACATGACCTTTCGTGAAGAGGCACCTGCGTGGGTATATAAGCAGGCCTCATTTGTAACATTCAATCAATTCATTCATCATACTATCTAATATAATATTTGTATCCTCATGGATATCTTTGTATTCCAAGTTTTCTGGAGTATTTAGTTGAGAAGGAACTTTGTTCGCTTCATTTGGTATCAGAGCAGTTCGATCGTCTGGCTACTCACTGCTGCACAGGGCCACGCTCTCTGATCCAGGTCCTTGACCGTCAAATTCGTCAACGTTGTTGCCGTCGAAGCATTTTGCTACTAATCTTGGAGTTTCTCCATTTTTACCAGTACGCCTTAGTATGCCTTTGGCCAGAATTAAAAAAAAAAAAAAAAAAAAAAAAAAAAGGGGAAAATTTGTGAAAAATAAGAAAAGAAGTCAGTACATTACAAAAAATTTGAAAAAGAAATAAGGGAAATATAAGATGAAGAGCCACAAACTCCAGCTATAAGAAGATCAGTTCGGGAGAGAAGGCAACCAGAAAGGTATAGTCCATTTGCTTTCTGTTCAGGTTTTTCCTTAAATATAACTAATGATGATCCCATAACTGTCAGGGAGGTAGTAGATTCAGAGGATGGAGAACTCTAGAAGGAGGCCATGGTTGATGAAATGGCATCCTTGCAAAAAAATGAGGCATGGGATCTGGTGGAGTTGTTGGCTGGAAGGAAGCCCATCGGGAGAAAATGGGTGTTTAAGAAGAAGATGAATGTAGAAGGCAAGGTGGAGAAATACAAAGCTCGGTTGGTAGCCAAAGGTTATTCCCAGGTGTCGGGAATTGATTTTGGTGATATTTTTTCTCCTGTTTCCAAAGTTACTTCTATTAGATTACTTTTATCTATTGCTGCTGCATTTGATTTTGAGATAGAACAGATGGATGTGAAGACAAAATTTCTTCATGGGGATCTAGAAGAGGAGATCTACATGAAGCAACCTGAAGGCTTTATGGTGAAGGGTAATAAAGAACTGGTATGCAGGTTGAATAAGTCTCGGTATGGGTTAAAACAGTCACCAAGGATGTGGTATCACAAATTTGATATCTATATACGAGGACTTGGCTTCACCAGAAGCAAGGAGGATCACTGTGTTTATTTTAAATTAATTGGTGACTGTGTTATTTATTTGGTGTTGAATATGGATGATATGTTTTTGATTGGAAATGACAAAGAAATTATCCAAGATTTGAAGACCCAACTGTTCTCCAAATTCAACATGAAGGATCTTGGTGCTGCAAACTATATTTTGGGCATGGAAATTAAGAGAGATCGGGCAAAGAGGACGCTCTGGTTAAACCAGAGGAAGTATGTCGAGACTATATTGTAGAGGTTCAATATGCATGATAGTAAACCAGTGAATTTTCCTATTCATGTAGGTGTAAAGTTTTCTGCTGAATAGTGTCCCAAGACACAAGAAGAAGAGGAGGATATGTCCCATGTTCCATATGCAAGTGCAGTGGGTAGCCTGATGTATGCAATGGTCTGTACTAGACCAGACATTGCACATTCAGTGGGAGTATTGAGCAGGTTTATGTCAAACCTAGGAAAGGAGCATTGGACATCAGTGAAGCGGCTTTTCAGATATTTACGTGGCACTAGTGATTATGCCTTGTGCTACCAAGGAAGACCAGGATTGGAAATAATGTTGGACATTCGTGGTTTTGTTGATGCAGACTGGGCTAGAGATCTGGACCACAAAAGATCTACAAGTGGGTATATGTTTAGCCTATTTGGAGGCGCGGTCATTTGGATGAGTAAAAGACAGTCTGTAGTGGCTCTTTCAACTACAGAGGCAGAATACATGGCAGCCACTCATGCAAGCAAGGAGGTAGTTTGGTTGCAGATATTGTGTTCAAGTATGGGGTTGGTACATCAAGCTATAAGGATAGAATGTGATAGCCAAAGTGCAATTTTCTTGGCTAAGAACCCTGCTTATCATTCAAAGACAAAGCACATTGATGTTCAATATCACTTTGTTATAGATATGGTTGAGGCTAAAAGGGTGTTGTTGGTAAAGGTGGACACTTTGAAGAATGTTGCAGATGCATTGGCGAAGTCTGTGAGCACTTAGAAGTTCTCTTGGTGTAGAGAAACAATGGGTGTTGAAGAATTGAGCCAATGACTAAGCTCTCCTGTGGCCCCCTGCAGAAAGAAAAGAACAAGTGGGAGAATGTTGGGTATGTGTTATATTCTTTCCACGACTAATGATGCGTGGGGGGTAAGAGGGGGGGGGCGATAGCCCCCCCTTTGCGCTGGGTGCAATGGGGGGGTGGTAGCCCCCCTGTTGGGGTTTAGGGCAATGCCCCGGCGAAAATTTTTGGTCCTTAATTTCCGGTGGACGGTCCGCGCCCATGGTTTTGCACATGGTTTTGGGGTACGATGGTTTTCGACCCCTGGTATTTTTTGTAGATCTGGTCAAGGGAACTACGGGTATGTTCTAATCCAGGGTTAATGGATCAGGGTTTATGTATGCTTTGGCATGTATATATATATGTGTTGTAACACTAAAAGGAATATAATGAAATATAAAGCTGGTCGTCCCGATTTGGGATCCAGGGGAAAATCTCTATGTTTATCTATTTTATGTTTTATGCTCTCGCTATTGTTTATTTTCTGTTATAAGATTCGTGTGTAGATAGTTTCTGTTCAGGGTTAAAACCTACATCATATTTTCATGTTTAGAGAGTTTTAAAAGAGGCGGAAAAGAAAACTCCAGTAGGTTGTTAGGTAAACTTGACTCGGGATAGAGTCAATGTTGACTAGGGTAAATAGTAGTGGTTTTGGGGCACATGGTATTGTGCACCCATGGTTTTAGCCCATGGTATTTCATGTAATAGAGCCTATAAAAGGCTGGGAAGACTTCATTGTAATGCATGCCTGGAGGTGAGCGGTGAGGGTTTTGGCCAATGGTTAATGAAATTTCATTGGTTGGGTTTTTTCCCCAGAGTTTGGGGTTTTCCCGGATAAAAATCTGTGTTTATGTTTATGTGCTCTGTTGCTGGTTCTTTTTCATGATTATTATTCCTCTTGGTAAAAGTTTTATTTTTGCGTAAATCCTAACAAATGGTATCAAAGCTATGGTTTAGGTTTTGGTTTCAGAGGGACACCTTTGTGGACTCTCTAATGAGAGTGGGTTGAAAATGGGTTTTCCGTTAAATATTGTGTGTCGGTAAGAATTTATATTCTTTGGTTGTTTATAGATCTAATCATCAAATTTGTGGAGGCCAACTCGCAAGACTCCGAAGCTTTCGAGACTTTGGAGGGCTATATTTATATTTCACGCCACAAGTTTCATATCCGTGATCTGGAGTGATGACATAGCGGATATATGGACGCATATGGCTAAGTTTTTGGGTGTGTTTAAGGAGATCAGAATAGTTTTGAAACCGGTTAAGCAGTTTCCGCAATGAAAATGGATGTATTGCGATCGATCTGTGATGTGTGCATCAGAGAAATTGGAAGATGCATTGAAAAAATGGATTTCGAAGTTGGGCAAGCAAGATTATTTTGAGATGGTGAACGTGGTTCTAGCTTTAGCTGAGATAAGTGGCGTCGGCCTCTGCAATAGAGCGAAGCGCTTGCGATCCTGCACATGTTGCAGGGCTTGGGCATAGTCCAGGCTTGAAATTATTCATGATTCCAACATTGATAAGGCCACTTACAGTTATACCACGACCACGTCCTTCTCCCACAACGTCTCTTCGTCCTCGCTGGATGTCAGTGTGGTTCCTAGCGCCACTCTCAGTGACATCTCGAGGCCCCTTAACAGAAGAGGGGTGTTCGAGGTGGCTAACCCTAGCACTGTCCATGTCAGCGCCGAGCTAGACTTTGAAGCCAGGGCTCTAATATATAAAGAGAAAAGAAATAACCGCAAGTTCGAGACGACGATCATGTATGCTTCGAGGAAGGCCTATGCAGAGACGAGGCTGCAGATCAAAGGTCAGTTTTCCAAGCGAACCGATGCTGACGTGGTTTAGATGTACATATCGGCTGAGCTCAGCTACGGCCTCGTCCTGTCGTTATAAATGTGTTAACACCACCCAAGGGGTCTTGGCCACTTACTTGTCTTTGACGTGTTGACTCTGGGATTGCGTGTGCCCAAAGGCAGGTATCTGATTCGCTGTAACATCCCCACCGGTAGGAAATGGTGAAGGAGGAGAACTGTAAGGCGCTTTATAAGTGGAGATAATGGAAGAGGGCTCAAGAAGATCGTAGCGGTTAGAGATCATGCCAGGGAATCCCTCGAGCATGTGTTTATCAGTGTAGCTGTTAGTGTGTGGTTTTGTGGGATTTAAAAACCGTGCCCAAACTCGATCTAAGAGGATAATATCATGTATAGTTTCTTCCTATGATCTTGAGAGATAAGTCATCTCGAGGGTGGATGAGCAGGTATATTGACGCCATGGAGTGAATTCGTGGTGCTGCCAGAAGCCTGTGGCTATGAAGATATGTTATTGGAAAGAAACATCGAAGGTCAAGCAACAATGGCTCAAAATCATGAGGCTCAAAGAGTGGAGCAATGCTAGGAGAGAAAATTCTATCAAAATGAGAGAGGATATGTGCACGTGGATTAATTAATTGATGAACCATGTATCTGAAGAGAACTCCTAGAGGATTGGCGGTTACAGAGGCTGGTGACCCATGTAATCGGGTAGATGGGTTCTTTTTATATGGACATTGATTTCATATGTACAAAGACAGCAACAATGAAAAAAAAGAAAAAACATATATTATTATAATGGAGTTAATTTTATTACATGTAAATGGGCATACTGCTGTAAGACCTGGTATGGCATGTGTACCCCTGGGTAATCACTGGTAAAGTTTGGGTTAGACCTAGGTGATAGGGGGGATGTCCCTTTTTGTAAATAGTCCCTCAGATCCGAAAAGGTAGAAAACAATATCTGAAATAACCTCTTAGTTGTGATAGGCTAAGGTATTCCTTTTTCGTAAATAATTTATCCCAACCCGAAAAAGGGGTAAACGTATACTGGGTAGATATCGCTTCGCAACCATTTAACGAGTTTGAAACGACAAGAGTCTCAGAAATATTTTCAATTTTAGAGAGTCAAAAAAGAGTTGAAAGATGACTCCTCCTGGACGAACGAGTGGTATAAAGGGTAGCAACTAGTTCCGGTGATGGTGGAACTACTCAAAACAAGTAAAGGTTAAGAGGCTGGCTAACAAGACCACTCATCGCAACGGTTCCTCAGGAACGTGTAAAATAACCAAGTGAAGGCATATGATTGGCCAAGTAGCTGGTAACGATGGAATGAGAAAACCAAGGCTCATCTAGCAAAACAGGCTGATAAAATGGCAATCACGAGAGGTAAAAAGGGAATGG
The DNA here is from genome assembly GCA_034641835.2 of Pinus albicaulis. Lineage (NCBI taxonomy): Eukaryota > Viridiplantae > Streptophyta > Pinopsida > Pinales > Pinaceae > Pinus > Pinus albicaulis. The sequence goes on along the minus strand of CM076569.1, from coordinate 58,222,094 downwards.
TTTCATTTTTACACAAGCTTGAAACAAAGATAAACTATGCTTGAAACCGGTTTCAATTTTACACAAGCTTGAAATGGAAACAAAATATGCTTGAAAAAAGTAAGCATGCCCCCAGCATGGTGACTCAATTCGAGGTACATGCCCCCCAAGCTTCAGTGCATTCACCAGAGTAGACTGCTAGTTATTGACAGGTGGATGGAATGAAGGTTCAATTACGAGAGCAAGAGAAAGACTTGACTGGGATTTTACGAGATCATATCAAAAACTCGAATTGAACAGGAACGTGTTTCATTGTATTAACGAGGTTGAAACATTAAAAGAACTATCCTGAAGACCTAATTCATTTTTTTAACGAGGTTGACATAGAAGACGAACTATCCTCATAAGAGCTTGTTTCATTTTTTAAGGAGCGTGACACAAGAAAACGAACTGTGCTCCGAAAAACTTGTTTCATTTTTTAAGGACCATGACACAAGAAAACGAACTATGCTCTGATGACCTTTTACCATGACGAATAAGAGGTCATGGATTCCAAGAGGTTCGCATCTGATGGGAGAACAACATCTTGAAATGCAGGACCCAATGCCCCCAGCACACGATGCACAATGGCACTATTACCGAATGCGGGCACGGGACAGGTAGCCACATAATTAACCTGCAACGGGGAAGATAAAACAAGCGGATAAATACCCGAAAGGGATGATGGTGGAACAGATGTCACGTCAGGACCAAAGAGTGAAAGTTGATCAATGGTCACGATCCGACCTTCATGTGGAAAACAAATCATACGAAAGAGGGAAGAGACAAGCGCTCCCATGACATAAGTATAGTCACACCCCAGGAGTAAATTAAAATCCAAGGGGCCTAGAACAACCACAACGTCTATATAGACGGTTTTCCCTCCCAAAGTAACAAGCAACTTTGGAAGAATCCCTAACGGTTGACTGGTTCTTCTGTTAAATGCCGATAGATTCTGTGTAATCGACACAAGTGGTGGAGAACCAAAAGCTTGCCAAGTGGTTGAAGACAAAACACTAAAATAAGCACCTTCATCTATAATGGTGCTGGGTACGACCACATGGGAGGCCTGTACTGTGATCTCAAAAGGCACATAAGAAGGAAGGCGGTATCCTAAAAGTTGGCTGCAATCGAAGGAAGCGACCAAACTACTTGGACGGGGTATGATAGAAATGAGATGGTCATCCCCTGGTGTTATCGGAGCAAGAAGAGCATCCTCTTGGACCTCCATCATGGGAGCAGGAGGAGCAGCTTCTTGAACTACAGGGACGGGAGAATCTTTCTCCAAGTCCAAGGAATCTGAAGAAACAAGAAGAACATGAGGGGAATGAGATCCGATCTCGACGGAAAATACCTGATGTACGACATGCAAGATCAGATCGATTGATTCCTCGACCAATGATTGGTTGGGAACAGATTCGTGAATTTGAATTTCTGAGGGAACAAGATCAACCAAGGATGACTCTTGACTGATCGTTGAATAAACTAGTGGAGGACTCGAAGAAAGCTTCTTGTAACCAACCGGAAGGTAGGGTGCAGAAACAGTAGGGTTGTCCAACACTCTCGTGGCTTCATCCATGTATGGAAAAAGGTGAATGGGATGATGCCCTTCACACAACTTACAGGGATTGGTAATATTTCCCTATTTCTTATGAGTCTTATCATGACTAGTCGAAGAGGTGCCAGCAAGATGAATTCCAGAAGCCAAAGGAAACGACAGATGACCGTTGGACCATGCTTCAAGTACCTTGGGAATGCCAGGGCAATCTCGAAGAATATTTTCACCTTTGCATAGCTTGCAAGGGAATTTGACTTTCCGTGGAGGGTTGGATGGTTTATCGATGGAAGGCAGCTGAGGTGCAATAACCGTAGAGCTAGGATCTCTTTTAGCTGACTTCTTCTTTTTCGTCTTCTTCTTCTTCTTCTTCTTAGCCACCTGGTTACTAGAGTTCAGACTTTCACTAGGAGAAGAAGAAGAGGAGAACGAAGAAACAGGCGAAGAAGGGGAGAGGTTCACCTTAGAATCAACATGGTGTTGTTCAGGTGGAGGAGATGGTTGTATAGTGGGCGGAACACTCGAGACCACAGAGGTCGAGAATAACCAAACAGACAACCCAATAGTTAACCCAAGAAGGGACAATGTTGCCATATAAGGAGCACCAACATTCTCAAAAGCCGGAAAAGGACCAGGATTCCCTTCAAAGGGGATTCCTTGGTTGGTAAACTCTGGAAACGTTGCCATTGGAAACAACCATAAAACAAAGCATTAAGGAAGATAACTTTAACCAAGAATATTTCGTGGGTAGTTAATATTTTAAGACATTGAAACAAAACTCTGTCGTTTCATATTTTAAGAGTCAAGAAACAGGCAAAAGGTGACTCTATCACTTTCGGGTTGAAACAAGCATGAAAGGACAAGCGCTTGATGATATTTTCACTTTTAAAGAGTCACGAAAAGATAAAAAAATGACTACTCAGGTACTCTAAGCAAGAGGGTATACCAGGTTGCCGTGAATTTCCATATACACCTTGGTGATCAAATGAAAGAGAAATGACCAAGGACTTAACGTACGTGCAGGTAGTCTCCCCGAATGCTGTGTTCAGTGTATCACAGTTACGAGGCGGCAGACTCGGCTTCCTATGGATAAAGGATTGAAATATAGAGGGTCTCCCTTTATATACGTGATGGTACGGGGAGCACAAGTCCGTACTAGTGCTATCTAATGCTAGATGGCGAACGACAACTACTAGGTTTTAAGATGCCGGAACACGTCTCTAGCCTAGACCACTAAAAATGTTTTGTTAGATTTCAATGCTTCCTTAGGTTAATTAAATAAGTTTTAAAGTTGATCTTGGATTACGTCTCGGTTTCAAGGCCCTATTGAATTTCATCTGACAATATCCTATATGCAGCTATATGAGAAAAGAAATCTTTCAATTCGATGAATGCTATCTAGTTAAGGGAAGTGTTTCAAACAATGATGCAAAATACTGCAAACAAAATTTTTTCCAAACTAGATGAATTTCACTATCCAAAAGTAATCTAAAACATTCAATGATGCGAATTATGCAATGTGATCTATGAAAAATTATCTTTTTTGAAAACTATGCAATTTTAATCTATGCACAATTTCCTTTTCTTTTAAAAGAATAAGAATGTACTCAATGCATTTTTCGATGAAATGAGAATCTACTTAATGCATGATTTTAATGAAAGAGAATGCACTCAATGTGATTTTTAGCTTTCAATCATTAAACAATGTAATCTAAGTTCAATGATACATCTCAAAAAAAACTTTTCGATGCAATGTGATCTAATGCATTTTAACGAAAAGAAAAATTTGAGACGAAAACTACATGAACACAAATTTCCTTAATGGAAGGATGAATGAAAAAGGGATGCAAACAAACACTAAGAATGCAATAATTGTTTCGAACACTTTATAACGAAATTCCTCAAAAGGCTACAAGACATATGAGGTCAAACACAAAAAGGACTTCCAAAGCATGAGCTCAAAACAAGGCATTCATTCCCTTTTACATCAAGCAATCATAGAAAGAAGACTTTTCAGTTGAACAATGAGCAATGTAATCTATGATCACAAGTGCAAAAGTAAAGGAGAGAACATGTAAATCAAACAGAGAAAAGGACCGGAAGGGAAAGACACACTAGTGGAGGAATTAGGGAAAAACTTCAACTTTTCACACACCTTGAAACGACATGAATTTTGTGGGTGAAACTAGTGCCAACTGGCGCGACTTGCTCACTGACAACTAGCACCAATGGCCAATTGACGTGGGTTTCTAACTGAAAACTAGCGCCAATCGACACTACCGTCAAAAAAATAAAATCGCCAATGCCTGAACAAGAAAAAAAAAAAATTCTCCCAACCAAGACCAGACTCACCACTTCAAGCAAAAACTAAAAGATCTTAATTGATGAAAAACATAGGAAAAAACAGGGAAATGGTCATTCAACTAAATCCGTCGAATGAATAAGACCTCAAAGAGTGACAAACTCAAAGGAAACTCCCCAATGTAGTTGCAAATTTGTTGTCCACGTAAATCCCCTCTGCGAATAGAGGTGATCCCTCTAGCCCTAGGGTGGGTCTAGCAACTACGGGAACATACGAACATCTACCTTCCTAGATTGTAAATGAAATTTAGAGCAAGGAAGATGACCTACCTCATTCTGATGCTATTTTTTCGTCTTCCTTCAAAGCTTCTTGATCTGTTGCTCTTCTCAAGATCGATACACGTTTCTGCCAACATTCGATTACCTATACAGACAGTCAAGACAACACGATAAGCATAAAACCACGACAAACATAAAAACAATTACAACCTATCTAACTGATCAAGGAATGCTAGAAATCTCATTATATACGTAAACAAGAATGGAAGATAAACATCAGATGCATTTTATTATGATAAAGACAAGGGGAGTTTACAACCAAGCCTTGATGTTGAGGCTCTCCTTCGACAGGTTTGTATCCAAGCACGTTTGCAACATCCTCACACACAAAGGTCCAAGATCTCACTATGTTCTCAACACACACAAACAATCACACTTTGCACTATTCTCCCAAAGCTATGATTGCTTCTTCTCTATGCTAACTTTTCAGCTATCTGTTCAATCTAGCTTCATTAAGGAGAGATAGCTTCTTTTTATAGAGGAAAATAAGGAGGTTAGGATCCCTACAAAGGTGGAAGGGAGGCCTATCCTTTACGAGGTTCCCACAAGAGGTGGAAACCATAAATTAAAAGAGGGAGTCCGTGGTTAATCAGTCCAACCACTTCCAATGACTCATCCTCGAAGTTGTTGTGATCGAAACTTCACCTCTATTTTTAAAAAACTTTCCATAAACAAATTGGCGCGGGAAGCTAACTGAGACAGAGCGCCAGTTGGCGTGGGGGCTAGTGTTAATCTACCTCATTGGCGCGAGGGCATAACGGGCTACCAGTGCCAAGGCAAAAACATATGTTTTTAGCGCTCTGCTCAGGAAATGGTCAACATAAGGAATGTTGTCCTCATTGCAAGGGATGCAATGATGGTATTTTCAAGGTATGACACTTCTAATTAGTCACAGAAATGACCCTCCAATGTGCGAGATGTGGATTGCAGGGACAGTGAAAAAATGCCGTGTAACAATGAATACTTAACGTAATCCTTATTTTACTATTAATAATAATATTTATTATATTTGTTATGAATTATATTCATAACATATATTATTTTCAATGGCATGTCTACAAAATAATTCTGGTTTTTTGGCGTGGGAAAAATATGTTGACTGAGAAGATCGAAAATATGGAAGCTCAGCTTGCTCACTTTGAGCTACATGTAAACTCCTTGTATCGTTGTCATCCTCCTCCTACTCGAGGAACAATGCAAGATAATCTTGCTTCAATCAGTTCTGATGACTGATTATGGTAACTAGTGTCTTTCTAGTTCCTTTTATTTTATTTTATGTAAGATCTATAAGGTTATGCATCTCTTTGTTGGGAATTTTCCTTTTTGTATGTAGCATGATAATATCATTTGTCAAAAAACATGGTCGGGGTGAGACTACTTGCATTTTGACATCTTTGTATATTTTTGAGTAATGAAAAGAATTTGACTTACATTAAAAAAATTATAATAATTAAAAAAAATAAATAGAAATATCTAGTTTAAATGAAAGTGACTTATTTAATTGATGTGATAAATTTTCCATCACTTGAATGTTAACATTGTTAATAATTTTGTTATTATGATTTTCATTTCTTTAATAATGAGTGAGTAAACATTTTCCCCATTTTTAATTTGAAACAATTAAGTAAACACTCCTCACTCTTGATTTGAAGGAGTATCTACTAAGTATATGATATGCATTTATAATTTGGAAAAATTTCACATTATTGAATTGTTTATTTTACACATATTTGTTTTGTATGTGGAATGGAGAAATTATAAATCTCAATTTCATATTAACAAAGTATAAATATAAAGGAGAGAAATTTAATATATATATATAAAACAACAATTAAGAGTATGTGTGTATTTGATGAAATGTTATAGGTTCAAATTCAAAGAGGGTTAAGATATATATACCTTTATAGATTTTAAATGAAAAAATCTCATATATCAATTTAATATGTAATTTAGCCATAATATTAAAATTAAATTATCATTATCATTATTATTCTTTTTCAAAAACATTAAAAATAAATAAATAACAAACTTAATATTAATTTAGATATGAAAAAAAACTAAATATATTTATCCCTACTTTATCATGGAGATTCTTAATTTCTAAATAGGCTTTATTATAATATCACTGGCCATTGCTATGGCTTATCAATACTACATACCCAAAAAATTATAACTCATTTCATATGACACTTGTTCATATAACAATTTTTTTTAATTAATTCATTAAAAGGATAAAAAAGACATAACTATTTTGAAGATAAATCTCAATCGTTGATTTGTGTATACTACTAAGAAAATTCTAGAATATTTCATTGAGGTTAAATCCTTACCATCCACCTAATAATTATTGATAAGAATTCATAACTGGTTAATGTGGACCCCCAAGCAACCCACTCTGAGAACATGGGTGCCTTGATCTTCGTTAGCACAATATTAAAACCAAAAAATATCCAACTATTGCATTTATGAATTTGGGGTTGATTTCTTCTTATATATATATTTTTTGTTTCTATTTCACTTAAATATCCAACTATTGCATTTATGAATTTGGGGCTGATTCCTTCTTATGTTTTGTTTGTTTGTTTGTTTGTTTGTTTCTATTTCACTTTTAGCTGGGCGTGTGTATCTTTGTATGTTGATTGGTGTTTAGATTTTATGTGTTATTTAGCTCATATATGCAAACGGATATATGTATTCTTCTTTATGCATAAGCATGTATACATATGCACTCATTTCTATATGTAAACTTATGCCTTCATCAATGACACGGTGAAATGTTTATGAACGACTGTAGTGTATTACAGAGTTTGTTAGGCTGCATTGACTTTTAATAAATTTAAATATCATATTCGTGCCACGTGGCTCCATGCCCTCCAATTCCTACGGATTTGAGATTATTTCAATTCAAATAAGTTTCGCATTATTATTTATAACATTCATTTATTTTTTTTCCACAGGAAAAATTGTAGCTTCTATTAATGAAATAAAAGTTACATGTTGTATATGCAGAGTGCATATTCATATTAGCAATAAAGCTGGCTCATGATAGCAATAAGTAGTAGAAATAGATACATCTGTTAAGTGTATGAATAAATAGATGACATCCATAATATATGTGTACAAAAATATGCTATAAGTAACATAACAAAAATAATCATAATCAGCCACTGATGGGGATTCACCCCATCCTTTGATCAGGTACAAATGGACCGTGAAAATACTGGTAAAAAGCACGATCATCCTGCTCCTGTATCTCCATGTGGGCATTTAGTAAGTGCATCGCCTCCTTGGATAGGAGATCAGAAATCACATTCCTCTCCTTGTAAATATGTTGAAAAAATATGTAATCAAAATGTGTTTTGTATAGAAAAACCTCTTCTAAAATGTTCTGAAGTGTGTGCATGTGACAGGTTGTGTGTTGGTTGAACTAGTCAATGATAATTTCGGAGTCGCCAAATATTTGTAGATTATGACAGTTTTTAGTGATGGAAAATTGGAGAAGATACAAAAGACAGGAAAGTTCAACGAAATTGTTGGTGCCATACCCAAGACCAATCTTGAATTTGAAGAAATGTAGTGGAGTAAGATGAAGAAGAAAACCACCTCTGTAGCCATGAACTTGTGCAGAGCCATCAAATATGCCCAAGGTAGGGAGAGATCAATATGTTTAGGGGTGATTGATTAGATTTGGATCATAGACCTAAGTGATAGCTCAAAATTAAAAGTGTTCAGAAGTGTGATGAACCTGAGCAACTGGATAGATCTCGTATTCCTGATTCCGGTGCCGTGAACGGTTCGAAAAACCGACACCGTATGAAGAAGTTATTGCGTTTTGAAAAGTCTAGTAAATTGCAACTTTTGGCTATTGACCAAGTTGGACTGGAATTTGGGAAATTTAAAAAGAGAGTATTCCTGGAATATTCCTCAAAATATTCCTTCTCGGCCAGTCATATCGTGACATGTCTCACCCTGTTATTCGTAGTTTGGGTGCACGTGGATTTTTAAACCAATTAGAAGCTGCCACGTGGCAGGCCCGGAGGCCGCCACGTGGCCCAGGAACAGAGTGGTAAAATTTGGGTTAAATCCATCGGGTTCGATCGCATGACCACCGCCCTGGCACGCCTGTGCCTCATCGCCTGCCCTATGGTGTTTCTTAACCACATAAGTGTTTTGGTTTGATTTATAGTTGAATGGTTTAATGATTGGCGGTTTGGAGGGGCCAGTCCCGAGGGAAAACCCCTCCCATACGTCCAAGACCCCAAGACCATGGGCTAAGCCCCCTACCTGCCAATGGTTATCATCTCCTGATGTTTCCGTAGTTATTTTTAAACCTATCACATGCTTCTCCGATGACTAACTCTGCTGAAGGTTTAACCTCCGATCGACGGTTCTGCTCCATAATTAAATGCACGGTTAAGATTTGTTATGACATGTGTCCAACCTAACCACCCCTTAATGGTTAATGTTATGGTTTTATTGGTAGTTAAAATGGAGCGCGCCCCAAAAATGGTGGATATGCCATTCTAATTGGAGTTAAACTTCAGTTCTCCAAATTTAGTGGAGGATTTTTAGGGGTCAAAAGACAAATTGAGTTTAGGCTCTATCTTGAGCTAGATTCGACCAATTTTGGAGTGCCAATAGTCAATTTCGACTATCTCAGACATTCCAGAATCATTGGTGAGGGTTGAAGAGCCATCAGAGGACTTTTGAGTAGGTTTTTGCTTCAAATAAGTTCTAGGGGCCACTAGGGCCACCATGGGCCAACAACAGTTTGAGGCCTAGCCAGGGGAGCTAGAGGCCTTATTCAGAAATCCAATAGTCAATTTTGGTTGTTTAAAATGTTATGGAACTAATGGTGTGGTTTGAAGAGCCTGTAGAGGACTTTTGAAGGCCTATATGCTTCAATGAAGTTCTAGGGGCCACCAGGGCCAGCAAGTGCCAACAGCAGTTTGAGGCCTAGCCGGGGTAGATATAGGCCTTATTCAGTAAACCAATAGTCATTTCTGACTATAATGAGAATTATGAATCCAATGGAGGAGTTTTCAAAATATTTTTAGGACTTCTAGAGCTCGAGAAGCCATAGAGAATTTTTCTTTTACCCCAGAGCCAAGGGGTGCCACTAGGTGTTGGAGGCGAAACCAGAGCAGCCAGAGGCCAATTTCAGCGAACCAATAGTCAATTCTAACTATTTTTGACATTATGAATCCATTGAAGTGATTTTAGGAGTCATTTGAAGACTTTTGAAGGTAGATAACCTACAAGGAATTTTTGTGTAGCCTAGGGCCAACTATGGAAGGAGGCCTAGATTGGGGAGCCAGTGCTCTTTTTGAGAAAATGATTAGTCGATTTTGGAGTTTTGATATGTGCTGGAGATAGTAGGTGAGTTTTCAAGGATGGAAAAAGAATTCCGAGGGAGCTTGTGCCATAGAGAAGCTCAGTGTAGCTCAAGAGCACCGACAGAAGGAATCAATTCTAAGGAATCCTAGATCTGTTTTCAGAGTGATGACAACCATGAAAGGGATATAATGGTATTCTAAACCCATTGGTTCAGTTCAATTAACCATTGGAGTTGATTTTTTAACTTGTAAAATAAAATTTTCCTTAATCCAAAGAGCCAAGTCAAGATGACAAGAGCTCAAGGAGACGTAGCCCACGATATTCGGGTGAACTCCTAGGTTAAATTTGCTGTTATGTGTTGATGTTTATTTGCTGCATTATATGGCTATTGCACATGTTTAATTTCAGCAAAAAAAAAAGGACTTAAAGCACTTAAACACTTAAAAAACACACACTTGTTTCAAGTATAAAATTCCGCAAAAGTCAAGAATAAGCTAGATCTTTTATTTGTTTAACTGAGTGGGAGGTTCTTGAAAAGCATAACAAGTTATCCAACCCATTTTCAGATCAGTGATAGTACGGGGAGGGGGAGGTGGAGGATCATCTAGAATCATATGATAGATATAAATAATGTGAGCAGCAGATGAGGTCCAATTGTGAGGAGTGTTGTGGAAGATGGCCCGATTGCGGGCAATCTAGATGCCCCAAAAAAATAATATAGGAAGGTTACGAAGCTTGTGGGGGTTAGCAGATAGCCACCATGTCTCCCATGCAGTGGATACAGATGGCCCCTCCCAACAAAGAGTTAGGTTGAGGGAGGAGATGATAAGATGCCAGAGATCATGGATGGTCGGGCAATTGAGGAAAAGGTGCAAGGTGTATTCAGAGGCTGAAACACAAAGGTGTTGGAAATACAGAGAGGGGGGGGGGGGGTGAATCAGTATTCCTTTCAATTAGAGCATTAGTTAATCTTCAATTATTATCAGTGTTTGTACAATGATAGAAACAAACAAGAGGAACATAAATGCACACAATTTTTAAGGTGGAAACCCACTCCAGGACAAAAACCGCCTAATGATTTTCTAATAATTCTTTAATATTCAACCCCAATTGAAAATAAAGCTCCAACTTCCTAGAATCTAGAAAAGCATTCTTCTCCAGCTCCCACTGGATGGACGCTCCAATGCCCGAGATTCTTCATTAGTCAACTGAACGGATGCCCCAACACCCAATGAGCTACAACTCACCCTAGCACCACCCTACCACCCTATAGAAGAATAAAAGAAGAATGGACTCCCGTATCAGGGAAAATGGTCCACTTTACAATGATATAGAATGATGTAGAAGAAGAATATATACTAGACCATAACCCCAACTTTGACACAACCACCTAATGAAGATCCTAGACCTCCCAACACTGCCTCTTCAACCCTTGGCAGATAGACACTAGTACAATTTTTACAATAATGTATTTACAATGACTTAGTACAAAGATACCTTTACAATGATTGTATGCAGTGCTGCCCACTTGAAGACTTCATATGATGAACTTCTTGTTGCTGTTATGCACCTTGGTTTCTGATTTTGTCATGCTACCCTCTGCTGCACCTTTCTTTGCTTTTCTGCCGTAGAAATTTTGGTCCTTTGCAACCCTTGAAAACACATGATCTAGCTTTTTCTTCTAGGAGCTCGATATTGAATCTGGTGTATCTATGTTATTTTAGATCCTAAATATATGATTTGCGGTTCTATAGTAGTCCTCTGAGTCGTCTTTCCAATTCCATAGGTCTGGCCCAATTTGGATTATTCAAGAGAGAGTTATACTTAATCTCTCACAATGCCCTAATTATGGACTGTTTCAGCAGAGCGCACTTGTATGGCGTGCCACGTGCCACTGTTTCTTCATTTGGCTTTGAAATTGATAGAGCGAAAATTAAAGACTGTGCAATATCTGCCAATTTTTATGGAACTCCAATCCGACACTCAGAGAGAGTTATGACGATTTTACCAAGGTCACTTCTTTGAGATGAATTTCAGGAGCCTTCAAAAACCCTAACTTCCACAGATCGTATCTCCAAAAATATTGCGCACCTTGATTTGAAACTTTTACAGTAGCTTCCTTAGGATTTCGGATTCGCCTCATAATAATTTCAGCTTCTGAACCTTCGTAGAAAAAAAGTTAGAGCGAAAATTCCACGATGACCTGTTTCAGATGGCCGAATCCCTTGCCTAAGGAGGAAATGAAGATCAAAATTTATATTAATACTTAAGTTGAGAGGGGCTTCAACAAGTGAATGTGGGAGGTATTTTAGGAGCTTAAAAAATATTAATTATGAATTTTCAATGACCCATTCCCCAACCCCATGGGGTTTTAGCCCATTAACTAGGGGTACAAACTTCAAACATGAATATCTCTCAAACCGTGAAAAATTACATGGCGTGCCATATATCAACGGAAACATATAGACAAGTAGAACCCATCAAAAGCATTATTGACCCAGAATATATTAAATTGGTAGGTCAAAATTCCCATGCAATATTGGGTTAGCCCCTGGTGCTGCTTGGGTTGACATCATTGACAACCACTGATCAACAAAAGGGAGCATTTGTTGGGTCCAATTTGAGAGCGTTTTTTGAGATTGGTCCCCGTAGATATTTTATCAGTGAGAATGAACCACATGAGGAGCCTCGCTTTAGTAGGTCCCTTTAATTTCTAGAGAGTGCGACACCATGGGAGCAGAGAGTCAAGCCAATGTGGATTGTATATGTGGAGGTACCCCTATTTTGGAGTGTATCTGCCGTGTTTTGAAATAGTTTAGATGAGTTCATCATCCTGGTCATTGATTATGACATGATAATCTCTTAAAGCATCTAGATAAATTGTCCAAGTCACCTCCCATTTTTTATGAAGTTGTAAATCCAGATGATTCAACCAGCCTTGTGAGAAAATGGTGGTACGGTTTTTGTCAACAATTTGATGCAGTGTGTGAAAGCCAAAACGATTGAGGGTGTCAATGAGAGCAGGCAGGAGGATGTGTGCGTTTCCGCATCCCGTTAAAGGATCCCAACCAATACGCACCAAAGTGCCTACACAGATCTTCCATGCCAGTCCAAAACTAATGTGTTATATGGAGCCCTGAACAACTCGCCAAATTGTGGAGAAACTGGGATGTTGAGTAGGTAGTTGGCAGAGCAATTCAAGAGTGCTGAGTGGGTGGATGTATTTTTGGATGACAACTTTGGTCCATAAATTGTTTCCGGTGAGAATATTCCACCCCAAATTAGCAGCAAGTGCCTAAGTAAAGGCCGGAAGATATTTGATTCCCCACCCACCCCAATGCTTAGGTAATGCAATACGTGAACATTTAGTCCAGGCAAATGGGTGGCCTTCTTTAGCCCCGATCTAGATAAATTTTTGACAAATATTTTGTATCCTGTGTAGAATTCCCTTTGGAATCCAGGCCAGGGACATCCAATAGAAAGGAATGGCCTCCAAAATAGAATTTATAATTACCATCCAACCTGCCCTAGAGAGCCAGCGGTGGCACCAGTTGTTCTATATTTTTTCAATCTTGGTAATTAGCCAGTTCCAGTCAACAATTTTATATTTAACAGGCTTAAGGTAGAACCCCAAATATTTTAGTCCATCTTCAAACTGGGTAGAAGTAAAATGGAATCTCTACTACGCATAATGGATCTCATGTGGGGAGCAGCCATAACATGTCAAAGTATATTTTCTGTTGTTACATTGCATTCCTGTAGCAGAACATAATAGTGATAATATAGATGTCACCATTGTTGAGTTGCCTAAAGATCCATTGAGAAAAAGGATGAATCATCAACAAACAATAGGTGAGTGAGTATACAATTCTCCGAAATACGTATACCTTTCAGTCTTCCTCTGTCCATTTCATCGATAATGCATTTGCTTAGACCTTCCATAATCAGGAGGAAGAGAAGAGGGGATAGAGGGCAGCCCTGGAAGAGACCCTGCTCTGAATGAAAGAAATATGTAGTAGCCCCATTAATGAGAATGTTGTAGGATACAGAGGTGATGCAACACATGATCCAATTGATAACCTGAATAGAGAATCCAAGATGAGTGAGGAGCATACGAATGTAGAGTCAATTGGCTTGATCAAAAGCTTTCACAAGATCAATCTTAAGGATCAACCCTTTTAACATCTTGGTGTGCGTGGGATGTAGTCCTTCCTATGCTAAGCCAATGGCATCATGAATCTGTCGGTTTTCAAGAAATGCAAATTTCTCAGGGGAAATAAAGTTAGATAATATAGGTTTGAGCCAATTAGCAAAAATACTAGCCATAATCTTGTAGATGCAGTTACATAATGAGATGGGGCGGAAATCCTTGAATGATGAGGGGTGGTATGATTTAGGAATGAGGGTGATGAAAGTGGAGTTGAAGGCCTCATCGATGCGCCCAGATTGCCGAGTCTCTTCCACAACTGCTAGTAAATCTTGACCTAGCATGTCAAAGAAGGCCAGGTAGAACTCCATAGGCCATCCATTGGGGCCAGGACTCTTATCCTTTTTGAACCAGTTTAGGACAGATTCTAATTCCCCCATCATAACAGGTGTAAGGAGATCCTCGGCTGATGGGGGCTCCACATATCTGGGGACCCGCCTTGATGATCTTTGCCAGTGTAGGTTGCTGGGGTGCCTTATAGATTTCTCTGGAGTGAGACATACCTTTCTGTGCAAGCTGTAAAAAAGTAGAAGCGGAGGTTCCATCTTCATTTTCTAGATCCCAGATAGTGTTGATGGCTTTCCTGCCCTTGGACAATTGATGAAAGAATTTAGAGTTTTCATCCCTAGCTTTGATCCAAGTAGCACGAATTTTAAGCCTCCAGAATTCATCCCTGTTTTGAAGAATTTTATGATGATCAGATTCCAGCTTTATAAGTTGAGTCTTCGCAGCTTCTGTCGTGAAACCTCCCCCAATAGGGCTCTCAAGTGTTTGAATTTCTTGTTCAATAGTAGAGAGGTCATGATCCTCCGTTCTTTTTTAGTTCTTTTCCCAGGTTATACACTACTTTTTTATGGAGAGGATTTTGTGAGAAAATAGAGATGAGGGCGTGTGTAATCCTTGTGGGGGTGCAAGCCTCCATTGTGATTTAACCATATTGATGTAGTCAATGTCCTGTAGCCAGACTGAGCAGAATTTGAATGGAGAGGCCGGCTTGTTGAAGGCACCAGTGATTTCAAGATAACTCGGTGAGTGATCGAAGATACCTCCTGAACCAATCCATTGTCTATATGAACCAAGGTTATGGAGGAGATCCTCCTTAATGAGAAAACGATCAAGCCTTCGAGCGACCAAATCATCACCAGTATGCCTGTTGCGCCAAGTAGGAGAGGGAGAGGTCGAAATAGGATCAACCAGATGATTAGTTGAAAGTAGAAGTTGGAAGTAATCAAAGAGAGGGTCCGCATGAGAATTAGGGCCCCATGATTCTGAGATCCCAAGAGAGAAATTAAAATCCCCAACTAGTATTAAGTTTTCGGTGCACAACAGGGATAACTAAAAAAGTGTAGACCAGAATTGTTGCCTATTCAAGCAAGGGCCGTAAAAATTGATGATCTTGAGATGTAGACCGAGTGTCTCAGAAAAAAATACCATTGCTAGAGTGCCATCCCTCCCCCAAATATTAATGAGTTTAATGTGCCGGGGATTGATACAAAGAGCCAAACCACCTGAGCGTCCATTAGCATCCAATGCATGGAAAATCCAAGAGGGGATAAGGGGGGCTAAAGTATGGATGAAAAAATCTGATGAGGCATGGGTTTCATGTAGGAGGGTGATATCCACATGAACAACAACAAAAAGGCGCCTGAGTGCAAGGCGCTTGGAAGGGCTGGCCAACCCTCTACAGTTGAAGGAGAGGCATTTCATCGGGAAACCAAACTTGGGGTATGTATTGCTCTAAGAACCCCTTCAATGGAGATTTGTCTACCAGAGGTGACATCAAGACCATCTTGTAGGATGGCCTTCGAAATTTTGGAGTGTCGGCCACAGGGAAGCTCGTTCAGAGAGGTGGGAGCGAGTAGGGTTACATGGGCGCAGATTGTAAGAATGTGTGGAGGAGTCAGACGGTTCCGCAGCAACAGAAGGGGGGGTGAGTGATTAGGGGGGGTGTGTGTTGAGGAATAGTGAAGGTGGAGGAAAGGGGAAAAATGGAGAGAGTAGGGATGGTAGGGGGAGTGGGGGAGAATAGAAAAGGAGAGGAGGATGGGGGACAAGTGACAGATGAGGTCGATAATCCAGCCAAAGAGGGATCTGAACAATGTAGAGATGTAGTAGATAACATAATAGATAATAAAGAGAAGGGGGGGGGGAGAGGAGGAGTACCAAAATCCTAAGAGAACCCAGTATGAGCTGCAGTGGCCCGGGATCGAGTGACTCTGGCCGAGACATCCACATCCTCCAGAGTGACATCCTCCCGTAGTGTGGTCACAGGAGTTGATAGGAAACCAGTAAGCTGAGCCTGGAAATACAATGAGACAGATACCGGTTCCAAAGGGTGCTGACCACCCATGGAGCGTGTACCAGTGGCATGCCCATTCAATGGACAATATTTGAAGACATGTCCCACCTTATGGAAACAACGACAACGAAACAGTACACCTTCATAATCCAGAATCTGAATCCGATGGAATTTCACCACTGAATTTTGAAATATTCTTCTAGCCCTTCCCTGGTGTCCAGATGGACAAGTATTCAAGCACAAGCCATCTTTCTCGATTCAATATAGGAGCGGTCGTGGTCCAGGTAGGTACCCAATAGATTTCCAATGTCACTGAAAAACTGATCAGCCCATAAATGAAGTGGGAGACCAGGTAAATGAACCCAGACAGGTCTCACCCCCAACAGTTCTAATTCATGATCAAATAAGGGGATCCATCGCTTCAGTAGCACTAGAGCCATCTTGATGTGCCAGTATTGTGAAAGGAACAAATCTGTGGGGTCCTTAGATGAGAAACAAAGTGCAAACCAACCCTTGGTGAGAGTATGAATAGAAGGGAGCTCATGCAGTAGTCCACCCCAAATCTCTTGTACCCATTGCCGCAGTATTTTGGTGCCATAGTTGTGGCCACGCACACAACCCACCAAAAATTTGTCCACTGTTCCAAGAATATCTGTCATCTGTACTCCTTCACCCAATGTAAGAAGGCTGCCCTGATTACAAGCCCTAACACATTTAGTGCATCGGGGAGCACGAGGGGGTGCATCGGTAGGTAGGGATTCTGATGCTGCCGAGGTAAGGGGGGAGGAGTGCACAGAGGTGGAGGGGTGGCGTGTGGACATGGGAGGAGGGATTTTGAAGCAGCTAGATGGTCGACGAGGGGGTATGAGAGTGGGGTCGGGTGGGTTGGAGGAGGGGGGAGGGGGAATGGGGGTATTCAAGAAGGGAGGGGCAGTATGGGTGGATGGTGAGGAGAAGGGAGGTAGAGGTAATGGAGGGGATGACCAAGGGCAAGTGAAAGGGGTTGCAGCATCTGAGAGGGGGAGGGTCAGCGAGAGAAAAGAGCGCGTGGATGGGGAAGGAGGGCGAAGGTCCGGGGAGGAAATAAGGTCGAGGTCAGCTGCAGAGAGGATAGCGGGGGAGTTTGGGGTGAGGTCAGGGACCAGGAAGGAGTCAAGAACAGGGAATGAATGAAAGGGGGAAGATGTAGATGGAGTGGACCCGGAGAAAGCAAACAAAGAAAAAGGAGAAGATGTCAGATGTGTAACATGCATACTAGATGAGAATAGCTGTGATAATGTCCATATGTCAACCTGTGCATATGGGTCCTCTGAGTAATCAACCAACTGTTCGTCCTGGGCCCCTTCCATCGAAAACCCCAATAAAAAAACCGTTGATAACCGACCAATGTCCAATCATTGGTCAGTGCACAAAAACCGTGGGGGGTAAACGGCTGTAGGAAAAATGTGCAGGAGTAAAGTGGATGACAATGGGGAGAAGTTTTCATAGGGCATGCTGATATCGTTAGACAAACAACAGGCCGTAGGTTCGCCATGAAAGGGAGTGGCGTAGACGCACCACGGGGAAGGCAATAGTCAAATGGTGTTGTGAGGAGAGCAAGCTGAGATAGTCACAGAGGGTAGGCAACATCACCGCCATGAAAACCAAGGTGCACAAACCCTAGTATCACCATCACTCCATAAATGTACCTATCCTCCAACATTCATTTATATATAAGCAAAATGATCCATTACTCTAATAAATTAAAAAAATTAGATTTGTGCCATGTGGCTCCCCACCCACCAATTTCTCAAGGATTTGAGATTATTCCAATTCTATTAAGTTACTCCATGATAAGTTCCTCATTATTATTTATAACATTCATTTATATATAATCAAATTTTATTTAGCAAAATGGTCCATTTTAAAATAAGATCTATAATACCTTTTTTTTCTTAAGTTAAAGTTGACCCATTTCAAAACACCATATGGACAAATGTTAAATGGAGATGAAAAGGTAGATAATGGCTAGCCTGACCAATTTAAAAAAGAGACACCTTCATTGTAATTAAAAACAAAAGAGACACCTTCGATGTAATTAAAAACAAAATTACTAACACCAACACATTTACCCTATACTGGGTTGTAGAGTGCCTCTCCTGCAATAAGCTAGAAAAAAAGATACACGAGTTACATTTCATTAATAAAATAAACTTATAAATACATGTTTTTGTGACCTTTGAATTCTTCATCTAATACCACTTGGACACATTTCATTAATAAGATAAACTTCTTTAGATTCTTTATCCAATGCCATTTAAACACATTTCATTAATATACATGTTTTTATGACCTTTGGATTCTTCATCTAATGCCATTTGGACTCCCAATAAGAATTTGCATTCCTTCACTAGAACCCTAATAGATTAGGGTTCTAATATTGATACAATATTGATAAACCTATATAAGAATATTTATGATAAAAAATATGAGAACATCAGAAACCATACAATATGCAAAAAATTTAACCTAAAAACCTTTCATCGAGAAAACAGGTAGCGGGCACCCACATTGCATGGAAATGTTGGGTCAACAGTGTGCAAATATGACCTTTACTTAAATATTCATAATACAATATATAGATACTGAGGAGCATCAATTAACCTTAATACAATTAACCTTAATCCACTATTTTAAATTAGATTACAAACCTAATCTTTTAATTGAGATTAAATTACATTAAACTAAAGCCATTCACCAAAATAAAGTCAAAATAGGGCCAAAGTAAATAAAAATGGAGTAAATTGTGTTAAAAAAAAAAAGCCCTTTAACTCTCATAGAAGTTGTTACCTCCATTGATACTCAAAAAATTAGTCTTGCATAATCTTCAAGCAAGGAATAAAACACATATCAAAAATCAAATCATATTAATTCAAACCTATTCATCCCAAACCATAAATAAATTCCAAATATTAAAACATTAAAAATAAACCTAAAACTGAGGAAAAAAATATATTAAAAAAATATATTTATTTTCAACAATAAATACAATACAAATAAATAATAACATATTAACTTCATCAACTGTATTATTTGGTCAAAACCGGCATATTAGTTAATTATTTAAATGTCCCTTTTTTTTATTGTTCTTCAACTTTTATTAATAATCCTTTTACAAGATACGTTTTATATGCAAAGTATATATTAATATGACATATATTTTTTAAAGTGTTTATATATATTTATGTAGTTTTATTTATATATGGTGATTAGAAGAATGGTAAGTAGTTATATTAATATGATATATATTTTTAAAGTGTTTATATATATATTTATGTAATTTTATTTATATATGGCGATTAGAAGAATGGTAATGTAATTTTATTTATATATGGTGATTAGAAGAACGGCAAGGAGTGGACTTCACGTTTGTATCCAATAAAGTTAATTTTTAATTATTAGTATTATTATAATTTTTAGTTGAAATTATATTTATTTAATTATTTTATATATATAATATTTTTTTTTCGTCAATTTGTTTGAGTTTTTTTTTTTGAGATTATAATTTTTAGGTGAAAGTATATTTATCTAATTACTTTATATATATAATATATCACTTTATATATATAATATTTTTTGTTTGCTAATTTGTGTGAGTTCTCTAGAGATTACATTAAACTTGATCTATGACTTGAGAAATTGTGACTCGGGAATCTAAGCCATCAAAATTGCTAGAGGATTGAGTTGGGCCTAGGCCACACCAACCCTTATCATGGCTTGATTTTTGCCCACGAAACTTTGGTGACCTTCACATTATGGAATGACTTAACAATACACCCCATTACCATTTATTCTACACCTCATAGCACTCAACAACATAACACCTTGTTATGCTTAGGATAATTGTGGAGGAACGTCGTTATGATAAACCCAATCTCTTTTGTTGCTTTGTGGACTTTAGAAAGACTTTCGATACGGTACCTAGAAATAAACTATGGAATAGATATGAAGAGCTAAAGGTTCCTTTTGAGTTGAGAGCTACCGCTATAAGGCTATACAATAATGTAATTGCCAATTTTAAGAGCAATGAGGGGTGGTCGAAAGATATTAAGTGTAATATCGAAGTTAAACAAGGTTGTCCCCTCTCCCCTACCCTATTTGGCATTTACATTGACAAGCCAGAAGGTTGTTTAGAGGAAGCAGGTTGTGCTGGAATGATTTTAGCTAGAATAGTCATCATCCTTCTTCTCTATGCTAACGATATTGTTCTTCTGGCAAGGTGCCCATCTGATCTTGATAAGCAACTAAGACTTTTTAAGGATTTCTTCTCGACCATGGGTATGACTGTTAACATTGACAAAACAAAAGTTATGATTATCAAATCCAAGAAGGAAACTTACGCTAATTTTGTGTATGACAATAGCAACTTGGAGGAAGTGTCTTTTTACAAGTACCTAAGAATTGATATTCATCACAAGCTCAACTGGAACTATAACATTGAAAAAAGGATTAATGGAGGGTGGAAAACTTATTTTGGTCTTGAAAATAATTGTGAAGCATCAAATCTTGTGATGTGGGATAAAAATAAGCTCCTCTTTGAAAATTTAGTCACTCCTGTTACCTTGTATGGATGTGAGGTTTGGGGTTGCAACATCTCTAGAGAATCCCAGAGAAAGATTGAGCAAATCCAGAAGCGTTTTATAATGTATAACCAAAAAATTAAAATCAATACACCCTATCCTATTCTCCTTATAGAAGTGGTTCTTTCCCCTATTGAGAGCCTAGCTATGACTAGGCTTCTGTTTTACAAGCACAAAATCAATAATATGAGAGACCTTAGATTTCCTAAGCTAGCTTTAAATTCCAGCCAAAACCACCTAAGGCTCAAACGAGGTTGGTATAAAGATACCAGGGCCTGGTTCAACCAATGGGAGATCGACGAAATTGTTGCATTGCAAAATATTAATAACATTAAAAATATTGTTACTTTTAAGTTTAAAGAGAAAATGTGGTGAGAGAAATATTTAGAGGCTAAAAGAAAATTAAGATATTATAAGAAGGTCATCAACCCTACTCTAGAAGATCAAAAGTATCTTTGTTTTAACTAGCTCAAAGAAAAAAAATTAATATAGCCAAGATAAGAACGAACTCTCATGAGCTACATAGTGAAACAGGTCGTTGGGCAATTCCTAAAACACCATGGGTGGTAAGGATATGCCATCTCTATGAGAATATGAACATTGAGGATGAAAATCACTTCCTCTTAGAGTGCCATGCGTACACCCACATTAGATTTCAGTTTCATAAACTTTGTTGCAATAACGACCTTCCTAGCCTTTTAACATGTCAAAATTATAGTGAGCTCGAGAAGCTTCTCTCCAAGCTCTTTGAGCATAGGAGTACAATTTTAAAACAAACTAAATAATTCGTTTCTTTAAGTCGGATAAACCAAAATTTGGTTAACCATCATCATCATATAATATTTATATCATAATTTAACTTTTATTAAATTTAATAATATAAAATATAATTTTATAACTTAATTACTTTAATAAATTCTCATTCCCATTATATTTAAATATAAAAAGAACATTAAAAAATAATTTAATCAAATTTCTTTAATATAATATTATCTATATAAATATTTTATTACATGGATCTTCTATGAATTTTATATTACATAGATCTGTCCATTTTTAATAAATATACATAAAAATTACCAAACATAAAAGAATTATAAAACCATGTGCAATTTTCTCATTTGAATATATATGCTCTAAATTTTGACTTTGGATAACTGTTTTGAAATGTTGATCACTCCTCTTAAATTTCAAATTAAAATGCTAATTTTCTCACATTTGAAGAATGCGGCTCCCTGTAAATTCAACGAAAAACGAACATTCCATTCTCAGTCTCATCACTTTTCCAAAAGTCAACGAAAAACCAACATTCCATTCGTTCACCGGATGCTGTCAAAGTAGCGAACAAAAATGAATGTTGGGTAACAAAAATGAATGTCCCTAAAACACCGAACGATTTTGAAGGGGATAAAATGACGGGATGCGGTGCATCGGATTCGACGAAGTAGATCTATGAATCCCGCTAAATTTGGAGAAGCCAGAAACGGTAGATAAGGCTCTCTCGCCTTATATTCTTTGTGCAATTTCCAAATGTTGCGAAAGGAGGAACACAATCTCACATTCATCAGAATCAGTTCAATGTGCTGTTTATCTTTCTTTGAAAATTCTTCCCACATTCTCTCGCCTTCATCTCTTGGATATGAGCTAAATAATCTTTAATCTTTCAAATAAATGAGAATCAAAAGAGATCAACTCTTTCTCTAAGTGCATGACTTAATTTCATCTACTTTGTCAAACAATGTCTTCAACTTCTTGGACATGAGCTAAATAATCCTTAATCCTTTTAAATAAATGAGAATCAAAAGATATCAACTCTTTCTCTAACTGCATGACCTAACTTTCGTAGACTTTGTCAAACAATGTCTTCAACTTTTTGGACATGAGCTAAATAATCCTTAATCCTTTCAAATAAATGAGAATCAAAAGAGATCAACTCTTTCTCTAACTCATCGACTTTGTCAAACAATGTCTTCAACTTCTTCCAAACATCATGGGTATAGTTAATCTCGCTCATTGGAAAATGATTTTGTTGAACAATATTGGTCGTAATGACCCCATCATACTCGTCTTTCTATACATTAATGAAAAAATCCATCCATTGACGAAAAAATCCAGCTGTTCATCCTTCGGATCTGGAATTTGTATACTATTAGAGCTCTTTGCTCTTCAACAAGGTTTCCATGGTTGGTTTCCAAACAACACAACTATGTCCATTCAAAATGTCTCGGTCAATTTTGGAATCCATCTTCAAAATTCTATTAGATTTGAACTATTCAAATAGGTTTCAATGAGCAAATCAATTATCCCAAAGTTGATCACTACGAGATCCAACTCAACATATTTGAAGGAAATAAGGCTAGGTCAAAACTGATAGCTCTCATACCATGTTCGGAAATGAACATGGATAGAGAATATATAGTAGAATCTAAAAGATTTAAATAAAAGAGTAATAATGATATGATATGATGGGTGGTGTTTACAGACATGCTACAACACTTCAGCACAGCGTATTGTGATCAAAACATAAAAATGCATGATAGTGAGATAATTCATCACCACAAGATTGATATAATTAATTCATATTCATATCATGAGGTCCTTTACTTATAGTCTCTAAATCTAATTAACTCTTTTGGATTGTGAAAGATTTGTTTCAATGACAAGTGTTGGCAGTTCCAACCATTTTTGTGAAATCTACTCTGTTTCATCAACGAGTTGACTATTCTAGTCAACTCATCTTTTGTCAACAAGTTGGTTTCCCTATTCGACCCAATCGTTAAGTTGATCTCTAGCATTCAGTTGATCATATGGTCAAATCCTTTGTTATTTGATCACTAGACTATAATCAATCCCTCAACTAACTTTCTCTTGTTAGTCGATCTTCTGTTATTCAATACTTTGAATTACTCTCAGTAGAAGCTCCAGAGGTGTGATGAACCAATAAGACCTTAGGTTCTATCTTGTGAGCATTAAATGAAAATATGATCATGGAGTCACCCTCGCAAGGGATTTTTTTTCCCTAAGGACTTTGTCTACTGTGGCCTATCTTTTTGATATGATATCTTTCTTGGCTATTGCTGGGCTATGGGAAAAAAGGGATTTCCTCCTACTTCCCATCCCATTCCTCTTCATAGGATTATCTAATGAAACGCCACCTTCAATAAAAAGGTCCTCTTTTGACGTAGATTTAGAGCACAAATCATAATTATATGATCTAAAATAGATTTTGTGAGAAGAAGATAGATATTCTTTGTTTTTTAACGAACATGGATGTGAGAAAGTTATTCTAATAGGATTCAAAGGAAGGTAAACCCTCATTTGAAGTGAAGAAGGGATCACTGGAATCATCAAAGAAGGAGAGGTGGGATTGTTAGTGTTTGGTGAGATTATGTTATCTAGAACAAGAGGAAACATGTCAACCTTCTCCTTTCTAGAAAAAGAGAGAGACTTTGAGTCTTGACAAGGAGCTTTAATTAATGAATCTTGAACATGTTCCTTAAGTGAGATAGAGGGGGAGGAGGATAAATAATTTTACTCGATAAGGCTGCATAAAAAAGATTGAGCATTACACGGGGGATCACCTTTGACTCAATATATTTTCACGAAACTTCAACTTTCTTAGCCTCTTGACTCTAGAGGAGAGTGAATATCTGCCTCCTAATCAAGAAGCTATGACAACATATCAAGAAGATTAAACCCTCATAATTTGAAACTTAGAACCAATTAATTCAATCCCAAGCCACAGACATGGCAAAACATGATTGACTAAATAAGAGGGGCATAAATCGAACTCTTGAAAACATTTGAAGCATTTGTAAATGAGCTAACTATCAGTTTTTCTAAACAAACTTATTAAATAATGAGACAATACTACGTCAGTAATGAAGGTTCTGACATTCGTTTTCATCTGATGTGTCAAGGAATTTATTAAAATTTTAAAATATACATTGTGCATAGTGAGGAGGTACAAAGGAAGAAAGATTGACTCAATATAGTCCCTTCTCTTTAACACACTCCCCCACACACAATTCTCCACACACCTTTTCTCCTGTACTTCCCACACAACAAAATAGTATCAATTTCATATTAAATTTTATAAAAGCTTCCTGCACATATTTATTCAACCCCCCACCCCCCACACCCTTGCTTATCTAAGGGACCTCGAACCTCATCAATTTTGGCATCATTGGGCAGAGAAATAGTAGTGTCGGGGATAATAGTGTTAGAGCACTCACTAACGGAGTGAATGCCCACAAAATTAGCCTTTTTTATTTTAAAATGATTTGTGAGACACTGAAAAATACTGAAAATAAATTCTCCAAAGTTATTGCTAATAGGCTGAAGAAGCTTCTTCCCATAATCATCTCCCCAGAGCAAACATGTTATGTTGAAGGCAGACAAATTCTTGATGGCATCATCTTAACCCATGAGGTCATTCACTCTCTTAAAACCTCCAAAAAGTCTGGCATGCTTCTCAAAATCGATCTCTCCAAGGCATTTGACAAACTTAGCTGGGACTATATCAAAAATGTACTCATAGCCTTCGGCTTCAGTCACACCTGGGTACGCTGGATCATGAGTCTCATCACCTCTCCTTTTCTTTCCATTTTGGTCAATGGTATTCATTCTGCAACCTTCAATCCCTCAAGAGGAATTAGACAAGGGGACCCTCTTTCACCCTTCATCTTCATCATTAAGGATGAAGGACTGGGTCGCCTTCTCAAAATCTCCATCCAGTCACGTGCCCTACATGGTTTACCCCTCCACAACCTGCCCCCTCCTCCCATCAATAATTTGTGGATGACAATATGATTATGGGTTACCCCTCGGTCTAGGAAGCCCACACCCTCAAATATCTTCTAGATTCCTTCTCTGAAGCCTCTGGTACTAAGGTCAACCCTTATAAATCACAAATATTTTTCTTTCATACCCCCCCCCTCTTTCAGAGCAACATTGCCCGTATCCTAGGCTTCTCCATTGCATATTTTCCCTCCAAATACCTAGGAGCCCCTCTTACTAACTCCTCCATCAATCATTCCTCCTGGTGAGCCTTGTTGGACAAAATGGAAACTAAGTTATCCAACTAGACCCATCGCACCTTCAATATGGCAAGCCGCTTGGTTCTCATCAAATCTATCCCCATTTACCTCTTCTCGGTCCTGGCTGCCCCCAAATGGGTCCTCAAGGCCATGCGCAATTTTCTAATATCTTTCCTATGGGGCGACACCAAAGAGAATAACAAATGGGCTTTAGTTAACTGGAATGATTTTTGCACTCCTAAAAGTCAAGGGGGGTTAGGACTGCGCGACCCTGAGCACAACAAAACCATCATGGGAGATAGTATCTGGTGGAAATGGGTTTTCAACCCCAATACTCCATGGGATAATCTATGGGCGGTCAAGTATGCCCACTAATGGCCCAAGGAGAACCTCATCTGGTTCAACTTAGATTTTGGGGGATCCCAAATCTGGAAAGCAGCAAGCAGCCAAAAGCAGATGATACAGAGCCATAGCTTCTGGGAACTGCGCAGTGGCACTCAAGAAAGATTCTGGGAGGACTCCTGGAAGCAGCTGCCGAGCTTATCCTCCATCTTCCCCAGACCTATATGGAGTGCCACTCTACAAGGTAGGAAAGACATAATTTATAGGACTTCTGGACGGAGGACACAACCCAAGGTTATATGAAATGGCTACACACGAAAAGATGGCAAGATGACTGGAACAACGAGTGCCACACAGACATTTGGGAGGAATGAAGCACAAAAATAAAAATCAGAGTACATCTAGGACCTAACATCCTTTGCTGGGGGCATATTCCGAGTGGAAACTACTCCACCAAGGAAGCTTACAACATCCTTCATCAACAGAATCCAAGCCCAAAAAATTTCATCTGGAAAAAGATATGGTCAGCTAATCTATGGCCTAAAGTAGCCACCTTCCTATGGCTGCTCAGTAAACGATGCATCCTCACATGGGAGAATATTTTAAAGAGGGGGTTTGTAGGACCCTCGAGGTGTCCCCTATGTTAGGAAAACTTGGAAACCATCGATCACTTGATGGACCAATTTCCTACCGCTAATTACTTGTGGGATAGAATTGCAGTCTTATGTCTTCGTTCCAACTGGTAAGGGCAACATCATCAACACCGTCAGCAGCTGGACAAACAATCCTTACACCATCGCTCTCCTAAACAGACTCTGGCAGATAATTCTGGGTATTCTTATTTGGAACATATGGAAGGAAAGGAACAGTCGTATCTTCAAAGATAAAGCTTCCACATCAGAGTAGCTCTAGGCCCGGATACACGGCAGCCTCTCTGAAACCATAGCCTTAGATGCATGGAGCTAGGAGGACCTTCCCACCTCTGCAACAGAGCACCACATATGGAATAACTGGCATATGAGTATAAATACCCCCCTAGATATCAATCCTAGAAGCGTTGGTAGAACCCCTGTCCCTGAAAAATGGAGCCCCCCCCCCCCCAAATGGCTTCTTCAAATGCAACTTCAATGGTGCGTCCAAAGGCAATCCCAGAAATGCAGGTTTCAAAGGCATTATCAGGAAATCTCAAGGCGGAGCCTCTTCGGATTTACTTTAGTAATATGGGATGGGATGGCGACAATTCTGCGGAGTTGGAGGGGCTTATTCAGGGTATTCAAATCACAATTGAGTTTCATTACTTCCCCCTGGAAATGGAGGGAGACTCGCGAGGTATAACAATGGCAGCCAAAAGAATCCTCCATGGAATGACGTCCTCAAAGGTATCTGCCAGCTGGAGGTTAGCCCATAGGCTCAAGATTCTAGAAAAATTGATACACAATCATAGAGCTATCACTTTTTTCCATGTGCGAAGGAAAGCAAACTCAGTTGCGGATCTCCTTGTGAACAAAGGGGTGGAAAGCCACCAAGCATTGTATCATTCCAACCTCACTCAGGTAGAGGAGGATTCCTTAAGACATGAATATCACACTCTCATTCAAAAGGATCTTCTCCCCTCGGATGTGGGTGACAGAAGTGGCACGAATGATAATCATCTCTCCCACAGCCTTGAGGACGAATATCTTCTGCGCAGAGCCTCATTTGCTGCAGATCCTCAAACTGTTAGCCATCCGCACGAGACAAACGGGATAAGGCATGATGATGAGACATTGAGTACAATACTACCCTCTCCAGGGTACCCCTCTGTAGCAATCATCATAAATGATTAACAGGATTGAACTGACCATCTTCCATCAATCTTCCCTCGAGCCTGCTCAGGAAATTGGTTATGGCACGCAGCTGCGTGCGAGACTCACTCATTACCACCCCCCTCACATCTGTCCAAGACCTTATAAAAGGATTATCCCTCAGCCTCGAGAAACTCACAGTAAATTCCCTCTTTATTTCCTTTTGATTCTTCTTTGGCACCCCCTCCCCCCCCCCCCGGACTCTAGACCGCCGCACAACCCTATGCCCAGCGCTGCGCTGTGTAGACCCCTCTGGGATGTGACTACCCAAATTTCTCATCTCATCCCTGGACCTTCCACTCCCCTTGTCTTTGACATTGTCTATCCCCCTGCTCCACACCCTTCCTTTGAAGCCTCTCCCTTGCATCATCGTGTAATGGCTCCCATATTGCGCTAGAGAACCATCCAAGGTGGACAGAGAGGGGCTCTCCCCAGACGTTACCACCGTGGAGAGGAAAATCGTTTGGAGTCTGTTGAAGGCTCCTCCTCCGACAATTTTGTGAGACAGAGCCCTGATCCTGAGCAGGAGGAAGAATTTCTAGTGTAAGCTGCGTAGAGAAGTAGGTGCGGCCCCCAGAAGTCTACCATCGTGCACTAGGTGCACCCCCCACCTCGCAAGACTGATCCGCTGTCGGCTCAGGTGGAGGAAGACGATAAATCTGATGTTTGGGTTATGGATTCTAAAGGCACTTGGACACACATCCATAATGCTGAGGATCTGGAGTCCCCCATCCTCTGCACATCTATCCACAAACCCAGGCGTCCAGTGGCAGATTCTGAGGAAGTGGTTGCGTAGGCGTACGCATGCCCCATAGAGGAGGAGGTCTCTGACATTGATGATGAAGCTGAATATTGAGGACTGTGAAACTACTCAGCTCTTCCTTGTTTTTTTTTCAAGCATGCTACCACCAGGGAATCTCAAGCTATACCCTTGTTTCTGCATATTTTGTAATATCTAGATACTTCAGTGCTGCTACGCATTTTTTAATTTCCTGTCTCAAGTACTTTCCGGGCTGGTTTCCTCCACAGAGACAACCCTGAAACCAAGCAACTAAGGATGGGATTGGTTAAGCATTGCTTGCCAACCCCGCCTGTAGCATATGTAATGTTTATTTTCTCAAATTAATATAGAATAGCCTAATTTACCCAAAAAAAAATATCGAAAATAAATCACCCTCCACCATGGGAATTATGTCACATCAAGACTCAGTCAATGGAAAATTAGAAATAAGCTTTCCACAAATTAGAAAATTACTTTTGAATTTACGGAAAATAGAAATATTCACCATTTTCCCGAAACTTTAGTTAAAATGGCTAAAAATAGACAAAATAATAGAGATTCAATAGACTTTGACAGCACAACGAGTGCTATAGTCCCTCGGGATGAAAAATGGCTAAATATAGAAAAAATAATAAAGAGTCAATAGACATTGACAGCAGGGCGAGTGCTATAGTTCCTCGGGATGCAGGGACTAATAATAGCATGTCCATGATTGAACTTAATAGTCACTCCGATACACATATCAATTGTGTACCATTTTGTTGATTAGTTATGTAAACTATCTAAAAAGTTTTGATTTGGTATTTGTTAATAAATTCTAATTCTATATTATTTAAAGAAAAATAAGAGATATTAATGATTTGAACAATTTCAATAATAACAATCTTAATATATTGATAGGCATTGCAATGCCAATGAAAAAAACACATTACATTTGTTGCAATCAAAAGATGCATTAAAAATTTAAACTTTACACAACAATGTAGTAAAATTTGAACAATCATTAAAGAAAAAACTTGACTATTATCATCATATAGAATTTATAATGCATCTAATATGTAATCCAACAATATCAACAATAGTTCTCAACAATTTGAACAACCCTCATTATGAAAGTTGATGACAACACAATAAAGGCTTCACCATTAGAATTGAAGCAATTAAACATTATGATTGAAATAATCAAACCAAACTATGATAACATTTAAATATGTCAATAGAAAAATATTCAACTTCAAAATTCTTCATTACATATTTGAAAGACAATTAATATACAACAAGGTAAGGAATACCATATTATTTCTATGCTAAATATACGCAAACAAATCTATCCAGACAAATCTATGCACCAACTTATACTATAATGAAATTTACCTTATCTAAATCCACATTTTCCAAAAATAATATCTTACTGCTAGGATGCAAATCTTCTTATTTAGGTTTATATTTGACAATTTTTTTTTTTTCTTTCTCCAAAATTTCATATACAATCCCATGCTTATAGCCAGAAACTCACTCTTAAATCTTTTGAAACCAAAATGGTTGAGGAAGGGAGTTTCTTTAGAAATGGACTCTTGGAAATAGATATAGTGGATATGGAACTTATAATGTAGAGGATCATAGCACATGATTACAAAAAATTAAGTGTTTGGGGTTCAAATGCATCCTCACCTATAAACTTAAAACATGTCATTTCTATTAGTAGCAGAATTTAGAATTCGTAAACTTATGAGTCATTTTTATAGTTCACATCATTCAAAGGTGCCACAGAGATAAAAAATTTGGTGAAAATTTAAGTTAAAGGATGAGTATAAGAAATGAATTCCAATTTTAGAGGTAATTGAATAGCTAGATACATTATCATGTATTCTCAAAACTATTATTATTATAATTATTTAAATAATTTTTTTTTCTTTTGGACTAGAATAACTATAGGTTAATTATAATTTAGCTTATCCTGATTAGTTTAGAAAACCACTTGTGAATTTAACTTAACTTGACCAAAAAATGGCCATGTTGTTTCCTTAGTAGTCATGATCAATACCCATAAATCCCATAACCCTAAGCACATTTTGATAGGCTTCTCCCACTCCCTACAAATAAATAAAAAAGAGATGGATAAAAGGGATAAAATTTCCTTGTGATTACTAAGAAGCCAGAGAAGTAAAGGAGGAGTTTCTTGCACCTACATAGTTTTAAAGGAATATCAAAGAGAGTTTGACAAGTGATTCTAATGATTTATGGAAACATGATATAATATTCTTCATGAGTTATTTTTTTTTTCCCCTGAGGATTTTGTTTCCTTGTTGAAGAAGTTAAATCATAATTTGATAGAGGAAATCTAGAGAAAAAAATTGACAGTGTGTGAAAATAAATGAGGATCTCAAAGCAATGGAGGTAGAAAATTGAAGGGGAAGGAAAACAAAACCCATTGCATTCAATGTTACAACAATAGAGACATCGATTCTATAAATGTACAATGAATGAAAGGATCCACCCCATGACAATCAACTTCCCTTGGAGATGACGTAGGTGGAACTAGATTACCACCCCTTGGCAGTGAACTTCCCATGGAGATGATGTAGGTGGAACTAGCTTATATTACTAAGAGATATTGGGAAAATGGAAGCAGAATATCGTTTGACATTGTGTCTAGTAACATAGTCATCACAGGAATGATCCTTGGAATTGAGATAGGAGAGGGATGATGGAAAATATCATTGACCCTTTATCCTACTCCTTTTTTAAATATTCTTATGTGTTTGTGCATATCTCTATGCTTTTTCTCTAGAAGCTTCCTTATATATATTTCTTATCTTATAAGATTCCTTCCTTTAGAAGCTTTGATTTATTGGTGACATGATGAAACTAAATGACTCCCCCATAATTACATACTCTATATATAGTAACACAATTGAGTGTAAACAATTTTATCTCTTATAAAATTCCTTCCTTTAGAAGCTTTGATTTATTGGTGACATGTTGGAACTTAATGCTCATCTCTAATAAATAGATACTCATTATATAATAACACAGTTTTGTGTGTGTGTGTGTGTGCATTTGACATTTACTGGATTTTTTTTTTCATATGAGTTGATAAAAAATAATAATAACAAAAACAACATTTATCCATATTAACTCTTAATAATTTTTTACCCTATTGGTCCTTAATAGATCGAGAGTTAGCTGGTGGATCGGGGCCTCTCAAACCTGATAGATCGCATGCGGATCCAGCCCCAGGAAATTTCTGCAGTGTCAAGACAGATCGGATCGCCCAGGATATGCCTTGTCTTCCATCAGTTATGGATCTGGCTTGGGGGGGTCCTCCACAGGAAGAAGAGGCTGCAAGGGCACGATTGACGATCTTCAAGGAATCTGGCAGCCATGCAGCTATAGATTACAGCGATCTCTTTTCCTTCCCTCTGGGCGCAAAGGAGCCTAAGCCCAATCTTCACCAGATCTGGCATGAGGCACGGAAGAGGTCTTCTCAATGCATGCCACGGGGGCAGCCCCCTTACTCGTACTTTGAGGCAGCGCTAAGAAATGGGCAGCTAGAACAGCCAGAACCTCGGCAACAGGTAACATTATCTTTCTTTCAGATTTTTATTAAACCCCCAGTGGGGAAAACCAGTCTAGTATGGGTACATGCAGAAAGCACCATTATGCAGTTGAAACAACAAATCTGGGCATTGATGGGATACCATGTTCAGATCC
Source organism: Pinus albicaulis (assembly GCA_034641835.2). NCBI lineage: Eukaryota > Viridiplantae > Streptophyta > Pinopsida > Pinales > Pinaceae > Pinus > Pinus albicaulis. Next base: position 58,189,699 of record CM076569.1, on the reverse strand, counting down.
AGCATTTGGTCAGTGGTAGATGGTCCCTTCAGGATAGCAGAACCTTGAAGAACTACGATATAAGCCCAGAAACAACCATAGCCTTAAACCTTAGGCTGAGAGGAGGTGCTGTGCCTCAGGGACATCCAAGCTCCACAGGAGGAGACAAGGGGAAAAAGACTATAGCTCAGCAACAACCCAAGGGAGGCTTCTCCTACAAAAATATCTTACAGGGTAACAGAGATCCAGGGCCCCCGCCAGTCCAAGGAGGACATATACCTAGGCCATACATTGTAGATCAGCTTGGGCAAACCCCAGCCCTCAACATTGATTCTACAGGACTAGAAGAAGATGTTAAGTCATATGAAACTCAGGCCCTAATCTGTCGATTTAACAGTTTTTGGCCAAAGCCAATGGATCTATTTCACTGGATCTACACTAACTGGACCATGGAATGTGATATACATCTATGCTCCAAGGGTTTTTTCATTGTTAAGTTTGCAACCACGGAAGCCAGAGACACAATCATCAGGGCAGGGCCTTGGTTTTGGGGAACAACGGGTCTTTTTATGACCCCATGGTTCCCAGATTTCGACCCAAACAAAATGACAGTCTCCAGAATGCCGGTTTGGGTCCGCCTATATAACCTTCCTCTTCACTTTTGGAGTGAACGAGTTTTGGAAGGAATTGGGAACAACTTAGGGAAATATATCAAAACAGATCTGGAGAGGATTGAGGAGAGGATCTTCACTTTTGCACGAATTTGTGTCGAAGTTGATCTAAGTAAAGGACTGCCAGAAAGTATAAGGCTGGTATACAAGAAAAAAAACTGGTTGCAAGGACTAGACTATGAAAATACTGCTTTCAGATGCAGAATCTGTAGGCTGACAGGGCACTTACAAAGTACATGTCCAGAAGCCAAGAAAGCAAACAGCAAAAAGAAGCAGAAAGGGAAGCAGAGAAAAGGGTGGCAATACCCCCCTCCTGACTCAGAGGACGACGAATCAGAAGCAGAGGAGGAAGTCACTCCCACAGAGAATACTGAGACAACCCAAGGAAACGAGACCCAACAGGAAATCATAACAGCTAACAAGGACCCACAATCCTATTCAACTCAGGCAGAGAAGATAAGTGAGGATCTAAGTATGGGAGGGATCAAACGGCATCATCCCTCTGATACATCAGACTCAGACAAGGATACAGGTCCACAGAAAGCAGAAACACAGTTAGTCCTAGCTACGATCGAGCCCACCCAAGGAGAGTGGCGCAAGGTCGAAAAGAAGAAGGGAAGGAAAACATGAGGTGTGAGTTCCTACTCACTCTCTGGAACCAGTTTTTACTGTCTCCTCCTCCCTTCTTTTTCTCTTTTTCTCATTCTTTCTGAATGCACGGTAGCCTCGCTACGCTGCATTGTGTGCCAAAGCACACGAGCCCAATGGGCAATATCTGAAAATGCTTCAATGCATATGCTATGTGTAACTTTTCATTTTCATAAATAAAAGGTTACCGATTTTTTCTGTGGAAAAAATAGATCGAGAGTTAAGAGGGATCTATGCTATTATATTTTTAACATGAGAAGAAGCTCTCAATTTTTTCCGTAGTAGTAATTCTCACAACAATGCGTAAAACCCTACTAGCCTATATACTAGGTAGGATGCGAATAAATTGTTGTGAAATCCACTCTAAGTGAGATGATGAATTAAAGAGTATTTTCATCATTTAAATGCTCCCTAACTTGGACGAGGGTACAATTATTTTTTCAATATATGCGAGGAACATGTTAATATGTTTGAGAAATATTACACATACATAATCCTTTCCTATGAAGAGTTTGATTGTTAGACCACGAGCCAAAATAAAAGATAAGTGTGAGTTGCATTTCATTAAATTCTAAGATAAACATATAAATACATGTTTTTTTTAACCTTTAGATTCTTCTTCCAAGGTCCCTTGGACTCCAAGTGATAGTTCATATTCCTTCACCATGATTAGGTGCCTAACATTCTCCACCTTAATCTGAAGCAGCATATGAGTCCAAGTAAAGAGATGAAGGATAGATGCTAATCATTGAATATGGTTTCTGAATCTAGTGGTTTTGTGATGACCACAAACCCAATGGCTAGCAGAAGTCGAAGTCTTATACTAAATGATGGTTTAAGTAGTATCTCCAACTTTGGAGCTCAGCTCTAAGGTTCAAAAATTCTTGAAACATTTCCTAATTTAGCTCGAAGTTGATGTCTTCTATTAATTAGAAGTTATTGCAAATGCCATTTTGAAGGTGACCAAAAAATAATTCCAATTTTAAGATGACCACAAACTGAGTCTGGCTCACGGCTTCGACTTTGGCTACAATTGTGGCTTAGGCTTAGGCTTGAGGCTTTGGTTTTGGATATGGCTCAAGATCTCTTGTACATGCTTGATTGATAGGGCTTCATAACTAGAAGCCTAACAATTAATAAATGGTATTTTCCCCTCTTATTAGATATAAAGTGGGAAGACAAAAATGTTTCCACAATGCTCAAAAGGATGAAGATCAAAACCCATGATCCTCCATGTGGCCAACTAAAAGAAGATGTTAGCTTCGACTAAAAATGCACCCATTTACAATCTTTTAGACCCATTTAGCTATGGCCTTTCATACGTTGAGGCTTTTATAACCCTACTCCTCTACTATTGAAGATACAAAATTGATTTTTTTTAATGGAGATAACAATAGTCTTAGATAGATTGGATAGAGAGGAAACTTCTGAAGATGACTTCGAGGCCTAGAGTAAGGGATGGCTAGGTCAGAAAGACCATGGTCTACCCCTTCAATCAAAATGGAAAGAACATGACCAAAGAGGTAATGTGAGACTGGGTGAATCATAGAGTCTACAAGAAAGAAGTTGTCGCAATATTTCTCGACACAACTCAACATAACTAAAACAATTCCTATTTCCATATTAAGAGAAACCTCTAGTTGAATTCTATGACACAATGATATCGAGTAATGAACTGTCATTGTGTACGGGCACACGACACTAATGACATTACATGGTCAGTACAAGTGGTGGAAAGCGTCGTTACGCTACCACCAATGAATACACGAGATGACGACTCTTAGTCTATGCCGATTCTACCATCATATCCATTTAACTCATTTATTTTTTCCTCGAGCTCCCTTTGGATACCACCCCTAAAGGAGATTCATAATTACTACTTATCAATTTATAAACCTTTTATATTATGATCACATAATCATTTAAAAAAAATCAATATAACTTAGGTAAACTAGAACTATTTACCACTAAAAATTGTTTTTAGTCTCTTATTAATAATCCTTCATATACTTATTACACATTATGAAACATTGCACTTTATGAAACACTTCATATGAGAGGTTTATAAATGTCCATAGCTCAACATTAAAGTAAAAATATTTATACATAAATATTGCTATCATATTTGTAGTAAATCTAATAATATAAGCTATAATTTTATAATTTAGTTATTTTAATAAATATATATTTTATTTTTATTATATTTAAATGTAAAATGATATTAAAACATTCAAATAAATTTTTTCTTAACAAATGATTATCAATCTAAATATTTTATTTTATAAATTTACTTATTTTAATAAAATTTATCTACCCATTTTAATAAATAAATTTATGAATATTGTTTTAGATATTTACGCTGTAAAGCGTCCTTATTTGAAAACAACTTTCCTAAATGACAGGTGTACAATTGTGTACCATTGATGATAGTGTTAGACGATTGAAACATTCTGCACCTTCAGATTAAAAACTGTTATTATTAATCAGTTACATAATAAAACAGTTGCTCCCGGAAGCAGATGGCGTTCTATGGGGTCTTCGACGGCTTCTTCCGCAAGGCTTTCCAAACCTGAAATACATATCCACAGTTCTGGTAGCTAAGATGATAAAATAGTTTGTACCGGAAGCAGATGGCGTGGGTCTTCGACGGCTTCTTCCGCAAGGCTTCCACACTTGGAATACATATCCACAGTTCTAGTAGCTAAGAACATATTTTGCTGAAACCCATTTGCGAGCATGTGGGCATGGAATTTCTTACCTTCTGCCAAGGCCTTCATAGAGCCACATGCATCTAGCAGTGAAGCTTACATGGTGTCATCTGCCGCAAGTCCTCATTCATCCATGAATTGCAAATAGCCCAAGGTCTCCTTCAATCGGCCTTCCTTGAACAGAGAATTGAAGTCTGCGTTCATGGTAGAAATGCTTTTATTATGTGGATTTTTCTGGTATATTAACGAACATCAAAACTATCTCACAGTTTCTACCGACATCAGAACTCTGTGAGGGTTTCTGGTCACAAATATCGAGCTCATTTTTTCTCATGGAAAAATCCAGTCATGGTTTCTAATCGGTTCTGTGAGCCCTTTGAAACGCATTTTACAAGCTGTCAAATAATTTTCACAGTTGGAGATTGCTTGTGAAGGGCTTCACGATAAATTTGCAACCGATTTGAGCATACAAATTTGTAGGTTGCTCTGTAAACTTTTAAAATTAAACCGTTAAAGCCAGGAGTTTGTTCTATCACCTGGTTAGCTTTGAAGGTATATTGTTGGATATTTAATCTCCAAATTTTTTCAAGTTTTTTTTGTTAAGTTGCAGATTTTTGCTTGTGAAGGGCTTCATGATAAATTTGCAACCGATTTGAGCCTACAGATTTGTACGTGGCTCTGAACTTTGCAAATAAAGAAATTAAAGCCAGTGGTTTGCTCATCTTGTGCAGGCTAGGGATATCTCTTGTAGAGATAAGGTGAGGTACGGTGCTACCTCTTCTCTTTGCTAAAAGCTTAAATGGAACTAAATCAAGGGACTTTTAGCCTTTTACCTCTTTGCATAATCCATAGGGTTTGGAATTTCTCGTTTTGGTTCCCTGGTTGGGTCACAAGTGCTATATGGGCTATTGTTATTGATGAATGGTTTAAACCCTAGGTGTAAGCATTGCCATAACAGAAATAAGGTTCTCTATAATCCGAAGTCTCTCGCAAAATAATTTTTTCTATATACCAGGTTGGAAGATTTTTCTCACTTGAGTACTTATGCTGCAATAACATTCTCAATAATGTATCTCTCTTAAAAGAAGTCGTTGTGTTCAAAGAGAATAATTTGGAGAGAATGTTAATGAGACATCTATAAGGTGCTTTGGAGGGACCGTGCATGGAAAAATCTAGTCACGGTTTCTAATCGGTTCTATGAGCCCTTTGAAATGCATTTTACAAGCTGTCAAATAATTCTCATAGTTAGAGATTGCTTGTGGGCTTCACGATAAATTTGTAACCGATTTGAGCATACAAATTTGTAGGTGGCTCTGTAAACTTTGCAAATTAAACCATTAAAGCCAGGAGTTTGTTCATCTTGTGTAGGATATGAATAGCTCTTGTAGAGAGATAAGGTGAGGTACAGTGTTGCCTCTTCTCTTTGCTAAAATCTTAAATGGAACGAAATCAAGAGACTTTTAGGTAGCCTTCCACCTCTTTGCCGAATCCATTGGGGTTTGGAATTTCTCCTGATTAAATGGAACGAACTCGAGAGACTTTTAGGTAGCCTTCCACCTCTTTTCTGAATCTGTTGGAAGTCCAGCTCAAGGAGGTGTTTCGGGTTGAAATAATCTCACTGTATTTTTTGGTGGAAAAAGGTTTAAAGAAGGTGAAGGTTCTCATGGATCTGTCCACAATTAATGAAGTAGGGAACATGGTTGATTGTCTCTTGTACGGCTGAACTAATAGTCCTTGGAAAGAAAAAATTGTTTGATGAATGGATCTTGACATGAATTATAGTGTAACCTTTTTGGCAGCCAGAGCAGTCAGGAAAATTTAATAATTTTATTATCTCAGTTTGCAATTATTTTTTATTTTTGGTAAATTTGGTCTAGGAAATCCTGGTCAGAATATTAAACACAGGAAAAATCTTGACCAGAATAGTATTACTTGGTTGCAATTGGTGGAAATCTTAGTCAGAATAATGTCATTTCTTAATTGGAGTAGTGAAGCTATATTTGAATTCTTACTTCCTGAAAATTTCTAACCATTCTAACCACAATATTGAATAGTGAAGTTATAATAGAACTTTCTTGGTTGTAAAAACTGAAAAAAATATATAGTTTTAGGAGTTTTCTCTTCGTTTCAAGTACTGTACTATGGGGAATTGTCAGGCCTCAAATTGTGCAAGTATTTTTGTTGAACACCCAGGTGTAAGATTGAGAAGATTTATTGGGCAGTTAGTGCCAATAAGGTCATGGTTTCTAATCCTGGAAACTATGTTGCTCTGATTCTAATAGGTTCAGTTAAGGGGGAATCTGAGTTTTCTCTTCGTTTCAAGTACTGTACTATGGGGAACTGTTAGGCCTCAGATTCTGCAAGTATTTTTGTTGAACACCCAGGGGGTAAGATTGACAAGATTTATTGGGCAGTTAGTGCCAATAAGGTCATGGTTTCCAATCCTGGAAACTATGTTGCTCTAATTCTAACAAGTTCAGTTAAGGGGGAATCCGATGATGGTGCTCACAAGTATTTGAAGCTTATTCTACGGTGATCCCCTGCAGTTGTCCATTCTTCAACACAAATAGAACAATCCAGAGCCTCAGTATCACTTGTAAGAAGTAGGTAACTTCCATCACTTGTGCTCTTATCTAAACTCATATGAGAACTTGTTCCCTTGTTATTGCTTTTTTTTACTTTACATTTTTGCCTCGACTCTGTAATCAGCTGTTGTGCTCCAATCATAGGATCCTCTTCTTGTTTGAGTCAAAGAATATCTGTCAAAATGGAACGAATTTGAGTTGTTTCTTTCTCAACTTCCCTTTGGACTAATATTTGAAACTCCTCCTGTTTCTGGGCAAAGCTTCTCTGCAGAGCTTGCACAGTGCTCTACAAAGAACAAATAGTGTTCTCTCTCTTTTTCAATTCCCAGTTCTTCTCAAGTTCCATCTGTTTCAAAATCCTGTCCCCTTCTACAAATGCCTTTGATAAGTTGGTATTTTTATTCTCTGCTTTTATCTTTTCTCCGTGTGATTTTTCCCAGGCATCTTCCACTTCCCGGAGCTTCTTTTCCAATTTTATCTTTTCTTCATGTGATTTTTCCGAGACATCTTCCACTTCCTGGAGCTTCTTTTCCAGTTTTTTCTTCTCATATGCCATGTTATGTAAATCAGCTTTCGCCTCATTCAGTTCCCTCGTATATTTAATATCATCTTTGGCCTTTTTAATCAACGCTCTCATAAATTTCATCTTATCATCTCTCTGTTTAATGAGTTCCCTCTTATAATTCATGTTGTTATTACTCCGTATATAATTGCTAAAACCCAATAATTCTCTTGATGAAATTCCGTGATACATTTCAAAAATTCCTAAGTTAGCTGCAGGTGGAACTAACAGTGAAAATGAGATACTAGTTCTTGTGATGGGTAACTGTTTCCCAGTGTTATTAATCCCACGACATTGAATATTAAATAGATCCAACTGAGAAATTGAAGTTTCAGTTACAATGCTTGGAAACAATTTCCAATACTTCACAATTCCATGGCGACATGGTGGACAAGGGGTTCCAAACAAAGGAGTAACCGTACCTTCTTCAAATTGAGACCGTTCCCAAGTGTGTCCATTTTCTGGGCAAAATGGGATATTCTTTACAAATTCAGGAATACTGGTAGGGAATGGGGCAAATCACATTTGCATCTTGATTTCTAAGCATGGTCACAGGTGAAGTATCAATTAAAAGTGTATTTACGTTATCATAGTCTCCCAGATCTTCCCACACTTTAGTCAAATCCTTACAACATCCATGCACTGCATTTCCCTTTAAGGTGATTCTCATAATGATAGAGTCCTCAATGGAATAAGAAAGAATCCGACCAGAACTAGTAGTTTATCCCAAAATATGCTGCAGGACCAAATCATGCACCTCTCTAGGTTTTTCTGACCACAAAACCACCTTCAAGTCACCATGAGTAAAAGGAACCTTCCTTTTGTGAAAAAATTGAGCCAAGATATACTCCACACTGATTACCAACATTTTTTCACACCCCCTCGCTCTCCTTTTCTTCATCCTCTTTCTCTGTGCCGATTCAACAAATCTAGCGATTCTTCTCCACTGGTTCACTGGAATACAATGCATCTAATTTTCACAAACATGATCCCCTGAACCAAAGGTGAGATCATTGTAATATTGCTCCAAAGGTTCTCCATCTGGTACTTCTTGGACAACGACTTCCATCCATGCTTCTCGATCGGCAAGATAATGTTTAGCACGTACAAGGCACCATGAGTAAAAGGAACCTTACTTTTGTGAACAAAGTGAGCCAAGATATAATCTACACTGATTACCAGCATTTTGTCATACCCCCTCACTCTCCTTTTCTTCATCCTCTTTCTCTTCTCCGATTCAGAAAATCCAGCGATTCTTCTCCACTGGTTCACTGGAATACAATGCATCCAATTTTCGCAAACATGATCCCCTGAACCAAAGGTGAGATCATTGTGATATTGCTCCAAAGGTTCTCCATCTGGTACTTCTTGGACAGTGACTTCCATCCATGCTTCTCGATCCGCAAGATAATGTTCAGCAGTTTCAGCACATTCCTCAGCTAACCAGACCTTGATCCTCTGCAAAACTACCCCTGCACCTTGATAACCCGGATTGTCCTACTTACTTTCCACTTTGCCTTGAATTTGAAGTCCTTCAGTATCTTCAATCCTCACCTCCTGCTCCAAATTCACCAATTCCACCGGTAACATTGGTCTTTTCTCCCTATATCTATCTACTTCACTGCCTTCAACCTTCCTCTCTGCTTTCATATTCTCCAATTCAAACCCATTTCCATTGATTTCCTTCATCCTTCTCTCTTTCAACATTTCCCTACCCTACACCCCATTGATCTTATTCATCCTTCTCTTCTTCAATAACCCAATATCCTGTACCCCATTTATTTCTTTCCTTCCTCTCTTCTTCAACAATTCAAGATCCCGCCCCTCTTTTTCTGCAACCCGTCGCCACAGATCAGGTGCTTGCTCTCTAACAAGAAATGCAATAGCGAAGTTCCTTTTGGGTCCCCTCTGTGTGTGCAGTACGCGCCTTTAGGCGGACCAACTTCATCCTCTTGGCAATATGGGTGCACCAGTTTGTGACCTCTCTCTTCATGCCTTGTTCAATGGCATCAAGAAATCCATAGCTGCAATCAGAAATAGTAGACCATCCCGAGAGATGCTCCATAACCAGCGAAGCCACATACCTTGTAGTGTCGTCCTTGATCATATCCACAGGTAAGTCATGCTTCAAATTTGTCTCAACTCCACACAATTGTTTCAATCTCATCGCATGCTCTGCGTTCCAAGCCTCCTTTCCAATTCGCTTGACTATGGACTCCCTGTTTCCAAACCAATAACCCACTGTGCGGCCTTTGTTGGGCAGTCCCGTTGCCCTGAAAATGTCTTCTTGCATCACTAATATCCTGTAACCCAACACTATAGAACGCCCAAATATGATATTCTCTCAAACTCCTCAACCAGGTGCCCAATTCGACCCAGGAATGGCCTGATGGACTCAGCTTTAACAATGTAAGTCTTCAACCCAGATTTGTCCAGTGCTTGGAGCTTGCCTGGATTATCGAGTTCCAGCCACCTTGTAGGTAGTTGAGACTGTAACTCCTCCATGTCTCGACTCTCCATAGGGTTTGGATAAGCAAAATTTGAATTAAAATGGTGCATGTCCAGATCCTCAAGTCAAACAAATCATAACAAGGCTTTGTGATTTTGATTTTGAATGGAAAAAGGTGCAATGTTGCGCGCATCATTTTCTTACAGGGTGTCGCAGGTTTCATCATCATCGAAGTATAGGGTTTAACAAGCTTGCATGATTTTATAAAATTTAACGGTCTTACCTGTGTACAATATCGCATATGCTGTGGCCTTCTTTTCTGAAATTTGGAATTAGCAATAAAACTACATTTATTCACTTATTCAGTAATTTGGATTTAACTTGTGATTAAAGAGAAAATTACATGTATTCACCTTCTAATAAACACGTGTGTTAAGATGCCGACAAATTCATTGCAATGGATGGCGATGGGTCACAGCATGGATACCCAGCATCATTAGGTTTTTTTTACCTTATCATAATTCGATTAAAATAATTTTTTGGTTTAATACAATTTCTTAAAATAGACTATGTAATTTTCTCAATTTTAACCATCTCCATAATAATCTAATTTTAAAATTATGGTTAAGTTATATGATAAAATTTGCTATGGTAGGTCAAGAGGTTTTTTTTACCTTATCATAATTAGATTAAAATAATTTTTTGGAAGAGTTTGATTTGTAAACCATTTCTATTTTTTTAGTAGTTTTATGTTATAAATTTCTCCCATAGTTATATAATATTTGATCATATATATATATATATATATATATATATATTTCAATTTTTAAATTTAATATTAATGGTAATAGGGGTAATTTGAAACTCTTCATTAGGATTGGTTGAAATTTTAAGATTTTTTATTTTATACTACTATTTCCTATATTATTGCTTTACAGCGTTTCCTTTGTAACATATGGTGCAATTGCTAGTTTTATATGCATAACAACTATCAAATATATAAAGTTATGGAACAATGTACAATTTTCTCATTTGAGAATATATAAACGCGCTAAATTTTGGCTTTTAATCACTGCTCCTAAATTTCGAATTTAAATGTTAATCTTTTTGTTGTAGTGATTTTTTACTTTTATTATTGTCTAGATTTTGTTGGTGTGATTTTTATGTTTATTTGTTGTGAACTGTTTGTTTCTCAGAATGGTACGTAGTTTGCATGGTTTTATTTATCTTTTGACCAGTTTGCATGGTTTTATTTATCTTTTGACCGCTATGGTTAAAATTTGTTGCAGTTATTATTGTAATTATAGTGTTGTTAACTGACTGTTGGTTAAAAAAAAAATGAAGCCGTTTCCATGGTTTTGGTGTGAATGATTCGCTGGTACAACTTTGATAATTACACCGAAGGTGTTATCTATTGTGGGGTTTTTCGTAGCGACACTGGAGAGATTCGTCGTTACTGACAGAATTTGAACATTGTCATGCTACGTCATGATTTTCTGTATGCTTTGTAACCAGCGACGCCAAGAAGCAGGAGCTCATGACTTCGGCGGCGCCCGCATGACTGAATTACATCTGAACCCGCCTTCGGCTTGCAATCGTCAGAGGCTTAATACAACAACAATAAATAAGATGACTCCTCGGCGCTGGGCAGGTGCACCACGCTCCAGTATTGCTGCACATACCATAAGGGGCACAGTAGTTTGGAAAGTGGTATATACCATTGAAGCATAGTCAATTTCGACGACCTCTGTGGTAATTCTGTTTCAACTGGAAAACCCCCTTGCATCTCTACACATTGTTGATCCCCATAGAAGATTGGAAAATCTGGATCCTGTTTTATAATACATATCCAGCGTCAGAGGGATCTCTTCACAGACTGACCGAAAAGACGTGAAAATATCTTTCTAACATGATAATCACGAAATACAACGATTTGAAATTCAATTACAATGGCGGGAAAGGTTCGGTAACTTCTAGACTAAAAAAGGATCAATGTCCATCAAATTTACTCCCAAAAGACAAGTTCTTTACACTTCTGCAACTGCCCGTAGCAAAAGGGAACCTCGACCCCTTATCGACATAAGTACACATGTTTTTAACAGCCATAGACACAAAACTCGCTCTCTCATGGCGATATGCAGATGATTGCATTTTCAAGGTGAAATGCAGATGAAGACACATTCGACGTACATTTCTGTCTGCCCAAACTCTGAATTATGGTGGGGATTTTACACTAAACTGCTGTTGCGCTTATGAAAGCATTCGGAGTAATCACGAAGGAGAAAGGAGGTGGCGATGACATTTCTACAACCGATAAAGAATTGTAAGAATAAATTAATCCACAAGTCTGTAATTAGCGCTCTTAGAGCATTTGTCCCCCACGACACAGATCCGCAGATGAACGCCATTGAAGACATTGTAACACTGTGTAAACTCAGCCGACTCAGAGAAGCCCTTCAGATTCTTCGCCTCGTGGATTTTCAAGGCATTATTCCTCTAAGATCCTCAGCTTATGCTTCTCTGTTGCAGGTCTGCGCTGATAAGAAATCCCTGCCAGAAGAAAAAGTGGTCCATGCTCACATCGTTCTAACTGGATTCAAATCTCATGACATCTATTTCGATAACAAACTTGTAAACATGTATGTCAAGTGCGGGATCCCCTTGAATGCGCGCAGTGTTTTCGACCAAATGTCCGAGAGAAATGTGGTGTCGTGGACTGCCATGATTGTAGCTTATACCAAGCATAGGGATTGTCAAAGAGCCCTGGAATTATATTTTCAAATGAAGCAAATAGGTATGGAGGCGAACGAGTTTACGTTTACCATCATTCTCATGCCGTGTGCGAAGCTAGAGGCTCTGAAACTTGGCCAGGATGTCCACAAAGACATAATTAAGAGTGGAGAAATCGCCAACAAATCACGCGCCCATCCAACGGTTGTTATCACATCGCATCGCTTCATTTGATCCAACGAATATCGCACGAGTTACTTGCACGAATGATAATGCACGATGGCGCGCAATGAAACCGGTTTTCCAAATTCGATCAGGGACACGCGTCACCCAGTGTATCGCATCGCTCCGATTTCTTAAATACCACTTACCGTGCAAAGCCAGTGCGATCAAAACCGCCGGTTAGCTCTAAACCACATTCATTGTTCCCTTCGTGGTTCCATTCAAAACTCCGCAGTTCACACAGTGATACTGTCTCTCCACCGCCTGAATGGCTAAGCAAGGCCGAAGACCGCTTCGCTTGCACAAATTCAAAGAAAACATGGAAAGCAGACAAAAACCTCCAACGGCTGCCAAATTCCCTCTGAGTCGCTAATCGGTCATTGATGCGCGAATTCATTTCTTTACGTAGCAGTGGTTTCTATCGGTTAAAATGTTCTCCGGTATCAGTTTTAACTCTCGCATTTTTCGGAAATCTATTTAATTGTGAACTGGCAATAAGGTCCAGGCCTTTAACCCAACGTCATGTTTTGTTGTCAACTTTTCTGAAACCAATGAACTTCAATTTTTGAAATTATTTTATTTATGAAATTGTAATTTTAATATGATACAAAGAAAGCAATAGAAAATCAAATTGCCATAATGACTTTTCTGAAGGTAGCATTTGTCTGTTGCTCAGTATCACTCTCAACCTTCAAAATTATTTGATTTATGAATTCATGAATTCTACTATGACACAAAGAAGGTAATAGAAAATCGCAATGCAATAATGGCTTCTTAGGTAACATTAATAAACCTACTTATCAATAGGTAACATTATTTTTTAGTAATTCTTTCCAATTATTTTTTAATAATTCCTTTACCAACTTTTCTTAGGTAATAATTTTTTATCGAAGTTTTAATATCAATAGAAATTTAAACAAGTTTGTTTAATAAAATTATCACCAACATTTTTGGTAATAATTTTTTATGTAAGTTTTAATATCAATAGAAATTTAAACAACTTTGTTTAATAAAATTTTTAATAGAAATTTAAACAATTTTGTTTAATCAATTTTTTAATAATTTTAAATTTATTTGAACCATAATTAATATTAAAAATATCATAATTAATTAAATATTTATTTGAATGTTTCATATAATCTCAACTGTTGGAGTCACTATTCTACATATTTATGGAAGTATACAGTGGATAAAAGACAAGCTTATTGCTTGAAATCTTATACAAAGTTTAATTTTTAGTTCTACAAGGTATTTTTATTTGATGTAAAAACAATATAATATCAAGATTTTGTTTAGAAATGTTAATTTTGAGGTTGAAATTCCACATAGTGCGGAAATCAATTGAACTATATACATATTGAAATGTGACCAAATATGCATAATGAATATGGATCCATTATATATTTGATTTTGATTTTGATTCGTTTATTTTTATATTTTTCATTTTATTCGTTTTTATTTTAATTTTTATCTATTTATTTATTTTATTTTTATTTATTTATTTTATCTTTATTTTTATTTTATATGTTTTATATTTGTATTTCTAATTTATTTATTTATTTATTATTATTATTATTTTAGCTTAAATAAAATTACTTATAAAATTAGATAATTGATGTTATGAGTTTTGAATCAACTAACATATAATTATTAAAAATAAAAATTTTCTTTATATATTTAAACTATAAATAGTGTTTCATTATTCTTAACATTTAATTTATTCGAAAATGTCAATTGTTAATCTTAATCAAAACAGGCATGACCAAGGCGAAGTCTTTGATAGGCACAAGAGTTAATACAAAGTCTACTCCTTTGGTGTACCTTTGCACCCTTAAGAGCAAATGCTACTATATCTCATAATGACGTTGAGTTGGTGTATATAATGCCTATTTATATATCACTGTGAAATCTTTTAAATATTTGGGATAAAATTAGTTAGCTTCATCTATAGTTTGAAATTAACCCTTATTCACGTGTATCACAATTTTGTCACATTTGAAGTGCGCGGATCCCTGTAAATCGGAGAACTCAGCACACACTCTCATCACTTTTCCAAAATTCAACGAAAAACAAACATTCCATTCGTTCACATGATTCAGATTTCCATGAAATTTCGCGGACAGAACGGTGAGCGAGACTTGATGTCGGAATTTAAATTTTGTCAAATTCTATCATGAAATTTAGTTTTTAATATAGAAAAACGATTGGCCCGAATTGCTATTTAGATTAACGGATTCTGTCAAAATAGTGAACCCCGATGTGCCTAAAACACCGAAGGATTTTCAAGGAAGAGTCGTCAAGGGGACGGAATTCAGAGGAGGTGTGGCGGTGCATCTGATTCGACGAAGTAGATCTATGAATCCTGTTAAATTTGGCGGAGCCAAAAAAAAAAAATGGTAGATAAGGTTCTCCAACCTTATATTTTTTCTTCACACAACCTTTATCTCGTACTTTCCACTCGACAAAAATACTTTCCCCACAACAAAAATAGTAGCAATTTGATATTGAATTTTATAATAATATCTTCGGGATAACTCCTTGCTTATTTCAACCTTTACTCATTGACAAAATTATCGTTTAATTCTGTTATTATTGGGCCATCACTCACAAAAATTAGTTTTTTTTTTAATTTTAAAATGATTTGTCAAGGTAATAACAAATATCTAAAATAAATGGATTATGATTGGTTGGCACTAACAAATACTTAAAATAAATGGGTCTTTATTAGGAGAATTATGTCACATCAAAGCTGGCTCTGGCTCAACTAAGAAAATTAGAATTAAGCTTTCTAGAAATTATAAAATTAATTTTGAATTTACCTAAAAATGGCAATATTCAACACTTTATTGAATTAAAATTGCTAAAAATCAAAGTCAAAAGACTTTAACTTCCAATGCTATAGTCCTTGAAAATTAGAATTAAGCTTTCTAGAAATTATAAAATTAATTTTGAATTTATCTAAAAATAGCAATATTCAACACTTTCTTGAATTAAAATTGCTAAAAATCAGAGTCAAAAGACTTTAACTTCCAATGCTATAGTCCTTGGCAAGGCATTGACTAATAATATCATCTCAAAAGTTGAGCATAATAGTCACTCCAATGCACATATCATTTGCTGGTCATTTTGTTGATTAATTATATAAACTATCTAAAAAGTTTTAATTTGGTATTTGTTGATAAATTCTTATTCTATATTGTTTAAAGAAAAGTAAGAGATTAATACTTCAATAATTTCAATAATAACAATCTTAATATATTGATAGACATTGCAATGTCATTGAAAAAAAAACACTACATTTGTTACAATCAAAAGATACATTAATAATTTAAAGACTTAAAATTTACAGAATAATTTAGTTAAATTTAAGCAATTAAACAAAAAAACTAGTATCATTTTCCTCTAAAATTTTAATGCATATAATATAAAATTCAACAATATTAACAAACATTACTCAACAATTTAAACAACCCTCATTATTAAAATTGATAACAACACAATAAAAACCTTGAGCACCAAAATAAACTATAATAACATTTAAAAATGTCTAAAAAAATCTTCAACTTCAAAATTCTTCACTACATATTTCCAAGACAATGAATCTACAACAAGGTAATGAATACCATATTGTTTCTATGCTGAATAATATACGTAAACAAATCTATCCACACAAATCTATGTACCTATTTATACTATAATGAAATTTACCTTATTTAAATATATGTTTTCCAAAAATAATACCTTATTATTATTAAGATGACAATTTTCTTATTCAAATTTAAATTTTTTACATTTTTTTTTTCCTGCTCCAAAATTTCAAATTCAATCTTTATGCTTACAACAAGAAACTCACTCCTAAATTTTCTGAAACCAGGGAGTTCCTTTCGAAATGGACTCTTGGAAATATATTTAATGGATAGGGAACTTATAATGTAAAGGATGAGAGGACGATAGCACATGGTTACAAAAAGTGTTTTGGGGCTCAAATGCATTTTTCACGTGTAATCAATTTTAAAGGATTTGTAAACTTAAAATATATATATTTTTTTATTAGTAGTAAAATTTATTGAGGCTATGTGATTTGTTTCACAAGTTTCAATTTCACTTTTTTATCTTTGTGAGCATTACTCGATGCAATGAGTGCTAAGTTGACTATTCAAAAAACATGACAAATTAGTTAGTTACGACTACCTCTCATGGAAATGGTCATCGATGAATGATTTACTTAACGTAATTGAATAAAAAAAAATGATTTATAATACAATGCACAAAGAAAATCCCTCAATACTTAATACAAAGAGTGAAGGGAGCTCTAATTGAATGGATCATGTGGCACAATACTTGCTAAGGTTTTGCAAATGGGGTAGTAAGCGAAGTTGGTTTGATTGCAGGGAAAACTCCATAGTTAAGCACGCTTGAGCTAGAGGCGATCTGGGATGGGTGGCCTCCCAGTAAGTCCTGGTTATTAGGTGCAAGCCCCGGAAGTGATGATTGACACTATGTGATTCATTTCATTAGTTTCAATCCCACTTCTTCACCCTTGTGAGCATCACTCGATGTAATGAGTGCTAAGTGGACTATCCAAAAATCATGAGAAGTTAGTTAGTTACGACTACCTCTCATGGAAATCGAATTCCAATTTTGAAGTAATTGAATAACTAGATATATTATTGATGTAGCTAAAAGGCTGCAAATACCCACAATTCACAGAAAACTTTAAGAAGCCTGTCGTTTCACGGTTCAATACTCGCTAAACGAGTATTAACACGCGGAATTTTACTTTTATGGCCCACACAGAACATACCAATCACAACCAAGTGCTATTTCACAACTCTTATGACTTTCCACTTCGCAAATTTTAAAACTTACCTCCCCGTAGATTTCAATGCTTAACACTTTTGCAATTTTGTGTTGTTGCGATTTCGTTGTTCGTAGCGAACTGAATATCGCATATTGCAATTTTTTTAGTTTAGCGATAACCGTATTACCTATCTTATGCAATATGCAATTGCGTCGTATCACATCACAATATTCTTATCTTACCACACCTTAACCTTTTATCGCATCGCAAGGAAAACAACTTACCATCCGATGTCTTAAACACAAACCATAAAATCTGCAATGTGTGAATTTTCGATTTCCTGCCCACCGTTGATCTTTGTCAGAGCTAATGACCCTCGCTGCTTCCTTACTCCTCAGTTTCACATCGCACTTCAAATAACTTATTAGGTAAAGCCTTAGCATGTAACTTTAAAATTTTGCGATGCGCGATGCCGAAACTTCTAAGTCTTATTCGAACCAAAGACTTCGCCCAAACCATTTACACAGAACCTCGTTGTGTTTTTGTTGTTCGTATTGCCTGTTGACTTCTTTGAATTTGTTGTGTGATAAAAGTAATATTCAACTCAACAGAGAAATAAAATGAACAATTTATATCAGACAACTCGTTTAAAACACAATATACTTGAAATTAATAAAAAAGGTAGGTACAAAGAGTTCAATCCCTTTGATGGTTGAATTTAACATTCACCTCTCCTCTCTGTCCGCTCCTCTATCACTCTGCTCGCAATTCTATCACCCTTTCATACTATCCCTCTAACCTATCATACTTCAATCTATTTACGCTTATCTTCCTAACTGAAGCGGTTACACTTGCATTTATTAGCTTCAAACAAAATCTATCCTATCCTCACAATCCTAATCATTTTGGATAAATCTCCTCGCAGGGAGAACCAAATATGCTACTTTTATTCCTATTTAATCTGAGACATTTAAAACAAATAACTTCTCACAATTAAATCTTAACAGAATTTAATAACCAAGTTCTCCACCTCTTGTTAACCACAACATGTGAACACGTAATCATATTGCTGGCTAATTTCTGGATGAGCCTGCATCAATTATTATGTATTCTTACAACTATTATTATTATTTTTTAAATAATTTTTGTTGCTTTTGGAATTATCTCGATTAGTTTAGAAACCCACTTGTGAATTTAGATTAACGTGATAAAAAAATGGCCATGGCGTTTTCTTAGCAGTCACAATCAATACCTAGAACTCCCATAACCCCATTTTTATAGGCATTTCCCACTTTCGACAAATAAATAAAAAATATATAGATAAAAAGGATAAAATTTCCCTGTGATTGCTAAGAAGTCAAAGAAATAAAGGAGTTGCTTGTGCCTATCTAGGTTTAAAGGAATATCAAAGAGAGTTTGACAAGTGATTCTAATGATTTATGGAAATATGATATAATAATAATATCCTTCATGAGTTATTTTTTCCCTCAGGATCGTGTAAGAAGTCAAATCATAATTTGATAGAGGAAATCTAGAGAAAAACATTGATAGTGTGTGAAAATAAATGAGGATCTCAAAGCAAAGGAGGTAGCAAATCGAAGGGAAGGAAAACAAAACCCATTGCATTTAATGCTACGATAATAAGGACATTGATTCTATAAATGTACAATGAATGAAATGGTTAACACCATGACAACGAACTTCCCATGGAAATGACATAGGTGGAACTAGATTACCACCCCTTGATAGTGAGCTTCCCATGGTGATGTTGTTGGACCTAGCTTATATTACTAAGCGAGATTAAGAAAATGGAAACAAAAGATCGTTTAACATTATGTCTAGTAACACAGTCATAAGAGGAATGATCCTTGGAATTGCAACAGAAAGAGGATGGATTTTTTTTTAATTGTTGACCCTTTATCTTACTCTTTTTTAAATATTCTTATGTGTCGGTGCACATCTATGCACTTTCTCTAAAAACTTCCTTATATATATTTCTTCTCTTTTAAGATTTTTTTTTTGAAACTTTAATTTATCTGTAACATGATGAAACTTAAAAACTCTCCCATAATCCTATACTCTATATATTAACACAATTAAGTATAAACAATATATTCTCTTATAAAATTCCTTCTTTTCGAAGTTTTGATTTAATCGTGACATGCTCATATAATTATATACTTTATATATAATAACACAATTGTGAGGATTGTTTTTAAGTTCTTATTAATAACCCTTCATATGCACATTACACATTATGAAATACGTTATATAAGATGTTTATAAATGTCTATGGCTAAACATTAAAGTAAGAGAAATATTTATATTACATATAATTTAGTTATTTTAATAATTTTTTATTTTTATTTTTCCTATATTTAAATATAAAATAATATTAAAAAAAATTGTTAAAATTTTTAACGAATGATTATCCATATAAATATTTTACTTTATAAGTTTACTCATTTTAATAAATTTGTTTACCATTTTCAAATTAAATGTTAATTTTTGTGTCATTCTTAGATTTTATTGTAGTGATCTTTAACTTTTATTATTGTCTAGATTTTGTGGTGTGATTTTTATGTTTATTTGTGGTTAACTGTTTGCTTGTCAGAATGGTAGTTAGTTGCATGGTTTCTTCATCTTTTGATCGCTATGGTTAGAAATGGTTGCAGTTATTATTGTGATTATAGTGTTGTTAACTGTTATTGTGATTAATTATAATGTTGTTAACTGTTAGTTGGTGAAAAAAAAATGAAGTGGTTTCCATGGTTTTGGTGTGATTGATTCGCTGTTACTACTTTGGTAATATATCTCATAATGGCGTTGAGTTGGGAGTGTACGCAGGTGACAATATATATCCAATTGGGGTGGTTATTGACTTGCTTTGCATGGTTTTTCCAGTTTTTGGGCTTTATGTCTTGATTCTTTATGGGTTTTCTTATGGGCCTGCGTGTCTAGCTTATATTGGCTTTATTTTAGTCATTGTGCAATTATATATATTCACAGAGTTTGAGTTATACAATGTGAGACTGATTCTCAGTGTTTTGATCCATAAAGATTTTACTCTGAACCATATTCTATATGCATGATTATGTGAACATCTTTTTATCTAAAAAATTGTTTTTTCATCGGAAAAAAAAATACACAATGAAATACACGTCGCCATCAATTGCCTATTGCCTATTTATATATCACTGTGAAATCTCTTCAACTTTAGTTTGAAATTAACCATTGATTCACCTGTATGACAATTTTGTCACATTTGAAGAACGCGGCTTCCTGTAAATCGGAGAACTCTGCACATAGTCCCATCACTTTTCCAAAATTCAACGAAAAACAAATATTCCATTCGTTCACACGATTCAGATTTGCATGAAATTTCGCGGACAGAACGGTGGGCGAGGCTATATGTCGGAATTCAAATTTTGTGAAAATTTGTTTTATGAAATTTAGTTTTTCAATGAAAAATAGAAAATGAGAAAAGGGAAATTTTTTTCTTAATTATGTTGAATTTAGATTGTCGCTAATTTCAATGCCAATTTCAATATTAGATAGAAGAACAATCTGCCAAAATTCTCATTTTGATCTTCAGATTTTGTTAAAGTAGTAAAAAAAAAGATTTTTTTTCCTTCTCCACAATTTCATATACAATCCCTATGCTTAAAACAAGAAACTCATTCCTAAATCTTTTGAAACCAAAATGGTTGAGGAAGGGAGTTCCTTTAGAAATGGACTCTTGGAAATAGATATAGTGGATATGGAACTTATAATGTAGAGGATTATAGCACATGGTTACAAAAAAGCGTTTGGGGTTCAAATGTATCTTCATCTGTAATCAATCCTAAATGATTTATAAACTTAAAACATGTTATTTTTATGAGTAGCGAAATTTAGGATTGGTAAATTTACTAGTCATTTTTATAGTTCACATCATTCAATATACCATCCATCCAAAGGTGTCCCGCAGATAAAAAGTGTAGTGAAAAATTAAGTTATAGGATTTGTATAACAAAGGAATTCCAATTTTGGAGGTAATTGAATAACTAGATACATTACCATGTATTCTCACCGCTATTATTATTATTACTTAAATATTTTTGTTTGCTTTTAGACAGGTTAATTATAATTTAGCTTACCCTCATTAGTTAGGAAACCCAATCCACTTGTGAATTTAACTTAACATGACCAAAAAATGGCCATGTATTTTCCTTAATAGTTATGATCAATACCCATAACTCCCATAACCCTAAGCACATTTTGATAGGCTTCTCCCACTCCCTACAAATAAATCAAAAAGAGATGGATAAAAGGGCTAAAATTTCCTTGTGATTACTAAGAAGTCAAAGAAGTAAAGAAGGAGTTTCTTGCACCTATCTAGATTTAAAGGAATATCAAAGAGAGTTTGACATGCGATTCTAATGATTTATGGAAATATGATATGATATTCTTCATGAGTTATTTTTTTCTCTTGAGGATTTTGTTTTCTTGTTGAAGAAGTTAAATCATAATTTGATAGAGGAAATCTAGAGAAAAAAATTGAGAGTGTGTGAAAATAAATGAGGATCTCAAAGCAATGGAGGTAGAAAATTGAAGGGGAAGGAAAACAAAACACATTGCATTCAATGCTACAACAATATAGACATTGATTCTATAAATGCACAATGAATGAAAGGATCCACCCCATGACAATCAACTTCCCTTGGAGATGACGTAGGTGGAACTAGATTACCATCCCTTGGTAGTGAGCTTCCCATGGAGATGATGTAGGTGGAACTAGCTTATATTACTAAGAGAGATTGGGGAAATGGAAACAAAATATCGTTTGACATTGTGTCTAGTAGCATAGTCATCAGATGAATGATCCTTGGAATTAAGATAGGAGAGGGATGATGGAATTTTTTAAAATCATTGACCCTCTATCCTACTCCTTTTTTAAATATTCTTGTGTGTGTGCACATCTCTATGCTTTTTCTCTAGAAGCTTCCTTATATATATTTCTTATATTATAAGATTCCTTCCTTTAGAAGCTTTGATTTATTGGTGACATGGTGAAACTTAATTACTCTCCCATAATTATATACTCTATATATAGTAACACAATTGAGCGTAAACAATTATCTCTTATAAGATTCCTTCCTTTAGAAGCTTTGATTTATTGGTGACATGGTGGAACTTAATGAATCTCTAATAATTATATACTCATTATATAATAACACAATTGTGTGTGTGTGCATTTAACATTTATTGGATTTTTTTTCTCATATGAGTTGATAAAAAATAATAATAGCACAAATAATAATAACAAAAACAACATATATCCATCTTAACTCTTAGTATTTTTTTACCTTATTGGTCCTTAATAGATCGAGAGTTAAGAGAGATCTATGCTATTATATATTTAACATGAGAAGAAGCTCTCAATTTTTTCCTTAGTAGTAATTCTCACAACAATGCGTAAAACCCTACTAGCCTATATACTAGGTAGGATGCGAATAAATTGTTGTGCAATCCACTCTAAGAGAGATGATGAATTAAAGAGTATTTTAATCATTTAAATGCTTCCTAACTTGGATAGCGAGGGTACAATTATTTTTTCAATATATGCAAGGAACATGTTCATATGTTTGAGAAATATTACACATACATAATCCTCTCCTATGAAGAGTTTGATTGCTAGACCAAAAGCCAAAATAAAAGATAAGTGTGAGTTGCATTTCATTAAATTATAAGATAAACATATAAATACCTGTTTTTTACCTTTAGATTCTTCTTCCAAGGTTCCTTGGACTCCTAGTGATAGTTCATATCCCTTCACCATAATTAGGTGCCTAACATTCTCCACCTTAATCCGAAGCAATGTATGAGTCCATGTAGAGATATGAAGGATAGAGGCTAATCATTGAGTATGCTCTATGAGGCTTTGGTTTTGGATAAGGCTTAAGATCGCTTGTACATGCTTGATTGATATGGCTTCATAACTAGAAGCATAACAATTAATAAATGGTATTCTCCCCTCTTATCATATATAAAGTGGGAAGACATAAATGTTTCCACAATGCTCAAAAGGACGAAGATAAAAAACTATGATCCTCCATGTGGCCAACTCAATGAGGATGTTAGATTCTACTAAAAATGCACCCATTTACAATCCTTTAGACCCATTTAACTATGGCCTTTCATACCTTGAGGCTTTTACAACCCCACTTCTCTACTACTCAAGACACAAAATTTGATTTCTTTTTTCATGGAGATAACAATAGCCTTAGCTAGATCAGATAGAGAGGAAACTTTTGAAGATGACTTCAAGGCCTAGATCAAGGGATTGGCAGGTGAGTAAGATCATGGTCTACCCCTTCAATCAAAATGGAAACAACATGACTGAAGAGGTAAAGTGAGACTGGGTGAATCATAGAGTTTTCCAGAGAGAGGTTGTCGCGATCTTTCTCGACACAACTCAACATAACCAAAGCAATTTCTATTGCTATATTAACAGAAATTTCTAGATGAATTATATGAGAAAACGACATCGAGTAATGGACTGTCATTGTGAATGTGCACACAACACTAATGATGTTGCATGGTCAGTACAACTAGTGGAAAGTGTCGTTACACTACCACCAATTAATACTCGAGATGACGATTTGTAGTTTGTGCCGATTCTACCCTCATGTCCATTTAACTCATTTATTGCTTCCTGAAGCACTCCTTGGATACCACCCCTAATGGAGGATCATAATTACTACTTGTCAATTTATAAACCTTTTATATTATGATCACATAATCTTTTTTAAAAAGCCAATATAACTTAGGTAAGTGGGAACTATTCCCCATTGAGGATTGTTTTTAAGCTCTTATTAATAATCCTTCATATACTCATTACACATTATGAAACACTTGATATGACAGATTTATAAATATCCATAACTCAACATTAAAGTAAAAATATTTATACATAAATATTTCTATCATATTTTAGCTCGTATTAAATTTAAGAATATAAGATATAATTTATAATTTAGTATTACACATTATGAAGCACTTTATATGAGAGGTTTATAAATATCCATAGCTTAACATTAAAGTAAACATATTTATATTTAAATATTTTTAAGTAAAAACATTTATACATAAATATTTCTATCATATTTTAGAGTGTATTAAATTTAACAATATAAGATATAATTTTATAATTGTTGGGTATGTGTTATATTTTTTCCATGAGTAGTCGCACTCGCGGGGTCACAGAGGGGCGACAACACCCTTGTTCGTTGTGCTGGGCGTAGCGGGGGGTGGCAGTCCCCCTTGTCCAGGGGTTCACCGGGGGCAACACCCAAGGAATTTTTTATTTGGAACCTAGTTTAGGTGGGCGGACCCGCCTATGGTTTTGTGTATTGGTTTGCACATGGTTTTGGGGCATGATAGTTTTCGGCCCATGGTAGAAACTACAATTATGTTCTAATTTACAGCTAATTGATTGAGGTTTATGAATGCTTCTGCATGTATATGTGTTGTAACACTAAAATGAATATAATGAAAAATCAAGTTGGTAGTCCCGATTTAAGATCATAGGAAAAATCTTTACATATATATGTTTAATGTTTTATGCTCTAACTATTGTTTTTTTTCTGTTTTTAAGAATTAATTTGCAGAAACTTTTTGTACAGAGTTAAAACCTACAATAATTTAGTTATTTTAATATATATTTATTTTTCATTTTTATTATATTTAAATATAAAATAATATTAAAACATTCCATTAAACTTTTTTAACAGATGATTATCAATTAAATATTTTATTTTATAAATTTACTTATTTTAATAAAATTTATTTACCCATTTTAATGAATAAATGTATGAATATTGTTTTGAATATTTTTATATACCTAACAACTATCAAACACATAAACATATAAAGTTATCGAACAATGTGCAATTTTCTCATTTGAAAATATATAAGCGTGCTGATTTTTGGCTTTTGCTCCAAAATTTCGAATTAAAATGTTAATTTTCTTTTCTTGTAGTGAATTTTTATTTTTATTATTTTCTAGATTTTGTTGGTGTGATTTTTATGTTTATTAGTTGTGAACTGTTTGTTTCTCAGAATGGTACGTAGTTTGCATGGTTTTGTTTATCTTTTGACCGCTATGGTTAAAATTTGTTTCAGTTATTATTGTAATTATAGTGTTGTTAACTTACTCTGGCTAAAAGTGAAATCTTTTAAATCTTTAGGACAAAATTTGTTAGCTTCATCTATAGTTTGAAATTAACCATCATTCACGTGTATCACAATTTTGTCACATTTGAAGAGCGCGGATCCCTGTAAATCGGAGAACTCAGCACACACTCTCATCACTTTTCCAAATTTCAACGAAAAACAAATATTCCATTCGTTCACATGATTCGGATTTCCATGAAATTTCGCTGACAGTGATGTCGGAATTTAAATTTTGTCAAATTGTTTCATGAAATTTAGTTTTTAATGAAGCAATCGAAGTTGCAGAAAAAGGGATTATTTTTCCCTAATAATAATTAGGTTGAGTCAGTCCGGTTGCGGTTAACTTTTTTAATATAGAAAAACGATTGGCCCAAATTACTATTTAGATTAACGGATTCTTTCAAAATAGTGAACCCGGATGTGCCTAAAACACCGAAGGATTTTCAAGGAAGAGTCGTCAAGGGGATGGAATTTAGAGCAAGTGTGGCGGTGCATCTGATTCGACGAAGTAGATCTATGAATCCTGTTAAATTTGGCGGAGCCAAAAAAAAATGGTAGATAAGGCTCCCAACCTTATATTTTTTCTTCACATACCTTTTTAACTTTCCACACAACAAAAATAGTAGCAATTTGATATTAAATTCAATAAAAGTTTCCTCCCCATATTTGTTCAACTTTCTGGGTTACAAAATGATCATCCATAAAAATTATTATTATTATTACTATTAATTTTTTTTAAATGATTTTTCAAGCAATAACAAATATCTAAAATAAATGGCTTATGATTTGTTTGCATTAATAAATACTTTCTATCCGGGGAATTATGTTGCATCAAAGCTGGCTCAACGAATGGAAATCAGAATTAAGCATTCTAGAAATTAGAAAATTATTTTTAAATTTACCAAAAAATGGAAATATTCAACATTTTCCTAAAACTTTAGTTAAAATTGCTAAAAATCAGAGTAAATGCTATAATCCTTGGCAAAGCAAGGACTAATAATATCATGTCAAAAGTTGAGCATAATAGTCACTCTAATGCACATATCATTTGCATGTCATTTTGTTGATTAGTGATATAAACTATCTAAAAAGTTTTAATTTGGTATTTGCTGGTAAATTCTTATTCTATATTGTTTAAAGAAAAATAAGAGGTTAATGCTTGAATAATTTCAATAATAGCAATCCTAATATATTGGAAGGCATTGCAATGTTATTTAGAAAAAAACATTACATTTGTTGCAATCAAAAGAATAATTAAAAATTTAAAGATTTAAAATTTTCAAAATAATTTAGTTAAATTTGAGCAATTAAACATTAGATTAAACAAAGAAACTGACTATCATCTTCATCTAAAATTTATAATGCATTTAATATAGAATCCAGTGCTTTTGAACAACTCTCATTACTAAAATTGATAGCAACACAATAAAAGTCTCACTATTAGAATTGAAGCAATCAAACATAATGATTGAAACAATCAAACTAAACTATGATAACATTTAAAGATGTCAACAAAAAAAATCTTCAACTTCATATTTCAAAGACAATGAATCTACAACAAGGTAATAAATACCATATTGTTTCTATACTAAATATACGTAAACAAATCTATCCACACAAATTTATCCAACTACTTATACAATAATGAAATTTGCCTTATCTAAATATATGTTTTCTAAAAATAATACTTTATTATTATTATTAAGATGACCATATTCTTATTCAAGTTTATATTTTTACATATTTTTTTTTTTTTCCTGCTCCACAATTTCAACAAGAAACTCACTCCTAAATTTTCTAAAGCCAAAGATGGTTGAGAAAGGGAATTCCTTTCGAAATGGACTCTTGGAAATAGATATAATGGATATTGAACTTATAATGTAGAGTACAAGAGGATGATAGCATATGGTTACAAAAAGTGTTTGGGACTTAAATGCGTAGTTAATGTTAAAGGATTTTTAAACTTAAAACATGCCATTTTTATTAGTAGCAAAATTTATTGATGTTATGTGATTTATTTCACTAGTTTCAATCTCACTTCTTCACCTCTTTGATTTATTTCATTAGTTTCAATCTCACTTCTTCATCTCTTTGAGCATCATCCGATGCAATGAGTGCTAAGTGGATTGTTAAAAAATCATGAGAAATTAGTCAGTTACAACTACCTCTCATGGAAATGGTCATAGATAAATGCCTTACTTAACGAAGTTGAATCCCAAAAAAATGATATCTAATACAATGCACTGCCAAAACCCCTCAATATTTAAATACAAAGAGTGAAGGGAGCTCTACTTGAATGGTTCATGTGGCACAATACTTGTTGAGGTTTTGCAAATGGGGTAACAAGCTTTAAGTGGGTTTGATTGTGGGGAAAATGCCACAGTTAAGCATGATTGAGCTAGAGGCGATCTAGGATGGGTGACCTCCCGTTAAGTCTTGGTTACTGGGTGCAAGCCCTGGAAGTGATGATTGATGCTATGCGATTCATTTCACTAGTTTCAATCCCACTTCTTCACCCCCGTGAGCATCACCCAATGCAATGAGTGCTAAGTGGACTATCCAAAAATCATGAGAAACTAGTCAGTGACGACTACCTCTCATGGAAATAGAATTCCAATTTTGAAGTAATTAATAACTAGATATATTATTATGTATTCTCACAACTATTATTATTATTTTTTAAATATTTTTTGTTGCTCTTGGATTTATCTCCATTAGTTAGAAACCCACTTGTGAATTTAGATTAACTTGATCAAAAAATGGCCATGGCTTTTTCTTAGCCGTCATGATCAATACCTAAAACTCCCATATCCCTAAGCACATGTTTATAGGCTTTTCCCACTCCCTTCAAATAAATAAAAAATAGATAGGTAAAAAG
Organism: Pinus albicaulis; assembly: GCA_034641835.2. NCBI lineage: Eukaryota > Viridiplantae > Streptophyta > Pinopsida > Pinales > Pinaceae > Pinus > Pinus albicaulis. The sequence continues at coordinate 58,161,249 of CM076569.1, read as the reverse complement.
GATAAAATTTCCCTATAATTGCTAAGAAGTCAAAGAAATAAAGGATTTGCTTGTGCCTATTTAGGTTTAAAGGAGTATCAAAGAGAGTTTGACAAGTGATTCTAATGATTTATGGAAATATGATATAATAATAATATCCTTTATGAGTTTTTTTTCCCTTGAAGATTGTGTTTCTTTGTTGAAGAAGTCAAAATCATAATTTTGATATAGGAAATCTAGAGAAAAACATTGATAGAGTGTGAAAATAAATGAGGATCTCAAAGCAATGGAGGTAGCAAATAGAAGGGAAGGAAAACAAAACCCATTGCATTTAGTGCTACAACAATAAGAACATTGATTCTATAAATGTACAATGAATGAAAGGATCAACCCCATGACAATGAACTTCCCATGGAGATGACATAGGTGGAACTAGATTACCACCCCTTGATAGTGAACTTCCCTTGGAGATGATGTTGGTGGAGCTAACTTATATTAATAAGAGAGATTAAGAAAATGGAAACAAAAGATCGTTTAACATTGTGTCTGGTAATAGAGTCATAAGAGGAATGATCCTTGGAATTGCTATAGGAGAGGGAGGATGGATTTTTTTTTTTAATTATTGACCTTTTATCTTACTCTTTTTTAAATATTCTTATGTGTAGATGTACATCTATGCACTTTCTCTAGAAGCTTCCTTATATATATTTCTTCTCTTATAAGATTCCTTCCTTTAAAAGCTTCCATTTATTGGTGACATGGTGGAACTTAATAACACTCCCATAATCATATACTCTATATATTAACACAATTGAGTGTAAACAATATATTATCTTTTAAGATTCTTTCCTTAATAACATGGTAAAACTTAGTGACTCTTACATAATTATATACTCTATATATAATAATACAATTGTAAAAAAAAAAATTAAGTTCTTATTAGTAATCCTTAGCTTATTATACTCATATAATAAATCAACTGAAAATTGTTTCTAAGCTCTTATTTCTAATCATATGCACATTACACATTATGAAATACTTGAAATGTTTATAAATGTACATAGCTAAACATTAAAGTAAGAATATTTATATAAATATTTCTATTACATTACTTTAATAATTTTTATTTTTATTTTATTATATTTAAATATAAAAAAAAATTTAATTAAAATTTTTAACCAAAGATTATCCATATAAATATTTTATTTTATAAGTTTACTCATTTTAATAAATTTATTTACCATTTTTGATAAATTAATTTATGAATATTGTTTTGGATATTTTTATATACATATCAACTACCAAACATATAAAATTATAGAACAATGTGCAATTTTCTCATTTGTTTGATTACTATTTTGAAATTTTGATCACTGCTTTTAAATTTCAAATTAAAATGTTAATTTTTGTGTCATTCTTAGATTTTATTGTAGTGATTTTTAACTTTTATTATTCTCTAGATTATGTTGGTGTGAATTTTATGTTTATTTGTTGTTAACTGTTTGCTTCTCAGAATGGTAGTTAGTTGCATGGTTTTTTCATGTTTTGATCGCTATGGTTAAAAATTGTTGCAGTTATTATTTGATTATAGTGTTGTTAGCTGTTATGGTGATTAATTATAATGTTGTTAACTGTTAGTTGGTAAAAAAAAATGAAGTGGTTTCCATGGTTTTGGTGTGATTGATTCGCTGTTACAACTTTGGTAATATATCTCATAATGGCGTTGAGTTGGGGGTGTAAGCAGGTGACAATACACAACCAATAGAGCAAGAATGGAATACATCCCCATCAATTGCTTATTTATATATCACTGTGAAATCTTTTGGATAAAATTTGTTAGTTTCAACTTTAGTTTGAAATTAACCATTGATTCCCCTGTATCACAATTTTGTCACATTTGAAGAACGCGGCTCCCTGTAAATCGGAGAACTCTGCAATTAGTCTGATCACTTTTCCAAAATTCAACGAAAAACAAACATTCCATTCGTTCACACAATTCAGATTTGCATGAAATTTCGCGGACAGAACGGTGGGCGAGGCTATATGTCGGAATTGTTATTTTGTGAAAATTTGTTTTATGAAGTTAGTTTTTAATGAAAAAATGATTTTTTTTAAGCTAAGTTGAATTTTGAGATCAATTTCAATATTGGATAGAAGAACCATCTGCCTAAATTGTTATTTTGATTCCCAAATTCTGTCAGAGTAAGAAAAGGGATTTTTTTTTCTAAGTAAGTTGAATCTAGGTTGCTGCAAACTCCAACTAATATTGGATGAAAGAGCAATCTGCCAAAATTGTCATTTTGACCCCGAATTCTGTCAAAGTAGCGAACAAAAAAAAAAAAAATGAATGTTGGGTAACTCCGCCGATGTGCCTAAAACACCGAACGCTTTTCAAGGAAGAGCGGTAATCAAGGGGATCAAACCAGGGGATGGAATTTAGAGGAAGTGTGGCGGTGCATCGGATTCGACGAATTAGATCTATGAATCCCGCTAAATTTGGCGGAGCCAGAAACGGTAGATAAGGCTCCATCCCCGCCGCCTCTAGCGGCCCTTTACTGCCGATCTGTTAGGAATCAGGATTCGGGTTGGAATGTGTCTCTGGAAGCAGCACAGGTGTTGGCAGTTATGCCAATAAACTTTCCTATTTTGAGCGCCACTCTTCATACGTGTCGATTAATTTGACACCCCCCCTGCCAACACTAGATAAAACGGGTATCCGAGGCACACCTCCATTCATTCATTCTCACTGTTATATATTATCATCCTCGATTCTGCTGCTGCTGCTTAATTTCTTATTATTCCTCATCCAAATTTGGAAACTCAGCTAATTTGGCACTCTGTTGAAAGGTTCAGAAACCCAGGGTCGGGTCCCCCTCTGACAATTTCCCTTTGGGACAAGAGGAAAAAAGTGCAGATTTGGGAGTTTGCTGGGGAAGAAAAATCACATTCTGCTTGGACTACTTTTTCTCCACATCTCTCCAATGTGAGTATGAGAATGTGCATTTTTTGGGCTTTTTAATTCTTTCTTCTGCTCATAGTTCATGCATTCAAGCATTCAATCATGTTGTAACTTTTTCCTAAAATGTGTGCATTGTTTTGGGTTTTTTAATTGTTTCTGTGACCCTACCTGTTCAAGATGCCAGTCTGGCTGTAATTTTTATTTTTTTTTCCATGGATTAACCTTCCAATGTGAGTATGAAAATGTGCTTTTCTGGTTTTTCAATTCATTTTTTTGACAGTTCATGAATGCAATCTTGTTATAAACTTTTTCTCATGGATTAACTTATTCTGCATTGTTGCATTGGTGGTTTGTTTTTTCTATAAACTTTTCCCCTGATTATTCTTATTCTTGTTCTGCATTTTTGCATTTGTTGTTGTTGTTTTTTTTTTAAATGGAGGCCAGTGATCTGTTTCTACTATTTCAGAATAATCCATCTTATAATCCTTGACATTGGATTGTTTATTTTGCAGTTACTTTCATGAAACAATAACAGTCTTGTATTTAAGGCCGGTGATCTGTTTCTACTACAGAATAATGTATCTTATAATGCTGGATAACGGGTTGCAAAATGCTTTCATATAGAATGTACATTTACCATTTTAGCAGTTTTAAATCCACACTTCAACATTATTTCACAGTTCTGTAATTGTTGTTTTATTTTGGTTTTCATGCATATTTCCACTTAATACATAGTTCTGTAATGGTTGTTTTTCTACTCATGATACAGTATTCTTGAAGCTTTTTAGTGAAGTTAATATTTTTTTAAAACATTTCTTTTATTCCTTTTTCTCAGTTCAATACATCTGTCATTTTCATGATCGTTTGACAGTTCGAAATAACTTCTCATCTAACGATAGGTTGAGGAAGATGTCCAGTAAAGGTGGCACCGGTCAGGCCTGTGCTGCATGCAAGTACCAGAGGAGGAAATGTTCTCCAGATTGCCCACTGGCTCCTTACTTTCCTCCTGATCAGCCCAAACAATTCTTGAACGCCCACAAGCTTTTCGGAGTGAGCAACATCTTAAGGATCCTGAAGCAGCTGCCAGATGATAGCCAGAAGAGCGATGCAATGAAATCCATAGTGTACCAGGCCAATGCCAGGGAAAAGGATCCTGTTCATGGCTGCTTTGGGATAATTGTCATGCTCCAGACCCAGGTGGAGAGGTTGAGAGAAGAGCTAGAATTTGTGAGAAGTCAAACAATGTTTCTGGAACAGTACTACCAGAATAGGGCTGATCCATATGATAGTAATTTGCAGCCTCAGCAGCAGCAGCAGCAACAACAACAACAACAGCAACTTCAAACCCTTGGCAATGGTGGATGCCTGAATTCATCTTGGATTTATCCTTCTTCATATCCTCCATATGCTGGTTATGATGGAGTACAAGGCCAGGGTATCTATCGTCAATGTAATTTGAGACCCAGTAACAATTTGCTAGAGTATGAACAGAGACAGGCTTTTAGTGACTGTAAAGAAGCCTATGAATCCAGGTGAGTGTTTTGTTTTGTTTTTTTTTTTTAAAGAATTGATCCTGGTTTTGTGTATGAATCTTTCAACAGTTAAAGACCAAGACCATGCTGAAATTGCTTTGGGAATAAATTGTGTAATTTTTAGAAACCTGTCAGATATTTCGAGGGAACTGTCTTATGTTTTGAGTGAACACTAATTTTGAAATGTGAAATGTCTTATGTTTAGAGTGAACACTCATTTTTGAAATGTAGATGTTTATAAGGTGATTTCACTCATCATTACTATCCCACTCATTACTCATCAATCATCAAGATAGAAAGCTAAGTGATAAGTGAAGTATTCACCTAAAACGTCAGGCATTTCAAGAAAGTAATTTTTGAAATGTAGATACAGCTAAGTGATAAGTGAAGTATTCACTCAAAAAGTTAGACATTCTGTTAGAAATTTAAAGAAAATAATTTTTGAAATGTAGATACAGTCAGTGATCAGTCAGAAATAATAAGTGAAATGTTCACCCAAAACATCAGACATTTCAAGAAAGTTTACTGGCAAAGCAATTTCAAGTTTTGTCATTTCAATAAATAAATGCTAACTGGTTAGACTGTTTGGTTTGCTTCTTTATGACGAATGCAGTGCAGAGTCTTCGATGAAAGATAACCAATCTCTGGATCCTGTGGCAGATCATGAGCAGCTCAAGAGTGCGGCGGCCTTGTTCACACTCACCAACCAATACAGTTAGTTACAGGCTACAGCCCACAGGAGATATTTATTAACAGAGAAGTCCCCCCCCCCCAATGATCGCATGCGTGAACGATATCCAGCAACAACTCTGTAATGCCCATGTAGAACCATGTATTTACCAGATTTCTCTGCAAAATTTGGTTCTGCATGGGCATTACACCTTTTGAATACCCAACTTTGTAAACCAAGTATATCGCTCACGGGAATGCTGCACTCTCGTGTGTTGAAACATTTTTGTCTGCCTTTACATTTTTGCGTTGAAGTTGCTTCGATTACAGTCGGAGGGATTCCTTGTATTTTTCATGTTGCGTACCAATTTAAATGTAAATACTTTTATATTCTCAAAATTTTGCATGTCATCACAGTCGCATTTTATGTGTGTTTCTTTTTGGGTTTTTATCAATTACAATCAGTTACATAATTTTTGAATTTAAATGTTTGTATGCAGTCACAGATTTCTTAACCAATTTTGTTCTTTCTAATTTTTGAGATTAGATTTTCATAGTAAAGATGGTGCAACCACCATTTCAATATCATTTGCATGTACTTTTGAAAATTAGCATTCAACAAATAACGGTTGCTTGATCGACGCTAATTTAAATCGCATTTCTTAATATGATAATACTGTTGGAGCGTTCATTTGAGTTGATTTTTGGAGTTTATCCGTTCGCAGAAATATACCTACTACTTAAATGCAATATTTCCAGTGCTTTCGAGTTCGTAATTTTTGTCCGAACAGTTTTGGTTAAAATATTTTTGCTTGTGTTGTTTTTTTTCATGAGTGTATGTAATTTTTGAATATTTAATAATATGAAAATTACATGAAAATCAATACACAAAATTGTTTAGATTGTTGTTAAAAAGATGATTTTTACATATTTTACTATGACAATCACTGAAATGATTTTTTTATTGATATTTTATTAGTTTATTTTTATGGATTTATGGGTTAAGTATTAATGTTAAATTATTAGAGCTTACACTTAGGGATCTAGTTGGAAAATAATTGTATAAACTTCAAGAATTGAGAAAAAATGGAAGAGAGAATTTTATGAAAGAATCAATATATAAAGCAGTTCAACTACATGCAAGCATTAAGGGTAACTAAAACTAAGTGTGCTTTATGCTATGTTAATGGAAGATTGTTTTATTAGTCACTATATGTGTTAGGTATTAATGTTGAATTATTGGGCTTACACAGGTAAGGACCTAGTTAAAAATGGAAGAGAGAATGAATTATGTATATTAGATGAAAGAATCAATACATAAAGCTAAGCAAGCACTAAGGCTAAATAAAGCCAAGTGTTTTTTTATGCATAACTACATGCAAACACTAAGCCTAAATAAAGCCAAGTGTGTTTTATGCTATGTTAATGTGCATGTACACCACATGCAAGCACTAAAACTAACTAAAGCTAAGTCTGATTTATGCTATGTTAATGTGCATGTACACCAACAATCAATGAAATAACAAGTCAACTTTTCATCATAGAAAGTGTCACCAATGATGAGGTACTTTTGAGCTTGTCTTTGAGAACCACTCACAATGTGAAAGATTCAAACCAGATCTCCAACTTTAGAGATACACTAATATATTTCCATACTAAGGGTTCATGGCAGCAGAGTGAGGAAAAGATGTTTCATCCGATAAGAAACCATCAACTATAAGTTCTTAATCTCCTTATGGGCTAGGCATCAATGAAAGAACAAGTCAACTTGTGATGATGCGAATGGTCACTAATGATGAGGAAATTTTGAGCTTGGTTGTGAATATGCTAGCACTAATAATGCGAAAGATGAAAACAAAATCTCCAAATTTAGAGATGTGCTAATATATCTCCATACCAAGGATTCATCATGGAAATTAGGAAAAAATGTTTATCCAACAAGGAATCAACAACTACAAGTTCCTCAATGTCACATGAGAACTTTGACATTAGCTAGAAAAAGAAAAATACTTTCATATTTTGATGATATAAAATCCAAGTCAAGTTCTTACAATTTTACTATCCAATTTGTAGACCTTTCTAGATAACAGGTCCAGGTGCCAACTTTTCATTATCATTGTATTTGGAATAAATATCCCTTAGATAATAAACCAAATTCTCATGGAGAAACCTATCTTCCCAAAATAAAACCATATTGATGGTTGATTTAGACATTGCAAGATATAATAAGAAATCATGACTATGATATTGAAGACTTAGAAATGGGATTGACATAAGAGTTATCTTTAAAGCACCAAAATATCACTACGCTTAGTCATCCCACACAAATACGACAACTTTTCTTAAAAGGGACATGAAATTTTTTGTAGTTTCAATGTAGTTTATAATTGGTGAATCATGTTTGATGAAACTAACATATTGCCTCAATGTTAAAGGGATACACCATAATCCTATACTTGGACACAATAAATCCAAGTAATATCCAAGAAACAAACAAATTTTTGCACTTGTGAGGGTTGAATAAAATCTTCTACTATTAACACTTCTCGAACAAAACTCAAACATGGGCCAATTATTTAGCTATTTGCTTCAAACAAGTATCTAAATTATTCAAGTTGGACTCCATTATGTGCTTAATGTCATGGATTGCATGACTTGGCTTGTTGGAAAGTTTCACTATTGTTTTTAAGACCAAATGAAATTTTTCAATAGGAAAAAAGGCCCAAGAATAGATGAAGGTGTTATTGCCTAAATCCACCTTAGGCTGAAGGAAGGCGAGATTCAGGGTAACATCATACCACGCTTAGTCTGGTAGCTAGCCCTACTAGAACATGAGAGGGCTCTCTCCGGGTCAATCTCAGGAAAAATGTATCAATAGGCCTTGAGATGACTGAAATAAGTGCTAATTTTAGGCTAGGTATATTAATCAAGGAGTTTGGAATGATTTTTAGGGGTTTTTGTTGGAAAAAGGGAAAGGCAATTTTGGGCTTGGGGATGAGGCCAAATTCTTGCAGAGTTCAAGTTGGGGCAGGGAAGGTAATGGCTTTGATTTCTTAGATTCAATGAATGGATAGAAAAGACTGCTGAGGAGCTGAAGAGGGCAAGAGGGTGCAAGGATCCTCTTCAAACGGGAGAAAACATATAAAACTAAACAAAAGTTTAAAGCAGAGCACCAGTAGACTAATGAATTCTACCTTAGTTACTCATTTGTTTATTTCAGAAGCAAAGAGAAGGGAAATGGCATACATATAACATTAATGAAACTTACAGATGCATGGAGAAAAACATCATCAAAACTCAAAGCCACAAGGATCCCAACAAGTGCTGCAAAACCCTGGTCTTTCCTTTGCCAAAAATGCAGAAGTGTATGTACAATGAAGTGCCAAACTTTTCCCAAGTATCCAACCTCTGAAAATGATTGAGAAAATACATCATATAGACCATCCTAACCCCTTCCCATGCCTCTAGGGGTCGAGCTCATCCTTCTAGGAGCTGTTTCAACCAATTCTAAACAAGGAACTGAAATCTCGGCAATTAAACAACTTGCCTCTATATGGAAGGAAACTGATTCATTCATTTAATTTTCACTTTTTAGTGAATGAATCCTCTAGAACAAGTAAAAATGTGCCAAATTTACATCATAGTCATCAAATTACATCAAGATAGATCAATAGTTACATCAAAAAGTAAAACTAGTCAAAACTGGGTGAATTTCTGAGCTGAAGAGTCAAAATGAGGCCGAATTTCTCTATGCGTCGCGCCCAAAAACTCAATGCGTCGTGCCACTTTGAGCCTGTTTTTGAGGCACTTCCCCAAGTCCAAATTGAGCTCATGATAGCTCGTTGGAAATCCCTGTCTGTCTACTATCCAACCCAAGTGGAATTTATGGATTTGGTGTCCATTTTCCCCTCCAAAAGTTCAATCTCCCACGACTGGTTCCTGCTGGTGCAAAAAGTGGCAGAAAGGCCATTTTCAAGGTGTTTTTGACCCTTTAAACCACCCAGAACTTGATAAAATCTCTCAGCCATTCCTGAGCATGCACAATTTATCATAAAAAATCCAAAAATGTAAATTTTCCTCCAGAAGATCTCTCAAACGTAAGCGCGCGTCAAGTGGCGCGACGCGTCGGGCAGGAAAACCTGTTTTGTGACCAAAATTTCAAAAATGACAAAATTTTCTCCAAATTTGCTGAAATTTGGAGTGAAGGTCCCCCATCAAGTGCCATGCTCAGCCAAAGAAGCTTCGGCCAAGATTCGAAGTGGATCAGGCCCTTTACGTCGTTTCAGTGCCTTCCTGGTGCATGCAGTTCAGTTGTAAAGTCACTGTCTTGTTCAGATGATGTGTCGGTGTCTGTCTCCATGGTGTTGCAAGGTGTATGTCAAGTGTATGTTGGGTTTGTTGACAAATTGGTGCCTTGTTTCAATTGCCAAAATATTCCCAAAGGGAAGGGACTGTGGGAGAAATATGGACAGTGGGAACAAGGGAGTCTTGTCAAGTGGTAGTTTGCCCTTTGAGAATTTGACAAACTTTGGGAGAGGGGAGAGCCACTAAATGTTTGGGAAACTGAGGTTTTTGGAATTTTTACACATGAAATGGGAAAAGGAGAATGAGAGGAAATGAAATGACTTGGGAGAGGGAGATGGAGCTTAGGAGTAAGTGACTTTTATAGATGTAGGGAGATGGGAATGAAATGGGTATGAGTGACTTTAGGGATGTAGGGAATAGGAGATGAGCTGCTATGATAAGATAACAGTGAGAGGGTGGAAAAAACAAGGTGGAGAATGGAAGTGTTTGGCACAAAACAAGTTTTAAAACCCTAGGAGCAATCTTAAAACAAGAGAATAGGATTTTGAGTTTTTTGCATTTAAATTTTCATACCAACACCAAACACTTGTTAAGAGCAATGAGGAAGTGGCTTTGAATTACTTGAACAAGGAGAGACTGAGAAAAATTTGATGGGTGAAAGAAATGGCAAAAATCTTGTGTTCTGGGCCAATGCGCCGCGCCCACTCTTCTATGTGTCGTGCCATTTTGAAGGAGGATTTTGGAGGCCTTCCCAATGTAAAAATTGGGCATGTGATAGCTCGCTGGAAAGCTTATTGAGTCTACGTTCCAACACAACTGGAATTTTTAAATTTGGAGTTCATTTGCCTTGTCAAAAATCAAATCTCCCAAGACTGGTCAAAATGAGGCTGCCTCAAGGCAGAGTGTTGTTGCAGTCAACTTTTGAAGGTCTTCCTAAACTCCAAATTGAGCTCATGATAGCTCATTGGAAAGATATTTTTTTCTAGTTGTCATTTGACTCATCAAAAAAGTCATGTGGCCAACCAAGCTAGGAGAAATCTTGATTTTCCCAAGGTCACTTCAGAGGTGCATTCAATTCTCCTGAGGCAGCGGTATTTTCGACATTTCTCTAAAACCATGACACATGTGTAAAAAGTGAAGGAGGTTTTTCTTTCTTGGCCTATTTTGGAAAAAAAAATCTCTCATTTTTTCCAAATTCATCTTTTATTTCTCAGAAAAATCATTTGAGTGAAATCTATCCCGATGTGTGGAACAAGGGATTTGTCGAAATGAAGCGAAATGAAGGGGATAAGGGGCTTCTAAATTCTTGAGAAAATTTTTGGAAGTAGGGAGGGATGTTAGGAAGCAGGGGAAAGTGGAATTTCAGATATTGAGTGAGGGGAAGGGGTCCAAAAGGGAAAAACACAGGCCTAGCCTAGAAAATTGCCAAGTTGTAGCAAGAAACTAGGGTTTGTGCGAAAATGAGGAATTTGGGGGATCTCAGTGATGGGAAGTGTTTAATAATGTACATTAAGGATAGGGGAAGGTGTATGAACATCAGGATACAAGTTTTTCTAATGATTTGACCATCCAAGAGAAATTACCTCCAAAACCCTAGGAGAGGGAAATGGACCTTACCTAGGCACAAATGAAGCATGAACAAGCTGTAAAATGACCCAATGGAACTTGAAATGATGATGAAAACCCTTTGAATGATGGTACACTCAACTGAATGGTGACATGGACCAACATTTGGACAACTTTGAAAAGAGTGAAAACAAACCCTAGACCTAATGCCTAGTGACCAAATTTTGCTTGAAGACTCATTGAAATGACAAAATTTGACCTTGAAACTTTAAGATCACTTTGTAAGAGCATGTTTGATCACTGGAGGAAAGCTGCAAAGGCTGACTCTAACATTGGCTCCAATGGGGATGGTAGCTCCTTGGAGGTGCCAAGAACGGCAGATCTTTGGGAGAGCAGACCAGTGCCTTATCCATTGGGCAATGGAATAAAAACTCAAACTGAAATGCATGACTGAAAACTGATGACTTGACGACACAAATTGAATCTCACTCAACTAAAAACTAACTCGATACTTAAACACAACCGACAAATTGGAAATATGCTCAAAGTAGAGCTTATTCAATACAACCTACTCTAATTGTGCTTTACACCACCCGATCAAGTGTAATGGAACAACCAATGCAACCATGTAAGCATGTTGGCTACTGTTTGATTTCTTCCCAAATGCTTGCTTATGAACAACGAGAAATAACTACTGAAAGGAAACTCCCATGGAAACTTTGAACCAAGTGGACTGCTGATAAACTTGCAAAGCATGAATTGACTGGATGACTGCAAGAATACCGCGAAAGGATCTTCATAAACATACCTATTCATTTCCATTAACACCTCACTGCTCTGGTCCAAGTAATCTTCATAGCTGGATATCAAGACTTTCCTCACATCTGTGTTGTGTTTCTTTGGTGTTTGCAGCAAGCTATCAAAAGGATCCTGAAATTCATGAAAAACCAAACTCCGTTGCTGATTCCAGACAGAACAAAAGTCTCCTTTATCAATCTTCTCATATGACTGCAAATCTTGATATAGGCTTTGTAATGAAAAATCTGTTAAACAAGACAATGAAGGCGACTTTTGAATAAGATTATTATCAACATTCTTTTCTGGCACATGGTTAGCTAATGGAGAAGAACTTTTACAGCAAACAT